>JAVRXN010000010.1:31239436-31569436 GCA_033556935.1 Timema podura
TACCGATGACGGGGAGATCGGGGCTCAAATTTGGGTCGGGTGTACCGAGGGTGTTTTTTTTTCCAAAATGGCTTTCCACACTCCCTAAAGGCAAGCGTGGGTATACTTCCTCTAAATTATACCTTCCTCATCCTTGACTAATTAGCGTAATTAGTAGGTCTACATTTTGCGTATAATCTGAAAAGGTAGTAAGATGTAATGCTTCTAAGGAAATAATTGATCGAATTATTAGCATACATAAACAAAATATTTGATAGCATCACTCAGAAATGAATCAGGCTCTCCTAGACTTTTCACTGATTTTCCCAACATTGTTGATAGGGAGAACAGGGGAGTGGGAGGTTAATGCAGACGATATTTTGATTACACACTATATTTTTTAACTTGAGAAAGTATGCCAGAGGTAATTTAAATTAAAACCATTTGCAAGTTTAGTTTAGGCTTATTGCGTTACATTCCTGACTCTGGCTAGGGAAGTCGGGACTGGACACTGTCCAATCACAGTGGGCTTTTCATATATTTTCAGATGACACTGTTACATTAAATTTTTATACACTACATATTTAGAGCTGCTACGTAAATACGAAATTGTTAACACTCTTATGTAAAACCTTGCAAAAAAGAAAAGCTGTTCTTTTCTACAGGGGTTTTACTGCCCATTCAGGGACATCGCATTTATATTAATGAGATGGGATTAATTAGGTAAAAGTTAGTAGGCCGTAGATTTGGGAAACCATTGAGTAAAATTTACCCCCATTTCAACCCGCGTGGATTCGAACCCAAACAACCACGCTACTGGAAAACCAAACTTTATAAGTGTGACATTCAGAACGCATGCCCACCTGCAACTTTTCTCTGTGTATTTGCTTGTATATTTTCTTTAAATTCTACCTTCTTCATAATTACCTCACTAGAGTAATTAAAATACGCTTGAACTGAATGGGTGGTAAAAAGCACAAAAGTATACAACCTAGTTAAACATAGAACTGGCAAAAGCCTTCGTTTGGACTAGGGTCACCTAAATTTGTAGATAACCTTTTTAGCCGGTTGGACATGCGATAGGGTACTAACATAAATGTTACTATCCTCGGGAAGCATCAATTTTTTTTTCCACGGCTCTATAAAAATGGATGCTAGGTGTTTTTTTTTTATGTGGCACATGAACGTTTGAGCCGCTAAAGTCAAAACCAAGAAGAGCAACACAGAGAGCACAGTTTCGTATTTAGCGTCGTTTTATGGGCGTTTCCGAGAGGATCATCAAAATATTTTTTATGAACGTTTTCATTTTTATGAAAAAGATATCTTTTATTACTGAACACTTGTGAGTTTTTTTTATATATGAACATTTACATTTTATTTATTTAACAGTTTACCTTCTTTTTTCAACCAGCCTTAGAAGGAACTCGGACTTAACTCAAGGATCCTCTAATCTTATATCTGTGACAGGGATGTCAGGGCTTTAACCCATGTTAGTATTTTAATTAGAATCGCGTCTTACTGCCCGCTTAGGCTATATGATTGGAGTTTATTACATTTTTTAAATGGTTTCCTACTCTTCTTAAATCTAAATTGGGGATTATACTAGTATAAAGCCAAATGGCTGACTCTCACTCACTCACTCACTGACACTTAATGTTACCCACTTCCAGATGAGCTAGAAAATTGAAATTTGGTAAACCTATAGCTTCTAGCCTTTAACCGACGGGAAAATTCCAAAAAGTTAAAAAAAAAAATTTAACTCCCGAAAGAAATTCGAAATTGGTGGAGTAACTTTAAAGTCGGTGTGGACCTTTCTTTGGAGGTCTCTTGTGGCTAAATTGTAAGACCTATCAAAAAACGGATTGCACAATAGCTACGGATTTGGCGAGATCCACAAGTTTGGTCCTATTATTTTTTGTCGTATCTATATCGGTTATACCTTGGATAGGGATAATATTTGATTTTAGGTAAATTTAGCACATTTTCCAAAATATTTTTATTTTTATGACACACTTAAGGACAGCTAGAATTATAAAATTAGGCAGGCATAATGGCACAGCCAATTGCCATAAGCGTGCCCGATTTATGATTCTAGCTGCCTTATAAGTATGGATAAACTAAAATATGTTTAAAAATACAATACAATACCGGTAACTTTAAGTTGTTACGTTCAAAACAACGCTGGAATTACATTAGTTTACATCCATTTGCAAAGAAAACTCACCGGAGGTTAGGGGGGGAGCCCCCAACGAGCAAAGCGAGTACTCTCCCTAAAACCGCAGGCCTACAATTATTTTATTCGGGTTATTATTTTGAAATTTTTAAGAATCTCAAATCTCTTGAATACAATGGGATTCTAGGAAGCAATTAATCGAGTATTCAAGCTTTCCATTTCTACTTTTTTTATTTCTAGGTTTTAATATAAGTATGTCTGTTCCATGTCATAGGCTATTTACCGCTTGTAATACCCGCAAACTTTCTTAACAAATCAAAACACAAAGGTGTTATAGAAAATTAACCATCTTCTCCTGAAATCTAATATGTTGCGAGCTTTCACTCAAAACCCTACGACCTTTGGTGATGGACAAAAACTTGTTTTAAAAAGGTGTATTAAATAAATATTCTAAAATTTGGCACTACCGTTTAACTAAAGCTCAATTATCTTAATTCATTGATAGTAAAATACATGGGCAATATTTTATAGCTAGATGCTTGCCCTTCCCAGCCCCCACCACCACGTCTTACTAACCGTCCAAACTATATGCCTCTTAATTAATCTATTAGTATAAGGATATAAAGTAATAATTAAAATTATATCTACCCACCTACAGCTTAGATTCGATGTAAGAACCTTCCACTGCCCTTGATTTTGTTTTTGTTTTATTTCACTTTCTACATGAATAGAACCCAAGCTTGTATTGAGAGGCGGTGACCAAAAAATAATTCATTTTTTCATGAAGTCTCACTAGCCGTTAAGGTTATATGCATTTGCATTAATATGCGAGTGTAGGAACAAGTATGCGTAGTTCATAGAATTAACAAATTCGTGTCAAGGAAGGAGGAAAGAATTTCGGAATAAATCTTACTACACCGACGGGATATGAACTTCCAGTCACTGACAACAGTGAGATGGACTTTCCGATGCGAACAGCGTGGATATAAGCCTAATTCTTTATTTTAATTACCACGTTCATGGACCTATGCAGGCTATTGCATATATGCTAATTACTCAATAGGTGGGAGGAGGAGGAAGAATTTTGGAGGTTATCTAACCTATTTACGTGAAAGAAGAGTGGAAAATCATTTATGAAAAAACAACTTCAGTTGAACCGACCGGGATTTGAGCCCCTGTCTCCCCGTCATCAGCAGGCCAGTCTAAAACAAGAGTGACGCCTTAGTCATCCGACCACTGAAGTGGGTAACCACTCATATTGATCACGCTATTAAAGTCAGGATGGGGAATGTAGAACTTAAAAGAAGTTTACCCGCAATTGCGTGGAAGGAAGGTGGGGAACTTTTTTAAACTTCACCCTTTTTATACCCGGCGGTACTTGTAGTCTTCACCAGAAAACCAGATGAGAGGTGACTAACACTTATTCCACGTGTCCGATGAAGCTATTTCGGGTGCACTTACCTATTCCTACCTACGCCATTGTTTAACTTGTAACTGAACTCCCTATTCCAACCGAAACCACTAAACAACCGGTAATGAATGGCTATGACAATGGCGAGTTTATTCTAGCTTTAACAAACATTGCTAACGAAGGAACCCCAACTTACATTTACATAGTAATTTTATGAATTATCTGGAAAGGAATTTGTAGCACCCCTATTAAACTGTGTGTATATGTAATAGTTTAATATCATTTGCTTTAAAAAAAAATAGATGTGCATCTGCGAGTACGTTGAGCAGGCATCGTTTTGACAGATGACACTAAACCAATGATAATGATTTATTTCTTATTTATTTTATGTATTTAACCTGCACTTTCTGAACAATCTGATTATATCAGCACACGAGAATTTCAATGAGTGTGCTGGAAAGAGCCTACCAATATTGCCAGGAAAGGTATTATCACATACCCTCCAGGGTTCTTTTACACGCCACAATCGACATGATACCGACAGCTTTACTTCCCCTTCGAAGGAAGTTGTGCTACAGATTTTCATCGCTCAAGGAAAAATCCTTCGACCCCGGCTGGACATGAACCCATGAACATTGGATCTGGAGGCGATTACTTTACCCTAAGACCACCGAGGCTCTACAATGATTTTGCTAAATGAAGTTTTAGAACATTAATTTGTCAACGGATACTGTACAACATTTTTTTCGTGACATTTATTAAGGAATAATTTGTAACTATTTAAAAATGACCACTAAAGAGCTTTTATGAAGCTCTTTGTCTATATTCATGAAGTCTATGAAATGCTATTATAACCATTGTCAGCTTTTAGCTAACATAAATAGTTAGAACTACTAAAATATAACCTAATAATTAAATCACTCATTTTTCAAATTACTCCACATTCTTCTTCATTATAATATATTGGGGCTATTCTTAGAGCCTGCATGATTACAGAAGAATCGCCCACATAATACAAAACAGTTTATCTAGTTTTACACTCTTCTCTCCTAAGTATATTTGTTTAATCTCTACACACATTTTAAATAATAAACTAGTGTTACGAAAGTTTCAATGAAAAAAAAATACTCCTGCTTTTTTGATGAAACATAAAGTAGAAACAAGCAATTTATATCTTATTGCAATTTTTTTTTAGTCCGCCATGATGAAACTTTTCTTTCCTTTTTATAATTCAGGGAGAAAAATAAAAAAAGAAGGGGAGAGAAAAAAGAGAAGAAAATTTTAGGCACTAACAAATTAGTTGGGGTGGGCGATTGGGTCTACAGGGGGTGGGGTGGGGGTGAAAGCAAAGCTTTTGGTGCTTCCCCCCCACCCCAACACCCTTCTCCCAGATGGCCGGGCGTTTCCACTCAGCCTCTCTACACCCCCTCTCCCTTCAGGAAACGTTCAACTTACTCCCCACCCCAAATTCACTTTAAATCAAATTCTTTTTTATTGATTTTTCAAAGAACACCCTCTACATTTGAATTCATTTTTTTTCTTTAAAAAGAAAATGGGGTTGTATTGAGTAAAGAAGGGTGGAAAGAAGGAAAAACGTGGAGTATAGGGTGTTGGGGTAGTAAAAAAAGGGAAAAAAGAGAATGGGCGAGATGGAGGATATTTAATTTTAGTTTGTCTTTTTTTTCTGTAAAAAGTTGTTTCCTTCTCCGTCACATAGATAACGGCAGCAGTCAAAGACATTAGACGCCAGAATTTGTTATGCAGCATTTATCCATGATGCCCCTAACGTGTTGCGGCCATGAAACAAAATAGCTTTTCTTTTAGTACGGTAGTGTTTTTATTTATCCTTATACAACTTGGCTTTTACGTATAATGTAAACATCTACGTTGCTAGGTTGTTAGAGCACTCAAATACAAATCTTGGCTATCCAGGTTTTATTCCAGGTGCCATGAATTATATATATATATATATATATATTGTTTACTTAAGATATCGAATATTTGAATATGTTCTGGTTCTACTGTTCCATTAGTGGATTAGTGAGATTTTAGCATCTTATATTTTAAGCTATTATACAAGTCATATTTTTATAGGCTTATAATTGTCTATGTTTCTAGAAAAAATGTGCGTACAGTAATCCTAGAGACATACGAACTTAAAAGTAGAATAATATATTCAGTAAATATGTAATTACTACTGTAGTTTAAACAAATATCCTTTAATCTACAGTATGTATATAACTAAGCTTACACACTAGTTAACTCTGTTTACCATGACAGGTAGGAGTCTAACCTCGACTGATTACACTATGACGCTATCATAATATATCATAAGCTTCAACTCGTCAAGATAAGTGTCAGGATAAGTGAGGTTTACATATTTTGCCATATTAAGCCATGGCCGTGATAAACAATTAAATTATAATTAAATAACCAACCACTTGTGTGTGTTTTTTTTCAGCTCAGGTTTCAATATTCCCATAAATGATCAGTAGTATCAAGTATTATTATATAAAATACATGTTTAAAAAGTATTAATATATTTTTATAAAAATTAATAGAACTCTAGCAGAAATATTCAAGGCTAACTATGGCTAAGAACTTAATGATGTTCAAGATGACCTACTTTCTTAAGCATTAGCAACCCAGTGTGTGTTTACACACCAATATTTTTTGGCAGAAGGGATATGGTTTTAGCACTAATAGTTGAGAGTTTAAATTATTGTTTGTGCTTTTTTAATGTACAGTACATGCTGTTAGTCATGACTGATTGATTACAATATGGTGGTATCTTACAAGATACGCCATTTTGGAACCAACCAAGGCAAGCATGCTACTTTTAGAGGAAAAGGGAATGTACATCTATATATGTATCTAGCTAGCCAATCTTTAAATAAATCTAAAAATGGGAGATTTTAAAAATATTTATGTATTCTGAATAAATAGAAAGAACAAGAAAATTTAATATACAAGTAGCGCTAGCAATAAAAATTGTATTTATAATTTTATAAGCAAAAAACGTCCAAAAGCAGTAAGGAGCATTTTATTGCTGTCTTTTTATGATCGGACATTACATTGTTGCTGTGTGCTCTTTGCATAATTGTGCGCGATTCGGAGTATACCCCTCTAAGCAATCTCAGTGCAAGAAAGTGTTATCTCACTTTACCTTTGAAACTCCTGGCAATAGGAGTTGATATTATTTATCTAATATATTTCTTCGAGATGATTGTATCTGATGTAATATGACAAAATTAGTGTATTTGTTTTCAATATATTGTATTAAACAGATATTCTTATATGTAACTTATATGTAATTAAAAGAACTAGTTTGTATTGAACGTGTAAAAATTTGCTGAGTGGAAAAAATAGAGCCTTATGAATATATCAAATGGCATATTTAATTAATTAAAAAAAAATATATTGAATAGTATATGAGAATAAATAATAACTAATATTTAAATAATTACATTTCACTTATTAATTATTTGTTTTAAATAATAAATCTTAAAATACAAGATTGTTCAATTGTGTAAGGACGTGTTGATATCCTTGCCCTCTAGGCCTATTTGGGTAAATAACAAACTACTTTTTAAATAAATCAAGATCTTTGAACGTTAGCAAAGAATCTCAACACTTCGGTATTCATCCTTATTAAAGGCACATGAAACGCATTAGTAGCCGAGTGGTGTAAGGCCTTCAAGTAGCATCTTACTTGGTCGCCGTCAATGTGGAGTTTGGTGTTTGAATCCCGAGAGGGTACATATGAGGGTTTTTTTGCAGCAGATTTATAGTAGTAGACACCAATTAATAAAACCACTTTAACATATAAATACGTCAAGTTATATGATCTTAATCTACCATTTTTAACATGTTTTATCAATGACTGGTTATATAGTAAAATATTATCTAGGTTGAGAGCAAAAAAAATTTTTTTTTAAGTTCCTTTCTAAAGTTCTTAATATTCATCACGGTTTTCCCATTATCACAATTAGATGGTTTCCTTTATTTTACACTACTCTATTACTACCTTTCTTTTAAGTAACCCATTTGTATTGGCAGACTAATAAAGGAGTTTTAGGTATGAACTCAGAAAATATAGAAATCTGAGAAATGCCAAAACCGAAAACTAAACCATTTAATCATGTAACATGAGCTCGTAAAGCCATATAGTATAACTTAGCTTATGTATTCACACTTTCTTATAGGCATATATATATATATATATATATTACAAATACAAATAATTTTTATATAAAAGAAGGTTACACATGAAAATGAGTTAGTGCGCCATCTGTTAGACAATCATGATACCTTTCTAATGCACTTTGGACAATGGTTAAAAGAGCTGTCTGTCATATTTAAATAAATTTAACAATAGCAAGTATTTTCTGGGGTCCTTATGGGATTTAAGGGTAATTTTCCTGGAAAAGGCGTGTAATGTGACTTTCCTCTTTTCTCCCATGTATCCTTAAAACGAGTATTTTATGTCTATAGCTGTGCACCAGCGTTAATATTAATAGGTTTATATTATACTTAAGAGCCCATTCAGAGGTCAATTAACCAGAATATTAGATACAACTTAAGCTCAAAACAGAAATCCTACATCCTATATTATTTACCTGACAACAGTGAAATTGGCATCAGTGGAATTGTCTTTTTTAATTTTAGAATGATTATTTTTCACTTGTGTTTTTTTTAAATTTGGTAAATAGGCTTCACTATTCTTAATTCTACTGTTTCGTTATGAAAAAAAGAAAACTATACTACAAAGCTACACCTGGTTTGAGATGTAAAGTCTGTTCAGCACAGGAATTGTTTTCTAAAAGGCTTTTTTCCCTACCAGAAATATATTATATAGTAGGATATTGGTATGACAAAAGACCTTTCAGAAAGTAATTCCTACCGTGAATGGAGTATATAGGGTGGGGTGGAAACCATAAATAGATGATCGATGCTGAGGAAAGTGATGGACAATGTACTGAGGTTTGCCAAACGTCTGGTGGAGCTTGCATGAGTGATATTATCTTCATAAAGTGAAAAAATATAGTATGAAGTTTGCTTTTATTCATCTAGTGAATATTTACTTCTCAATTAAAGTGTTGATTTTCAAGTTACTAGCTGTCTCATTGTTTGGGCCACACCTTGTATTACCCACCCAAGCTAAGTGGTATCCATGAGGTTAGGCGAGCCCTTGATTTATCGTCAGTTTCTACTCTAAAAGCTGACCTAAACAATGATGTTAGTAAAGTTTCAGGCCCCCTTAGTGGCTCTGAAAAATAAGATAAGCGTATCACTCGATGATGTCAGTTATAAAATGTGTGTGCTCAAGTTTGTCTAAAATATGTTTACACAAAAATTATTATTATTATTATTATTATTATTATTATTATTATTATTATTATTATTTATTATTATTATTATATATTATTATTATTATTCAGTGTTCTTTCTCACAACAGGTCCATTCCTTTTGTCAGTGAACTTAGACAGCCAACGCGCCTTGTCCTCTGCCTCCTTCAAAATATATAAACTCTCAAACCATCTAATTTAGTTAGGAGTTAGAAAAATACACTTCTAATTTAAAATATTAGTCAATACTTACTTTGAAATACTTACATAAAATGAGCTATTTAGTTTGAAATAAGAGTTATAATATTTAAAATAACTTTGTTTTCGTGTGTATTTTTTGTTTAATAAATGCACCTCTGAGGTATTTAAATTTGTATCTTCACGTAAATAAATCGTTGATGTAATTTTACAAGACATAATTATAATTATACAACCACACCTGTAATTTACATGTAAGCGGTGTTGCAATATTTTCCCCCACAAAACTAATAAAACTCATCGTCTCAAGTTATTTATACATATCTTCTATCAACAACCCCGGTGGGGAAGTGAGCAAATACATTGGTCTAGTCTAGTTCTCTGGTGACGGAGAGGTTGAGATTCGAATCCCTATCATGTGTACTGTGGTGAGTTTTCTTTAATTGTTTTTTAAGTTAAGTAAATTGAAATATATTTCATAGAAAGTTTACATTCTTCATCCTTACCCTTTAATGTAAATATGCGGATAAACCCGGATAATAAATTACAGAGTACAAAAAATAATTTACTATCAACTTGATTAATTGTTTCGTCTACTTCTTGTCCAATACGCAGTATTATGGACATGTGGGATGATATTACGACGATGATACATCTTGAGCCAATTACGTAACATAATTAAACTTGGAATACACATGAACACCAAAAGTAGTAAGCGTGCAAACCGAAGGGGTAGTAAGACACAGTTTTCAAAAAAGAATAAAGTATAGACTAGGTTTTTTATTTCACTTCTTTTGAACATGTATTGAGCCCGATTGCTGAGGACGGGGAGATCGAGGTTCGAATCTCGGTTGGGTGAACTGGGGGTGGTTTTTCCTCAATGGTTTTCCACTCTCCCTCCACGCAAATGCGGGTTCACTTCCTCTATTCAACCTTCCCAATTCCTAATCCATTAGCGTAATTAGTACTTAAGCGTATAACCCGATCGGGTAGTAAGACGCGGTGCTAAATAATAATAAAAATAATAATTTTGAACATGTCTAGGTCAGTGACTACAAAATATATAAAAAAAAAGGGTACTTTTAGGACTACATATAAATAACAAAGAGCAAATATCTATTTATTCAAATATGCACATCTTACAATCCGTAGGAGATACCCGGATAGTCTACATTAGTCAAGTATGTCTACAGATGAGGACGGTAGAACAATAGATTAGTTTACCGTAATTTTCGTGAAGGGAGAACTGTAAACTATTTATGAACAAATACAGGGTGGCCCACGGAAAAGTATTCCGCCTCCTATATCCAGGAGGCGCCTCACTCTGAATTGGAGGAGGCCAATCCCCTTCCACCCCGTCTTGTGCTTTATACAAGCAGTTCACTTGTTCATTCTTCATGTCACAATATGGCTGGAAGGGGATCTACCTCCTCCAATTCAGAGTGAGGTGCCTGCTGGATATAGGAGGTGGGCACTTCTCCGTTGGCCACCCTGTACTTTAGAACACCCAACTGTAGTTTCAACTCCTATATCCCCATCGCCAACAAATCAGACGAGTATGATGTATTTATTCACGTGTCTCCAGGTGCGGACAGCGTATGGTTTCTTGTTTTTTGTCACTGGTTCTCAGCAGATTTTTTTATTATTCATAGCACCATGTCCTACTACCCGTCTAAGTTATACACCTATTTACTAATTACGCTAATATGTCAGGAATGAGGAAGTTAGATTTAAAGGAAGTGTACCTGCTTTTGCGTGGCGAGAAGATGGAAAACTATTCAGGAAAATTCACACTCAGTACAACCTACTGGGACTTGAACCCTCAGCTCCTCATCATCGGCAGGTCAGTATATTCTAGGATTGACGCCTTAGATCATGTGGCCACCGAAGCAGGTTTCTCACTAACCTTTTGGGCAACATGTAATATATATATATATTATATATATATACAAATAAATGAAGCAAGTCTGGTAGGGTAGGAAAAATCACACTCTATACACCTGGCCAGGATTCGAACTCCCATCTCCCTGTCAAAAGAAAACCAGACTATTTGGGCGAGATACTTAGACCACACACCTTTAGCTTATAATTTCACTTATCAAAATTAATTTTCTTAAATTCTAAATACCAGGTTAAAAAATAAACACTAAAAGATCACTTAAATTATTTTCAAATACACCCAAATTAGGCGGAAAATTCTGATAGTGTAGAGTGGTAGGTAGGTGGAATATTTCAAAAAAGAAGAATGTAACGAAACATATTTCACACTAAATCCATATTTACATGATAATTACTAAGTACAAGAACTATTGGACAATACGGACAAAACCCGCTTAGGTGGCCGTATGGTGTAAGGCGCTATTCTCACGGTAAACTAGACCGCCGATGACGTGAAAATCGAGTTTCGAATCTCGGTCGGGTGTACTGAAGTGTTTTTTCTTTCCAAAATTTTTTCCAATCTTCTTCCACGCAAATGCCGGTAAACTTTATCTAAGTATAGCCTTCCTTATCCTAAGCCCATTAGCGTAATTAGTACATAAGCGTACAACTTGAACAGGTAATAAGACGCAGCACTAAAATCAATACCAGTCAAATTGCGCAGGGATTGAGAGGTGAGAAATGGAATTCTGGCCGACTGTACTGAATTTTTTTTCCCTCTTGTGGCTTTCCACTATCCCTCTACCATATTCAGGTTCATTTCCTTCTAAATAATTCCTTTCTTTCTTATCTTTTCCCCTATAGAGTAAAATATGAGGCTGAACCTTGACCAGACACTGCAATTTACTACTAGATTGCAAATATATCCCCTTCCCTGTTGTGACGTCACAACAGCCCACCGCCTCCTGTTTTTTTTAGCACCCCGTCTTACTACCCGTTCGGGTTATACGACTGTACTAATTACACTAATGGTTTTAGGGATTAGGAAGGTTATTATATTAAAGGAAGTGTACCTGCATTTTCGTGGAGGGAAAGTGGAAAACCATTTTGGAAAAACCACTTTCAGTACACTAGACCGAGATTCTAACCTCGATCTGCCTCTCATCGGCAGTCTAGTCTACTACAAGACTAGCGCGTTAGACCACGTGGCCACCAAAGCGGGTGGCTTCTGTATTGAACTGCAGAGTGGACGATTTTTTCCTACAGTTTAAGGCTTTGTTCACATGTTACATATTTATTTAATAATATGCTTTCTCCGGGCTATCTCTAATTATTGATTACAAAATTCATTGGGTTTTTTTTTCAGGTTTTAGAGAAGAAATTCCCCTTTTTAAAGACACTAAGAGAGTAAATTAAATATCGTATTTCATAAAGCTCCCTTTTTGAAGTCATGCCATTAGTGTTTGTGACATGACGATTTGATCTTGATGGGTAAATGTCTGAATTTGTAAAGTGATCAAATGTATAAAGTAATAAAAAAGCAGGAGGAGACGATACGTGTGTTTGAATCAGAGTGCTTATTTATTCAGTTCGCTTTTACTTTTATTCAAGCTTGAAGTTTAATGTCCCAAATTTTTAAATATTTCTGTAGCTCTTAAGGTTTTTGTGCAATTCCTGTTTTTTACCGGTTTTTTTCCTAGATATAACAAATTCCCTTTGTTTTTCTGGTTCTCTGAATTTCAAGGAGTGTTGCAAACCTGCTTCTAGTTGTTGAGTACCATGTTTAAGTTTTCCACGCGCCTGGAAAAGTGAGAAAATACAGGGTTTTTACTGTCTGGAAAAAAAAAAGTGGAAAAACACAGGGAGATACATGAAAATTAAAAAGGTACGGGAATACTTGTGGATCTAGGTCATTTTAACTGTAAGAATTAAATAATGTGTTTCTGAATGGGAAAAAATGCTTACTGAAAAATTAAGCCAAGCTGACTTGAATTTAAAAAAAAGTTTATCTCATGATCTCCTTAACACTATATATTGTAAAAAAATTAATTAAATATAGCTATCAAAATTATCTCTAAATATCAAATCATCGTAATCTAAACAACAATGGCCTGACCTCACACTAGGTTATTTTATTAAAAATGAAATTTCATTCCTCCATGATACTCTCCTGGTAAAATGGGAATTCCTTTTGAATTATCTGTGAAACAGGGAATTTTACCTTAAAGAAAGATGATAGCCTTAGCTTCAGTGGCCACGTGGTCTAAGTATATCTCTTGAAATAAACCAAATTGCCGATGACAAGGAGATCAGGGTTCAAATACCAGTCGGGTGTTCTGAGGGTTATTTTTCTCTAAATAAATTTCTACTTTCCCTCCACGCAAATGCAGGTACACTTCGTCTTAAATCATCATTTCCAGTCCCACATTAGAGTGATTAGTATATAGGTGAATATACCGAGATAAGAAAAAAATAGAGGAACCCTGGTGTTGTAAAATTATTTATCATGACAAAAAACGTGTGACAAAATTCAAGGTTCCCAAAGAAAAATTTTTGTCACAGTAAAAATTCTGAAAACTTGTGATGATTTGTAAATATGTATTAACAGAGCTTTTTACCATCGCGTCTTACTACCCGGTTGGGTTAGACTCCTTTGTACTAATTACACTAATGGATTAGAGATTTGGAAGGCTTAACTTAGAGGAAATGCACCCGCATTAACGTGGAGAGAGAGAGAGAGTGGAAAACAATTTAGAAAAAGGTAACCGGGATCAAACCCCAATCTCCCAATCTTAAGCAGTCTAGTCCAACAAGAAAGTAGCGCGATAGATCCCGCGGCCACCGAAATGCGTTATTAGAATAGTTAAATTTGTAGTGTGTACAGTACTTCTCGGTACATTTCAGACAGAATCTTAAAGCTATATTAGTGACTAATACCACCAACTTAGTGGTAGCATGTACCATTTTTCAGTGAAAATTATTATTATTAGCACCGCGTCTTACTACCCGTTCGGGTTATAAGCACTTACGCTAATGTGCAATGGTAGGGTGATTGTGAGATGAAATGGAGGACCTACAGTTTAACGTGGAATCCGAACCACGGTGGAGGCCTGGCATTCCTCACATTCACAAGTTGTGATTAATACACATCTTGTCAGAGATGAAGGAAGGGTTTGGCAATCAGATAAATCTGTGCCGGGATTCAGTGAAAAGCTTAGGAGCCTGAACGGAAGCTAATTATTATGAATCACTTACGTTTAATACCAAACAAAAATGTGAATCACATTTCCAAATGATTTAATGTTTGAAGAAATGGAAGTTAAAGAAAATCTAGTAATCACTTACTATCCCAATTTTTATGAAAATATTGACAATAATGCTGCATAAATCCCATTAATTTATAATAGGGTGTCGTAGAAAGTGTACTGATATTTGATGCATAAAATAATATAAAAATTTTTACATTGCTCTCGTCTTCTTTCAACAGAAGGAGACATTTATCCAGGTACCAATATATTATTTAAATATTTTTGAGAAAGATGATCTAAATTATCCGCGGAGATTTTTTTTATACATCCGTCTACACAATTTTTTTTTTAGCACCGTGTCTTACTACCCGTTTAGGTTAAACGCTTATGCACATTTACTAATTACGCTAGTGGTTACAGGTATGATAAAGGTCATATTTAGAGAAAGTGTACCCACATTTGCGTGGAGGAAGAGTAGAAACCCATTTTGGAAAGCTCACCCTCTGAACACCCAACCGAGATTCGAACATCGATCTCCCTGTCCTCGGGAGTATATTCTACTATGAGAGTAGCGCGTTAGACCACGTGGATACAGAATCAGGCTACACTATTTTTCAAATGCTTATTTGGGAGAGGTATGAAAACAAATTTCTGGACGTGCCTTATCCAAGGAAGTTTTTTTTTTAGATATCCAACCAAATATTGAATAAATTTAGCTTACATCTTGAAAAAATGTTGTGCCATGTAATAATAATAGAAAATATAAACACATATTGTGTGGATCTACATAAGTTTTGGATTATATGATATTATAATAAAGTAAAATTATTTAAGAAAGTTTCTGGAAAAGAAAGGTTTACATATGTAATAATTATTTTTATTATAATTTGGAATGTAGCACTTTAGAGTTTCTTCAGATGTTAAATCTTCACTAACTTGATATAAATTAATACGTTCATTGAATTGATCTACTCAAATAAACATATTTAAATGCCACGACAAGTTTTAAAGCTACTTACAACTATAACAACAAATAAATATAGCTATGTATTCAGATTAACTATAAACACAATATTTTACCGATTTATCACTTATCTCTTGAAATAAATATATACTTTCAGTGAGTTAACTTGATTAAACAAAAAACATTTAAATTTTACAACGCCTTTGAAAGTTATGAACAACAAAAACATGAAAAAAATCTCTTAGGTCTAATTGACAAGATAAACAATAATTTACTGTTTCTTTTCTTTCTTTCATTTGGATATTTTATTATTTATATAAATTACATTGATAATATTAAATTAATAAACAAACATAAATGAAAAAAACAATAACATACACCAACCCATTTGGGTTCTCGAATGAAAAATTATACATTGTTTTTAAAATAAACGTATTTACTGTTTAATTCTTATGGAAATATTATAATCCATTACGCTGGGAATATATGCGCGCAGAGCGAGGGAGCTAGCTATTTATTCTTGTGAGATGTGACTTTGCCAATTCTAGTTTCAGGCTTGTTGGTTATAGTAGGCTCTGTCTGGACAGTCGTTATACGTGCGCGCACACACACACACACACACACACACACACACACACACACACACACACACACACACACACACACAACACACACACACGCTCGCTCTCTCTTCTCTCTTTCTCTCTCTCTCTCGCGCGCACACACACACACACACACACACACAAACAAATGTTATGTAACCAAGCAGTCCACGGCACCTATTGAGTTTCTCCTGAACTATTATCTCCATATGGTTGGCACTTCAATATGTTTTCGTGGCCGACCTTCGCGCCACTAGTTAGTCTTCCTATTTTCCCTCTTATTGTTTTCAGGCACATTCGGCACTTGAAAAGAGAGAAAAATAAACATCCTGGAAAAGTGCCCTTTCACACGAGAGGTATTTTATCGCGCGATGTTTTTGTTGCGTGAATTTTATCCGCTGAGATACATTGCTTTAAATGAGAGCGTTCACACAGGGAGATAAGATATCGCGCGGTGAAATTACTGCACCTCCAGTTTAGAACAGTCGCTTGTATCTAACGACGAGATTATTGGTCGCGTGGGAAAAATTCCGCACCTAGACCTTGAGATACATTGAGTCAAACTTTCAGACGAAAGAGAATAAATCGTGCGATGCGATTAGTCCTATGTTGGATCTATTTCGAGGTAGACCGTATCGTATAACAATAGTTTGTGATAAAAATTGGTCCTTCATTGTACTGTATATTGTTGTTTTGTACATGGTTAAGATATTGTTATGCACTTTTCAATAATTGCATGTCTTAAGTTGGTATCCAAAGTTCCTCACTTTAACGTAACTACCACTTTTTCAGATGGTGAGATTGCATTTCTCATATTTGTGTCAGCTTTAAGTAAACTTGTTGACAAACAATGCAACAATTCATCAAATGTTGCCACAGATATGCTAAAATTCTTGAAAAAATAAGTATCAGTCAAACAATATTTAAACTAAAATAACTTCAAGTATTCTTTTAACTATAGGGTGTACCCAGAACTAACATTCTATTTTTTCTTTTTGTTAATCTCCGTAAAAAAAGATATGTAGCCACTATACGGTTTAAGTTGTCAGCCATGGTGTCTCCTACACCACGTCAAAAGCACCATTGAACATGGGAAACCAGCGGGATTTGGCCTCTCGTCTGAAAGCAACGTCATAAATTGATCGGGCGAATAAAATTTCGCACCAAAAAAAAATCTGGCGATAAAATACCTCTCGTGTGAAAGGACATGAAGGGAAAAGATTGTCATTACCTCTCGGGGTTGTCTTTAACAGGCAATGGCGTGGCTTGGTTTGTTGCCAGGGTATACAAAGTAGGTTTATATTGTGAATGGTTTTCATCACTTAGTTTTGTACTCATTTGTCTGGTATCATTTAAAATACATTTTCACGAAAGGTGCGTAGAGCATTATTGTATAACTGCTCAAATGGGAATCTACGGGAAAATAACAAAAGTCTAACAGGTAGAGTTTTAACAAGATCCGCTTACACCGGCAGCACTCCACAAAACTCACTGTATAACCATCAATATTCCATTTAGTTTTTATTTTGGAAACTTTTGGCTTATTGCATGGATTTATTCTGGATCCGGACTGCTTTAATTAGGATATAAGCCATATTACGCTACCTATAAACCCAGTAGTTGTATTTTACTCTGACTATTCTGCTTGGAGTTTGCAGTTACACTACTAAAATTCTCTCTTCAATTTTTACGTTCTCAGCCCAAGTTAATTCAAAATCCCTGCATTTCTACTGTACACAGCAATACCTTAAGATAGGCCATTCATTTTAATAATCGGCGTCTAAAGGTATAATTAACTAAAGTACTTTCTGCAGTTGAACTATTATTTAAATATTTATATATATATGTATAAATTATTAGTATTTAGCTTTTATGTGACGTCTTAAAAGAAGTTTTTTTTTCATCTGAGATCATTACTCATTCGGGTTAAACGCATATGAATTTATTACGCTAGTATATTAGATATGAGAAAGGTTGAATTTGAGTAGAATGGTACCGGAATTCACAATAAAGTAAAGTGAAAAATTAATCTAGAAAACTCACCCTCAGTACATCTTTCCGGGATTTGAACCCGCGTATCTTCGTCATTGAAAGTCCAAAATATGTAAGATTGACGCCTTTGGCCATTTGACCACCGAAGTGTGCCGTTTGTAATTAATTGCAGTAATTTACATTAAGCTGAGGATATTGCTTAGTCATAAATCCTTATAAAGTGTTAAGGATAGAAGATTATAAAATATTTACAGATTGTAGGTTAAGTCCTTAGTCGTCATTTATTTATTACCTATTTAACAAAGATCATTTCAAATAGATTTTCATATCTTTAAGCTTAACGATATCTTCTTTATTTAAATAAAAAGTAATGTGATAAAGAGTGGTAAACAAATGATTAAGATGAGTATATAATCGACAGTAGTTCTATTTCAAATGTCATTCTCATCCAATCTAGGAAGGTCAGAGTTCAAATACGGGTTGGGTGCACTTAGAGCTTTGTTTAACTAAATTGTTTTCCCCTCTCCTTCAGCGTGAATGTGGGTACATTTTCTAAAAGTTTTACCTTCTTCATATCTACCCTATTAGCGTTACTAAAATACGTATAGTCCAATGGGCAGTAACACGTGGTGGCAAAATTATATGCGTAGGTGAATTAATATAACGAACAGAGTTGAAAAATTTAATTAAGAGGAGTTGCAGCAGTTTTAGTTTTGAGAGAGGGTGGTAAAGATTGCATTGAATATCACAAACATAATATAACCCATCATAGAAACATATAATGAGAACCAAATATATTGTGAGTTTAACGCCTTAACCCACTTGGCCACGCCTTATTGTATGACAAGTAGGCCTAAAGTGGGTCATGGTATGTATAATCTATAGACTTCATTTACAAGAGAAGCTACTAATATAATGTAATATTTAGTTTACATGTTTATTATATTTCCAGTATATTTTCTTCTTCTTCTTGATTAAAATTCTATAAATTTCTTAGAATAGTATTGACGATGGTAATGATAATGACAGTAAAATATTATTGTTAAAAAAACTTTAATGTATACATGTGGACAAAGGTGTCAGTCACGTCTATACTGGCTTGAAAATGAGGGGGAAGCCATTTTTTTTATGCCTGGTATTTCAAAGGGTTTTATTTTCTTAATGGTTTTCCACTATATTTCTACACAAATACAAAGACATTTCTACACAAATACAAAGACATTTCATCAGAATTAAAATTTATTAATGCCTTACAATTAAATGAAATATGCCTAAGTATGCAGAGGGTGTAAATGGGTAGTAAAATACAGTGCAAGTAATATATATATATATATATATTCATGGCTGAAATGAGGAGTATTAATTAAATTTAAAAAGACTTTTCCTTCGTAAATATCCTTGTTTTGAGATTGTCTTCTAAGGTGAGTGTCATACATATTGTTCCACACACAGCTATACATGTAATAAACAAAATTGTTGGCGAAAGCCTATTCAAAGGCGAGGGAAAAGAATTATTGTTGTAGGCCTACTGTACGTGTACAACCTTCGAAATTTCTTTTTGTTAGTCGTTTTGTAGATTAGATTTCCCATAAATAAGCTTGAGTCACCCTCTAGTGAGTTACTACTAAACTACAAAGCAGCAGTCTCGCTCGCTCTCCCGGTAAGTGGAGAACTCTTACCATAATCTCTTTCTAATCGCTTTTCCGCAACTTAGGGTCTATAACAACAATCTAAGCTATTTGTTGTTATTTTTTGTATATGTAGTGAGATAAAAATCAAATTTGGTTGTTTACTTTTTTAAATGTTTAAACCAACAAGTTTTGTGTGAATGCCACTATTTCGTTCAAAATACACACATACCGCTTTAATTCTTGTAATTGATTTTTTTAGTAGAGAATCAGAAAAATAGTTTAATATAATGCTAAAACAATAAAAACTATATCCATACAAATCTATTTTTATAGGCCTCAGAATTATTTTTGAAATTACTTAAAACTTTATTTTTACAAATAATTTAACTATTAAAAATTTAATCAAATTTTAATTATATTATATTGCTTAATTTTATCTATGGGAATATTAGAAGAGAATCTTATATAAAATTCGCACCTATTGGCAATTAGAGAGGATGGGTAAACCACAATAAAAGATACACACGAATTTTGCACCTAGGCGAGATTTGTACACAGACATTCCTGCCAACGATGGCCAAGTACAATGAGAGTCCTAGTCTACTTGGCCTCCACTGCGCATTTTATTTATGACACATACATATAACAAATATGAAAAATTCTGGTAAATAATAACTAAATTTTGCAGCAAAAAGTTAAAATGATATTAATAAGTGTGCATAATAATGTGTTTTAAATGGTATATCTACATATAAAAGTAAGTTATGGTTATATATTTGCAGTTATTTGGTATAAGAGGTAAATTTATTTTCAATTATGCAGAGATGTGAGGCAAACAATGATTTTAACTTTTATCTATGTTCTGCAAATATATACCTCAGTCGATAAGTCTACTAGTCATGGACTTCTGCTTAAAAGCTCCTTCTAATTTCTTAGCCCTTGAAAAAAAAAAAATATATATATAATATATAAAAGACAGTTGGATAAATTGTATTAAAACACCCATATATTTGATATTTTGTGTTTACGTCCATTAGAATAGCTATATTAAAAAAACATGTATTATTTAAACGAATATATACTTACCTACTCTATGGCATTATAAACTCGAAAGTTTATTGACCTACTTACAGAAGTACGCCACCTATACCTTATCTTGAATTCGTTACATACAATCCACCTCATTAACCTATCGCTTTCCGGTCCATTCTAATGTAATCCTCCCATATGTGCCTAGGTATTCCCACTGGTCTAATACAAAGTTTGGCCAGACAATACCTTAGAACAAATATAATCCTATTTACCACACTATCATTAATTTGTCTAGCGATGATGTAAGTTATGCCATGTCGTTTTATCCCAATTTATGTGAACTACTGAATCAAGGTAGTTAAAAAATATTTGTAAGAAAAATAAAATTCTCGCAAGCATTATATAACTAACACATTATTTGTATATTTATATTTTGGTGAATAAAATGTTAGTTCAATTTATAATACCACATTCACCAAAAATGTATATAATGTAAATAGATGTTTGAGCTCCAGAGATTTTAGATTATAGCTAAAACTAGCCTCAAAAACGTAGTTCTTGAGCAGTCACATTTTTACAGACCAATGTATATCTTGTAATTAAAAAAGTGATTAATTTTATACATTTGTAAAGTAATATTACAAGCAATCAAATAAATCTTAAGGCCAAAATACAAGGCAACATTTAAAACCGGATGATTTTTCAAAAATTATTAAACAGTTAATATATTTTTTTTAGTTTTCTAAAAGTCAAGTCTATCTAGTGCTCTACACTCCTATTGCTGAATTCTTAATTTAATTCTGACAAGGTGCATTATAATATGATTTTTATTTAGAACTTCCCTCTTTTATCTCAAAAGGTAAAGCTATTGTATTTATTTACAGAACCACCATCGTAATTTTGTTTTCTTAGATTATTTAGAGTTGTCTGGAATTTTCTCGGACAGCGAAATGATTATAACCGAAAAAACGCGTAGCCTTCATTGTAAAATATGTTTAATACATGTTATTAAAGCAAAGCTAAATAAATAAGCTTATATAAAATCAGTACCTAATCATAAATGTACATAGCAGTTTTTCTTCCACAAAGCAACCTATATAAAAGTTTTCTGGAGTTAAGAATTTGAATAAAGAGAATTAATTTAAAGCACATTATCTTCGTATAAGAATCGGAATAAATTGGAAACTTTTGATACCTAAGATTGAAAGAAGTGGAAAAGTTTCAAGATTTTAGCTGTGTAAAACTTGGAAAGAGTTAGACGACCAACATAAGAGAAAGTTAAATGGAGACTTCTTTTGGATAGACCTATAAAAAGGAAATGATTGAACGTGCCATGAAAATAATTTATGACTTCTGCGTAAATTTTCTTATACATCTTTTTTAAAATAGGAAAAAAGAGGAATTTCTCATTTTCAACTAGCTTATATTAAAAATAATGTTTTTGTAAGTTATGTGTTTACGAAATATTCATTCCATTCTGTCTTTCTGTACTATTTGATATGCAAGTATATATTATACTTTATATAATAATATGAATATATATTCAACCACTACCGTATCTTTCTGAACGTTTTTTCATGTGTATGGATCTCATCATAATTATAATTGACTATTTTTACCAATTTTGAAAAAATCTCCCTGCCAGTTTTTTTTTTCTTGCAGAAAATTCCTTAGAAGCTATTGATGTAATACTTTAGACTAAAATTGTTTTGATCAATTGAAAAATAGTAGTAATAATAGTAAATTGGTCTTGATTTAATATTTAAACACTTATTCTTACGGAGTTACGTATTGCACATAATTATAATGATTTACAATATGGTGAAAATAGAATCTGCTACTAATTATGTGCCGTTAAGAAACCTTCTCTAAATATATATTTAGAATCACACCTAATTGTGAAAATTAAACCCGCCTTAGCATTGAAGTTTTAACAAACCAACAATTTCCACAAGCTCATCCATTAAAAAAATTGAGTAACCTTGAAAATGTAAGAACTTGAATAAATGTATCTTCATGAACTTATGCTCAAAGCTAAGTGTCCGAGAGTTATTTTCCAACTCATATTTCAACATATATTTTCGTAAAAATACAAAATTATTTAAAGTGCGCGTTATATATTTTCTTTTATATTTAGTTATATTTTCGGGATATTAAGTTAAGTCTTCTTAAAAAAATAGTATGGGTTTTTGTAAAATTTGGAGATCCCGTTGTGAAATTAACATTTTTACCCTCTTTATTATATTATAACTAGCTTTTGCCCGCGGCTTCGCTCGCGTTAAGGTAGATTTTATCAATAAATTCAGGTTGTCGATTGACACAGGGAATATGACAATAAAAACGATGAACATATTGAGGTTGTTAGTCAATAGAGGTAGAGATAAAGAAAAAAACAAACTACACAATATAAATCAGGATTAAGTGTAGGAGTAGAAAAGAAGTAGCGGAGTGTGTGTCAGTAGAGTCACAAGTTATGCCTTGCCACGAATTGGAAGATCCTACTCCATCTTATATTTTACTTACAGTTAATTAAAATCCCTTATTTACTCCGCTTGTTCTTTACCGTTGCAATCATGGGCACAGAATAGATCATTATTTTAGGACGCTCCTATATACTATGTTGTATGTCCTTCCATTTGGCACAAATACATACAGATTCTGGGCATTGGACACACGCGAACAGGCTACATATAGCTGGCCATGGGAAAAACATGGTATTTCCAAATGCACCCCTGCTACCTGCAATGTTTGCCCTTGCGCTTTGTTAATAGTAATAGAAAAACTAAGTTTGATTGTAAACTGGAGTCTTTTGAATAGAAATGGTAGGTCAGTGGGGATTATTGGGATTCGAGGTATGATTACACTTTCCTTTTTCTCACACCTGTTAAAATGGTGGCACAGATTATATTTTGCCCTAATTGTGTAATTGAAGCCTCGTCCCATTACATAAACGGGGTGCATCTAAATTTCGCATAAGCATAACTGGTACACCTAATTTCAATTGTAGTTTATGCAAGGGTACACCCGATAGCTCCAGAGAATTTAAAAACTCAGCGGGATATGAAGTGCTCTGTTCTGTGTCCATGATTGTATCTATTGACAAATACTCCTTTATTCTCCCTGTACCTCTTTCAAAATGTCAGTGTTGATTTTGTTAACGATTTCATATTTTGGCGAAAGAATTGCTCTTGCACACAACCAATGATCACAATTTAAATTTAGTTGTAAGACTGGGTAAACTTTAGCAATGAGCTCCACATCATTTTCCACCAAATTACAGAATTCCCCTGTAAGTAAAATACAACCTTCAGCATCCGTGTCCAAACGTCCATTGCCAATATTCAATAGTGTCTCTGCGTAATATCCTGAATCTACGTCATTATAAAGGTGGACTCTCATATTCGTTGTTAGGCTGAATTTTTTCACTTTTGCCCACAATCTTGATGACTTGAGACAGGCTTTGATTTCATCTGCATGTGTGCCCCTCTGGATCACCGGTAGAGTTTGTCGGAAGTCACCAGCCAGTAAAACTACCATTCCTCCTCTCTCGCAAGTCCTGAAGATTTTGGTTTAACCTCTCTATAGCTTTTTTGTGGGACATCGTACTTTCGTCCCACACTAAAAGTTTACATTGTCGTAGCATCATACCTCGAGAGCTATTTTTGCTGAAATGAATAATACCAAACTTCTTACGACAATTTTGTCATTTACCATAACGGGGTGAACATACAGAGCTTAATTAGATGAATATAATCATTTTTAATCATTTTAAGATAGATGTACCTAAAATAACTCGGGAACAGATTTTTATTCGGGATATCAGATTTTCTTCTGGGATACCGCAGGTCCCTTTTTCTGTACTCCAGGCATCATGTTGCAATTAATTTATTCATATCAGTAGGCCGAGTTGTTAAGCCGGACGACCGTCTAACAGTTATTTTTTTCTATCCGTCAGGAATAGTACTTTTTTTCTGGATGAAAGTTACCCTATGTCCTTTTCTGTACCCATGACAACGTGTATGCGAAATTTCATGATGATTGGTCGAGTAGTTTAGGCGTGAAAGCGTAACAAACAATAACAAACAAATAAACAAACAAACTCACATTCACATTTTTTCTGGATTGGTACCCTATATCCTTTTCTGTACCCATGACAACGTGTATGCGAAATTTCATGATGATCGGTCGAATAGATTAAGCGTGAAAGCGTAACAAACAATAACAAACCAACAAACAAACTCACATTCACATTTTTTCTGGATGAAAGTACCCTATGTCCTTTTCTGTACCCATGACAACGTGTATGCGAAATTTCATGATGATCGGTCGAGTAGTTTAGGCATGAAAGCGTAAAAAACAATAACAAACAAACAAACAAACAAACTCACATTCACATTTTTTCTGGATGAATGGTACCTTATATCCTTTTCTGTACCCGTGATAACGTGTATGCGAAATTTCATGATGATTGGCCGAGTAGTTAAGGCGTGAAATCGTAACAAACAATAACAAACAAACAAACAAACAAACTCACATTCACATTTTTTCTGGATGAAAGGTACCCTATGTCCTTTTCTGTACCCATGACAACGTGTATTCGAAATTTCATGATGATCGGTCGAGTAGTTTAGGCGTGAAAGCGTAACAAACAAACAAACAAACAAACAAACTCACATTCGCATTTATAATAGTAAGGATTACTGCAAGCGACTCTCAAAGTTTAGAAAAATTTATTCATAATATTTGGATTATATCAGAAGTCAGCAAGTCTACAAAAGGCGCAATTTTGGATTTAGAACGAATTCTGTTTCCTTTTGTTTATATTTATTTTTAGAGTTTTCAGAAAAGTAAGTAACGCGATTTGTGTCCATATCTCTGACATGTAATCGTAATGTTTGAGATACCTAAGTTTGGCATGATCCATAGCATCCAAATCAAATTCCATATTTTTAAGACGAAATTTGTACGATGCATCCGTCATATTGTATTTTTCAAGTTTGGAATTTTCCCCATAAAGACAGCATAATAAAGGACGTAGAGAGCTAATTTTTCTAGGTAGGATGGAGGGGGGGTTCCTCTCTAAAATGTTACTAAACCTTTTACCAATAAAATTTTATTACGTCCATACAAATCCCTTATAGGGGGTCCATCAAATTTCTGATTTCAGTATTTAAGCCCAAGAGCATGTTCAATAGATTTCAGCTCTCTAGGGCACTATTTGTACGTTTACGTCCACCATATTTGGATCTGCTATCTTGCATTTTTAAAATTTGGATTTTTGACATAAAGATGCCAGGCTCCATAACATCTATACAAAATTTAAATGTTCTAGGCCGTAAGGCTGAGTGGCACGCAAACACGATTCGTGTGGATTGCATGGATGAAAAAATCAAATTTAAATAAAACTTTCCCAGTCTGAAATATTTTTTTTAAGTTAATAATTTTTGACAGCCATGTCATTGTCATTGAACAAAGTCTAGAAGTCATCTTGGCTCACACTTAAGTGCATCTTGTGATCTGTTCAAGACAACAATTTAGGAACAGAAAAGAAACATCTTTACTAGCGAAATAAACATGTTTCTAATCTAATTGAGAAGATATTATAAATATGATTTTAATTTCAACATAATATAACAATTCATTGTATTTCTTTTTCTGTGTAGGTGTTATTTAAAATGTTTTTACTTTAAGCTGTTGAGGCTAATATCGTCTAAGACAGTGGTTCCCAAACTGTGGGGCGCTGTGTCCTGCTTACAAGAGCATCATGAAATATTTCAATATGTTCAATGAAATGACAGCCCATGTGGTTTTAGAATCGGACCATCGATGTGTAGATGCGATGCTAGTTAGTACATCTAGCGGACACTGTACAAACTACTAACTGTTTCATTTCTCAATAGTAATACTAGATGGCGTTCGTGGTCAGAATTTTAGTAATAAAAATACTTAGCACCGCGTCTTACTACCCGTTCGGGCTATACGCTTAAGTACTATTTAAGCTAATAAGTTAGTATTTGGAAGGTTGAATATAGAGGAAGTAAACCCTCATTTGCGTGGTTGTAGAGTGGAAAATCATTTGGGATAAACCACCCCCAGTTTACCCGAGTGAGATTAGAACCTTGATCTCCCTGTCCTCAGCAGTCTAGCTCAACATGAATCTAGCGCGTTAGTTCACTACGCCACCAAGGCAGGTAAGAATTTTAATAGAGCCATTTGATAACTCTAGATCATTCTAGTATAAAGCAGTCTAGAAGACTTTGTTTCTCAGCTCACTGCGTGAACAGGCGTAGTAGGTCACTCAGTGCATGAATTCGAATTGGATTTTCTAGTTATTTATCGAATATTCTCGGTACTTGATAGTTGTATATAAATAGCTATTCCTTAAGCCTTGATTTATTGAATGTTGAACCAAGTGAATGGTGTTGTGATCAATTAAGTTATTAAAAGATGTTGTCCTCATCTTCCTAAAAAAGGACAAATTTAATGAACATTGATAATTTTTGTAGGAGTGAATATAAAGAGGACGCACCTTTAACTAGTGGTAGGTGTGTGAAGAAGACGAAGTTTCTTAAATATGACAGTTATTTGTATTTTGGCTTTACATCGACAGATGTCAAAGATGAAGAAGGACCGCAGTGTGCACTGTGTATGACAGTTCTGGCACCAGAGTGCATGCTTCCAATTAAGCTATAACGCCATTTAGAAACCAATCATCGAAACATTGTTGGTAAACTTTGCAACTATTTCACCAAAAGTTAAAAGAATTAAAACAATATAAAGGTACCATTTCTCAGCAGGTGTCAATACTAAGAAATGCTTTGTTAGCATAATACAAGGTTCCATATAGAGTCGCAAAGTGTAAAAAGCCTTATATTCTTGCAAAACAAATAATTCTACCGGCTGCTGTAGATTTGGTTAACATTATGATTAGGGAGTCTGGGGGAAACTGCTATCAAAGGTTCCTTTGTCTAACATTACTATCAGTCGCAGAATACAGCACATGGCAGAGGAACTCAATGATCAACTAATTGAAAAACAAAAAGGAAAGTAATTTGGGTTGCTGCTGGATGAGGTCATGGACAGTAATAAGGATGTACATTTGATTTGCTATGTATGGTTCATAGATGGAAATAACATTGTGGAAGACCTTTTTTTAAGCATGACTGCAAGTACATAGGCTAAGGACTTGTTCAAGACCCTGGATACATTTATAGATGAAAATAATTTTGACTGGACAAAGTGCGTCTGTGTCTGTACTGATGGTGGTTGTTCGATGTCCGGCCATTATTGAAGATTACAGGCTCTTATTTGAAGCAAAGCTCCAGACTCACTGTTGGCCCATTGCATCATTCACATAGAAGCACACGCATCAAAGCATCTGAGTCTTCCACTGAATCTGGTCTTAGAATTTGTGGTGAATGTGGTAAACTTTATAAATCTCGACCAATGAAATCAAGGGTTTTCAAAAAATTGTGTGAGGACATGGGAGCCGAATACACGTATTTTTATACTACTGACTCTCACGATGGCTCTCTCGTGGCAATATATTGTCCCATACGTTTGAATTACGGCAGAAAATATACACTTTTATTGAATAGAAAAAACACGAGTATGCCAAACACTTCGTGGAAACAGATTTTTGGCTATACTTCTTATGTGATATCTTTGAAAAGCTAAATGTGTTGAATCTCTCCCTGCAGGGAGGCAATATACACATTTTGAAATTGGTCTAGAAGATTTCAGCTTTCAGAAAAAAAAATTACAGCTACAGATAAGAGAAATGAATGAAGACAGTGGAAAAGATTGTTTCCCCTTGTCAAATCAGTTTGTGATCTCCAATGAAGTTGATTTCTCTCGCAACATAAAATCTGTTTTTGAAGAGCACCTATCACAGCTTATCAACCGTTTTGAAAAATAATTTTAAGAAGATGATATCGATAAGCTCACATGGATTCAAGACCCATTTAGGACCAAACTTCATCTGAATCTACTTCTGTATAAGAAGAAAATCTTATTTAGCTGTCTTGCGACAGTACACTGAAGACAAAATTTGACAATATGAACTGACTTTGGAATATAATGAAAAAAAGAATATCCCCTGCCAAGTGGTAAAGCTCAGTGATTCTTAATACCATTTGCGACATCATATTTGTGTGAAGCTGGGTATTTGGCAGTCGCTGTGATAAAAAGTAAGTATCGTTCTAAAATCAACGCGGAACAGGAAATGAGGGTGGCTGGGTCCAGATTGATTCCAAGATTTGAGAAGATGTGCAGTGAACAACAGGCACACCTGTCCCACTAATTAGGATTTATTTATTCAATGAGTTGAATGTTCAAAATATATACCTAATTAATACTTTTTACATAAATGATTTGTGAATTTGAAATACAAGCAAATGTTAGGTATAGATCAATTTTGGTATGAAGAACAGTAGAGGTTAGTTACATAAGTTACTAAAACAATTTTAATATATTCGTACTTTAAGTCATGTTGGCTGCAGCTGTCATTTTTGATAGAAATTATCAATATTTATATAATAACACAAATAATATGGTAAAATGTTGTTATTATTATTGGACTCAAAGAAACATATTTGAATTTTCTCTACTGTTATTTCAACATAAATCAGGGCATAGTTATATGTTCTGACTTTGGGCGCCTTGAAAAAATCCTGATACATTAAGGTTGGCGCCGTGAACAAAAAAAAGTTTGGGAGCAACTGGTCTAAAACATTCACTTTGAAATCTAAGGATATTACCTTTTTAAAGTTTAGGCGCTACTAAAATATTTACAATTTGATTTTTGTAATTCATTACATTTCATAATAATCAGTCAATTTTTTTATTTTTAAATTCTCGTTAATGAATACAAATGAGTGGTGGCACACTGGAATATTTCAAAATGCAGCTACCCCTCAAGTGGCAGACTGGTTGGAAAAATCTCGGTACTCATCTTCTAGGTTATCGGGAAGTGGGAGAAACAGTCCTAAAATGACGGACAGAAAAACTCTTAGTACCCCCTGATGTCACCCCCAGCTAAAAAAAAAAACCCTCAGCTTTAAGACTTTTGGGGGTTACTACATTACTCAAGTAATCACTGAGCGAAGCTTCAGCTTCGTACCTTATCGGGAAACTTGAGAAAAACTTTGGACAAACAAACATACATAATGCTTCCACCATAATTGATCTGCCATTTTGATTTTTTTAAGTTTCAAATTTTTCTCATAAATATGGTATGCTCCATACCATCCATAACAAATTTCAGCTCTCTAGGGTGTTGGAAAATAGGATAAAGAGCCAAGGAAGGCTAGACAAACAACCACTGAATATGCCCCAGGGCCACCCCACTTTGGATTTTTTTTTTTTATAATTTTAGTGTTAGCTACGGCAATTAAATAAAAAGTGTGAAGTTTCAGCCACGTATTTTATCGAAAAAAGTGGATAAACTCTGGCGAGACAAAAATAAACCACATGGCTTTTATTAATATAGATTATATAGTATTTTAGATAAGCTCTTGATTATCTAGCGTTTATCTGGCAATAAATTAAAAACACTTAAAAGATTATTAAAATCTATGACCAATTAATGGTTAGGTGTAAGCCCTGGTTCCCTATATATTATATATTTGACATAGATGATTCAATATCAATTTAGATCATTAATGTTTAAAATACTATTATTCCAACAAGAGTTTATATACGTTCTTTGTTCTAGGTTGACTATGAAAATGTGCTACATAATTTAAGGAAATATATATTTAAGCTTAAAATTAGTATAAACTATAGAAAAATAGAGTTGACTTAATTTTAAATTTTGACCTAAGTTGAATACACACTTAGGGCCAGTTTCATAGTCAGATTGATTACGCCTAAAGTGTGAGTCGATACTAAATACAGGACGACACCTACCGAGAACAAAATGGAATGGGCCAGTTTCGCATATGAAACTGGCCCATTCCATTCAATTTCAGGTAGGTGACGTCTTGTATTTAGTATAGCGCCGCACTTGAGGCGTACTAAATCTGACTATGAAACTGGCCCATAATGATTTGTACTAAGATTTAAAACATATAAAAAATGGTATTTACTACGGTTTCAAATATGTATCTCATACATAATTATAGGATTTGATTTTAATGGTCCAAGAGCCCTGAATAAATCCATGAGGCTAGGGAGAAAGCAGTGAAGGAAGAACAAACCTGGTGATAAAGAGATGGGGATGAGGGTGCCGCGGTTTCACAGAAATCATCTGCGTCTGGATATTGTATGAGGGGGAGGTATACGAGGAGCATTTGGGAGAGCAGGAATAATCATGGCTAAGGAAAGATCATATATTTTTCTCTCTCTACCCTTCTTTATATCTTAGGACATGAAGGTACTGTACATTATCAGAGAGGAAACCCTTTGGTCTTGTTCTACGAGTGTCTTGTATCATACGTAGAATGAACCTCCTCTATATTATTACTAATTATGACACCCCATCATCACTATTTCACTACCATATTTCTAAACACTGGCTGTGTACTTTCTAAACTTCATATTTTTCCAGCATTGCATCTGCTCAATCCTCCAGGTAAGGTGTCTCCAAACTTTTTGGTACGTGTGTCTCATAATATATTTTACACATTTTCTTGGCCCAATGTAAAAAAAACTTTTTATTACTCAAAGAATAACATTTATTTGGATCCTTTGGGAAAAATCAGCATGATAATATTCAGAAGGAAAACAGTGGCGGCGCTCTGGGAGGGAAGGAGGGCTGGGGGCGTGTGTCTCCCTTCCCCTCCAATGTTGATTAAAAGATTGAAAGTTGGGAATTTTGTGAGGTTTGAGATCTGGAGCTGGGAATTTATAGGCTTATACTGTACCCCATTACTTTATATTATGAAAGTATTTAACCACAGACTTGTAACAACAAATTTAAAATTTATCAACTGTTAATCCCTACTCTACAAAAAATCCCAACTTCAAAAATCATCAAACATTTAAAGGAGATTCCTTCTGTAGTAAATTGTAGAGAGCTTAGTTAATCAAGTAGTCTAGTAGCGTCGTTGTCAGTAGGTAGAGACAACGGCCGGTGAGTGCATGCCGAATGTATTATAGAAATGAATCATAAGGGAATATGAGCTGCCCAGTAGCAAAATTTCACTCAGCCAGCAGGGCTTGGAGCGGCAGCATTGTCAGCCAATGTTTTGTTTATGGTTTAATGTTTTTAGTTGTGACTTTCGTGGCTGCTAGACTGTTGCAGTTTTATTATTCAAATTATCATATGTTGTGCAGTCAATGCCTTAGTTTGGTCTTTATTGAATTTTTAAGGCATAGATTCAGTGAATGTTATGCAACATTTTTTTTTTTCTAATTGAAAGCTCTGACTGATGAAATGAGGACATTGAGGTTATGTTAATGTTTGACTTCTGAAATAAACGCTAAATTTTCTAGCAAGTATCCATATTATTTTGAATTGAAATGATGTATCTTATTTCATTGTTTATTAAAATAGGCTTTCATGAAAGCAATTTAAATAGGCTCAAAGCAACAATGAAGGAAGAGGAGTAATAGGGCTGTGTTACAACTCCTATAATTTTTCATTTGATTAAGTAGACTACATTAAAAAGAGTTATTTTCAAACCCTTTAACAATTTCAAATTTGGGATACATTTTTAAATTCGTAATTTAGAGTTCGATTTGCATGAAATTTCGTTTAACCATATTGTTTAGAGTGCTGATTATGAATTTGCCATAAGTTATTTAATAAAATGTTAGGGAAAGCCCCTTCACTCTTCCACGCTAAATTACAATATGTTGTGGATAGTTTATTGACGTACCAGTATTAACATTTTAGGGCAACTTCCATAAGATTATGAAGTAGGACATTGGCAGACAGATATCAAAATACTGTAGAAATATCGATAAACTCTATTTTTATTGCTTTATTTTACAGTTGAAAATGTTTTTAAATAAACATGGCCAAATTGCTAATTTTTTTATAAGGTGACGAGCGAGTTCTACATCTCAGGGCACTAACTAGCTAAATATTGCTTCCAAGTGTGTTATAATAAAGCAACGGTTTCCAATCTGGGGGTCGCAGCGTGTTTTGGGGTGGGTGCACAATATAGAGGTTTAAATTTATATTTACTTTTTCAACGATTTTAACGATTATAGGAAGATGCGTACTTCTAATAGAAATGTAAGTTGTTAAAGTGCTAAAGTGCTATAAACGACCTAGTTACTGCTTAGGTTCCTTTTGGCTATTCCATTCTGATAGCTTCTTGCTGACTTGTTTACTGTGGCAGCCTTGTAATGCTGCTAGGGTAACATAAAATCATCTCCAACCCCCCTCCCCCCGGGCTTGTTGAATCTCTTTTACTACATATTAGTCGCATATAATCATTATAAACAATTTATAATCATTAAAACAAGCATTAGTGGACATGCAGGTTTAATGTCACGCTCTTTTTGTTTAAATTGTTGGTGAAGGTGACTTAAGGATTTTAATTCTGGCCAGGGGTAGTTTATCCTAATATCCCTCCAAGCAAATAAGGGTACATCTCCTCTAAATTTTACCTATCCCACTGGTGTAGTTAACTGTAGGTAGCCAGGGCTGGTAGTAATACACAGTAAAAAACTTAGAAACTAGAATTTGAACGCTTTGGTCAAGAACTACCAAATGTTAAGACCGCTATAATAAAGTCAGTTCAATTTTTTAACCTAAATACACGAGTTGAACAATATCTGCAAATCTAAATAAATATATTTAAGAACAATTGAATATTAATTTAGCTCAGATGCAGGTAAATTGAAATGAATAATAATTCAAGTTATTTCCTTATGCACTGAAAAAACCATGTAGCTTTAAAAATCCAGTATGAACAAATAAATTTAAAAATACAGTTGCCTAAAAGCTCGGTTCAAAGGCTTAATTACAACCTCAAATTTAAATAAAATTCTCCCTCGTTCTCAACATTGCCCTTCTTGTACTCTTCTTTGCTTACTACTTGGGAATTTTTCTAATTTCGAAATGCTTAGAGTTGGGAAAAACACTGGCCCTCCCCTCTCCCTCCCCCAAATACATTTCGTGCAACGCCCCTGAGAGAAAGAGAAATGTAACAATTACAAGGAAAGGTATCAGGGCATACATATTTTCAAGAAACAGAGAAACAGATACTCATATATACTCTGGGATAGCAATGGGAGTTCTCAATCGTAACTAACAAACCAAGAAGATTTGCACAACTAGATCAATGGAAATGATGGAACCCCTTTTTTAATTTCAAAATATTGCTGAACTGAAGTTTCAAGCTTGAGGTGCCAATTATTAGAATGGACTTCAATTGTTTATCAGATAAATTTGCTCAATAGTCCCACTTGGATTACTTAATACTTAATTTTTGAGAATATTTGATTACACAGGTTGTTTTGCCAATAACTGACACAGCTTCACAAGCAATTCGACTCAAATTCGGAAACTGTTCAGGCAGCAAAGATTTATAAAATTGGGTCAGATTTCCTTCTTTATACTTGTGTTTCAGCATGTCGTCTGAAATGAGATCAATAATTTCCATTTGAAACTAATTTGGTAGTGTTTCAACAGTGCTGTCAAATTGATTTTAAAACAGTTTTATTTCATCTGTATTTCCATCAAGTTCAGAAAATCTTCCCCGAAATGGTTTTTTAAGTCAGAAATGAGTTCTAATGCAAATAAAGAAGGAAATGTTTCAATTGATTAACCTGGCCAGTCACGTCTGGAAAAATTCAACTTTCTAAAGCCAATAAGTGTTTGATAAAACTTATTGAGGTTGATTCTTCTCTGTGATAAATGAATCAATTTATATGTAATAATTTATATCTATAATAAATTGTCAATATAATTACTTATTTAAAAAATATATGTAGCAACGTTCATGACTTTTATTTATAGCCTTCTGGCCGGGATACATGGAACTACCTAAAAATCATCACAATCCGTTCTCTTGTAGGTAGGGAGTGACGCCAGATGTCTCTTAAAACGTAGTTGGAGGTCTCTACTCATATGGCGCCTGCGACTGAAAATGAGGGTTTGCGATTCCGACAACATTCTGGTTTGGTGTCATGGTGGGAATCACGCGTGCGGACAAGAACTGGACATGTCTAATGTATTGCGTGATTAAGAAATAGCGACGGGAAACAATTAATTTGTTTTTAATAACATTTTGGGGCAGTCCTGATATAATCTTGTTGTGGGCCGGATGTGGCCTGTGGGCCGTAGTTTGTATACCCCTGCTCTAGGTCTGGATACAAACCCAATGGCACTCAATCATGACCACCAATATATAATCTGTCCCGTCTAATTTATAAATTCTTGCTTAGTAAGTACGTAGACATTCTGAACCTTATCTCAACTTTTTCTGAATACTTTTTAATATACAGGTTGATTCAAAAATCCCCGAACGTGATTTTAGAGATGTGTTTAAACTCACTGGAAGCTAGTTTTATATTGAAACTTTAAATAACCTTTGTAAAATGTGCTGGAACTGTCCTCCATTTTGTAAAAGACACAAATTAACCCGGCGGCACATGTTTATGGACACTCTTTTGAGTACATCAAATAGGATATTTCTAACGGTTAAGTGTATGTTGTTTCACAAGACCGGCAGCGTTCTAGGGTTATTGTGACACACTGTCTCCTTCAGATATACCCACTAAAATAAATCTGGAGGAGTCGAGTCTGGTGAGTGAGGTGGCAAAATATTTTTTGAGATTATTTGATCACCGAGGAACTATCCACGGAGCATCTCCATTGTTTCATTGGACGTGTGGCACGTTGCGCCATTTTGTTGAAAACAACATTAACGTTCATTTGCTTCAAGCAAGCCTACAAATTGGTGTACGATGTCTACGTATACAGCTGAATTAACAGTCGTGTAAAAAAATGTGTCCCACAATTCGCCTTCTAGATACAGCACACCACACACCAACTTTCATCGGGTGAAGTGAGACCTCATGTAATGCGTGAGGATTAACTGCAGCCCAGATGCGAGAGTTCTGGCTGTTGGCGTACACGTTTAAATGAAACCAAGCATCATTACTGAAGAAAGCTGGTTAATTGCGTTATTGTGAGGGAATCTCCTAAACCAATTGCAGTGGGTGACACGCTTTTCTGAATCCAGTGGGCGTAGCTCTTGCACTACCTGAACTCAGTATTGTCGTAGCCTCTGACGTTTAGTGAATAAGATGCTCCAGCCTGTAGAGACAATGGCGGAAGTGACTTACTGGGAGAACGCTGCAAGTTCTGTTGAACACTATCGGGTGTTAACACTTACTGTCACGGAAACGTTGCACAAGATCAAACAGTGTCGTTTTCCCTGGAATAGGAGCATTAGGAAACGTATCTTGAAACAGCTGGATAACCCGTTGATAAGATATTTCGGTGAAATAAGCTCCCAGTAATGCGAACCTTTGATCTTGCGTGAGACTCATGGTAGACTGACTATAAAGTTTCCCCTTACGCTCCTGCACATGCGTACTAGCAGCTGGTGATGTTACCAATAAAGAACGCTCTCCAAGGTCAACCACACATGCCACAAGCAACAGAACTTAACTATATTCTCTTCTATTAGAGCAAATAATATTTAAAGTTAGAGTTCGGGGACTTTTGAATCAATCTGTATAACCTCCTTTTGGGGTCAGTTATGTTTTTACTTAAACTAATGGTTCAGGGTATACTTGAAATTTAACACAATATAATCTTGCATATGTTAGAGAATAGTGGTCCAAACCACAGTTCATAACATGTTTTCTTCTGACCAAGCAATACGGGTCTTTAAAAATCTAATAGAAAAGTCATGACTACAATATTCATTGTCGAAAAGCTTGTGTCAAGAAATCAGGCTCAGTAATCTCACCATCTATATTGGTACTGTCATAAGACTACATGAGGGAATTTGTATATTATACCCAGATTTTGGAAGGAGGCCTGTTCTGAAAGGCCTTATTTCGTACCCGAATCCTACAGCATTGTAATATTTTGGTTGGCTCAAAGGCTTTACAGAACGGTAGTAAAAATACAGTCTGGAATTCCTTTTATACTACTAAAACTACTATACAATAGAATTCTAGTTCGAAATTATGCATTCCAAAATCGTCTTGCTACTAATCTCATGGTATAGTTCCAAGCATTTATTTAAAAATTAAAAGTGTTACTTATTTTTATTGTGACCCGATGCTTTATGAAGATATACCCACGAGTAATGAAAGGTTAACCACACTGTGTAAGAGAATCAGGATGAGGAATATGAATGGTCACTAAGATACTTTTATCCTCACCATATTATACTCTATACATTTACCTGATAATGCCAAGTACACTGCTTAGTCGGAAAGTAAATTTGTGAGACAATTTATCATGTCGATCTCCACGTCTCACGCTTCAGGACACATGCCATTTTATTACTGTCTCCTGTGTATCTGTATATGGTCTAAGATACTCATCATGGATATCACTTGGCTTTCTAGGTGCAATTCTACAAATTGCTTCAAATACTCCAACGTTATTCCCTTCCAAGCTATTATCTTTACACATACACATTACAACTTTACTTTTGTTTCTGGTCACACTCATATCGTTTAATTAATTATTGCTCTAGCTATTGCCATGGTTAACATCAACATTAAATGCACGTTAGTGTTAACAATTCTAGCATGAGGAGATAAAAGCATGAAGTGATGTTTAGAAATCCATGGTTATGAATGGAAAAGTACAAGCACATGGATACTGAGGAATTAAAATCTTTCACTTTTCTAACCATACAGCTGGGTATGGTTTAAGTAGAGAAGTGAAAGGGAGACTTTCATAATAATACATTTATCTTGGAGTAAGTGTACAATGACAAGGAAGAGATGAAGAGGTGCATAATATTATTGATTAAGGGAAAATCCTCACAATGATATCCTTCTATATTAGAACCCAGCATAATCGTACAATGATAAGGTTGAGGTGAAGAATTGATTGAAAATTTAGGTACCGTATGGAAAACCACAATGATGATATTCTTCCATATTCTAACCCAACATAATTGTATATTAATAAATATAATCTAAGACCTAGATATTATTATTTAGAAATTATAATCGTATATTGATAAGGCTGATATGAATAAATGTATGTGAAATGAGGAATGTAAAACCATAACAATGATATTCGTCCATATTATAACCCAATATAATCGTACATGGAGAGGTCCTAAGAGGAGATGACAGAGAATAAAACCTAGAGTGTCAGAACGCAATAAAGCCTAGTAGAAGGCAAAAAAATACTAAGGAAATAATCATTGTAATAGTAGCCAAAATTATTTTACCTAAAAATAAATCAATCAATTTACTAACAACATCAGCAGCCATATCACAATCAATTCCCTTTAATTAACTTGTGTGTGGCTGCCAATATATAGACAAGCTAACTTATTAAAAAATGCAAAAACATTTTGTGAGCTCAATCAAAATTCTTTAGGGGTGATTGGATTACATTTACATCACAAAATGTTCTTACTGGACTACATTATTTTCAATCCAAGTAAATATATTATAACCACAAAATTGAATTATAGTATTTGTATATTTTTAATTGGGATGTACAGTACTTGTGCAATAATTTTACAAACATTTAATACACATGCTCTTCAGATTATTGGTTAAAATCCGTATTTAATAGATTTATACTTGAACGTGTATACAGTCTATTTACATCAGAAACATTTCTAGACGCAATTTGAAATAATATTCAAATACAAAATTACAATCCATAAATTAAATTTTAGATAGCAATTTGTGTTTTAATATGACATATGTTGAAGTATTCTAAGAGAGGCTTTGGCTAAAAATTGGTATTTGGAGACTATTTTACATGATAATAAATAATGTTTGATGATTTTTCTAAAATAATTTGAGAATAGTTTGCTTATTACAGGTTTTAGAATATTTTAAATATTGCTAAAATATGCTAAAAGAATGTTTTCAAAATTTATTTTAGTTTTTCATGAAAAAGAAGCATGTTATATTGTTATTTTAACAAACATAAATAATTTAAGGGTAGTAAAAAATAAGTTGTTTATTAATTACTTTTCCCCCAAACCTTAATACACTATATGAGCAAGTTTGTACGATTGTATCATACTATTTATTTATATTCTATTGAGTTGACAAATCCTTTAGCTTATTAGTTTATTTATTAATAGCAAGAGAGGAGTTAAAATTTCCTTTTAAGTCACAAATTCTCCGTAATATTCCTTATAAATATTTGGTGCCTAATAAAATTTTCTGTTAAGGAAATGTAGATGAATGGAAAAAAATATCATATTCATTAAATCTCCTGAAATAGTATAGAATGAGATTTTAGTGACTGTAAAATACAATAATTCATTAGTTTTTAAAAAATCGTCACACCTGTAAGCGGTTTCATAGAGTTTGCTCTACAACGTTGGATAATCACTTTCATTCTTGTATATTTAAGGCATTTGTAAATTTTATACTTGCAGATTAATAATGTAAATTAAAAAAAATTATATTTTTAACCAGAATAGTTGTTTAAGAATAAATACTACTCTAAATTAAAATAAAAGATTTATATATTCATAATTATTTATTAACAAACTCCCTACTCCAATTTTTGAAAAAGTGGAATTCATTATTATTTGCTGTCAATTAATTTTGATAAAATTAAATTAATTAGTTTATATTTACTTTAAAGCTTATTCATGGTAGAGAATATACATAGGCAAGAAACCAGAAACCATAATTTATAAAATTACATTGATAATTTATAAATTATTGAAATAGATATTTAAATATAATTTTAAAAAGATGTAATTTAGTTATTTTATATTTATTTTACTACACTCAAAATACAAAGCCGTTATGATATTAATAATATATATACAATAAGGAGGGTTTGTGGATGTGTAATTTCTCTTTAATTAATGTATTAATCGTGTTATTATATTATTAAGAAATAACTACATGGATATGTTTTTATTAATTTTATAGATGACCTGGCAGTCTAGGGGTAATGTGTCAGACCTCTGTGCTGGGGGTCCAGGGTTCAATACTCGGTCCCAGTACAGATGTATCTGATTGCCAAACCCTTCCTATACCTCTGACAAGACGTGTATTAATCACAACTTGTGAATGTGAGGAATGCCAAACCTCCACCGTGGTTCGGATCCCATGTTAAACTGCAAGTCCTCCAGTTCATCTCAAAATCACCCTACCATTACATATCAGCGTAAGTGCGTATAGCCCGAACGGGTAGTAAGAAGCGGTACTAATAATAATAATAATAATTTATTTTATGCTTGGATAATAGGGTAGTAAGACGTGTTGGTGTATTCGAAATAGTATTTAAAATAAAACTAAGCATATAGGCCTAAAGATATCTTGCAGTTGTTTAAATATTAAAATCAATAATATCTATAATAATGTTGAACGTGTATACAGTATACGTTGATTTCTAGCACATGTGGCCGTTTGTAAGGAATCGCGCCCAGTGGCGTTATTGTAATATAGCTTCTGAGGCATTGTCAAGCCTTACTCGTCATCTGAAAATGTGTGTGCGTAATAAAGTGTTTGTAGGCTTTCCTAAAAAAACAAGTGAAAGTCTTTATGTTTGTTCTTAGGGTTTAAAACAACTATTTATTCTTGAAGAGCTACAGTAGCCCCATGGCTTCTTTGGTACTGACTGACAGTTCAAAGCTGACTTCTGACAGTCAACATTTAGGTATATACCTAAATTTTTACTGTCAGAAGTGACAGCTGCTAAACACTTGTTTTTTGCAGATCATATGGTTCGGCGTAGGATTACATAATTTGGTCTGGTAGCTTTCAAAGCCGTCAGCTGTCAGCTATGAGCTGTCAGTCAGCACCAAAGAAGCCATGGGGCTACTGTATATATGAATACGCGCTAGTGCCATCTCCATTAGAGCAGCACTGAGGTTTAAGTACAAGTTTCACTCATACAGCAGAGTCGTATTGTGTTCTGGATACGGGATTTTAGGTATAGTAAATGTTTCGTGTTTAGACAAAAATTTAAACACATTATTGGTATGGTTGGGCAGAGAGAAAAATAACTTGCTATATTCTTTGATGAATAATTCGGGAATTTAGGTTGAGGAGCGTTCTGCACCTATATTGGCATGAAGAAAACCACGCTATGTCTGATATCTGACGCTATTGACCACTGTGAGAGCCCATCGAGGTTCATTTAGATATTTTATTTTACTTTCTAACACATAACGTTGCTACATTGGCATTTTAATACAAAGCTAACCTTTTTTAAGAGGAGCAGAGAATGTAGTGTACAGCATTATAATGATCAAAATCTTTCCTTATATTAATGCCAAAATGGAAAGAAACATTTGATTCATATTTATATTAAAATATCTTTTAAAATTGAAGTTTTAACTTCTTCAACAACATCTAATACAGTTTTAATGGAATCGACACCTCCTTTCACTGCAGTACATTTATTCTCTGAAAGCTGTACAGCGAGATTTAAAATTTTATTTCGTTGTGTCTTAATTTCTTCTCTCAACCCTTTGATGAGGTCGGCTGTCCCATGTAATATTTCAGTAGCGCCTGACAATGCGGGACTTGTCAGAAGTTGTGAAATTAGTCCACTAAAATCAGTAAGGTTCTTTAGTCCAAGAAAATCTCCAAAGGGTCTTGGATGAGCCTGAAACAATGCAATGCTCTGTAACACACCAACAAACTACAAAATTCCCTTAATACACCATATTAAACCTTGGTATGTGTTGTAATTCTTCAGACTATTCAACCGGTTTTAAAGAATGTGTAATAAGATGTAATCAAATATACCCATAGTCATAATAACTTATGTAAACAAGTAAATATATAGTCATAACGAAAGTAAGTGGGTACTAACAATGCAATAAAAAAAATATTGATTCAATTTGTTTGTAATAGAGCTTTATCGATGAACTTATTTACAACAAATTAGATAAAAGTACTAATTGATATAAAAAATCATCAGTTAGTTAACTAACCTTCGTTGACTTTAGGGAGCAAGCTTACCTTGCATTATTAAACTATGGTATAGCCTATAAGCTAGGGTCATAGTGTAATCCTCCAAGGTAAGTCTGTTACCGTTCTGGGTAGACGAGTGTACATAATGTTTATCCTTGTTTATTTCATAATTTATATAAATATTTTCTAATAATTGTGAAGACCTACTCAGTAGTGACGCCTTGGTAAACATTTAGATGATGTATTGGGGCTAATCACTAATAGGATATAAATTTGGTTTATTCTTTCTAAAACTAGGTCACATAAAATACGTCAAGCTAGGGTAAGAAACCTAGCATTTTACTGGTGAGTTATAACTAATTATATATACATATTTTCTATAATCATTAAATGTATTCATGTATATAATATTTTAAAAATAGTTATTGTTTATTACAATAATAATAAATGATAAAATATAGCATAGAGTGAAGTTATTACTAGTTAAAATACCGGTAAATTAACTAACAATGCAACTGTTCCTAGCATAGTTAATATAAGTGTTTGAAATTAATATAAATAAAGAAAAATCTTATTAACATATATAGGACGAGAACCGTGCCTAAAACAATCTTAAACATTAACTAAAGCTAGTTAAATAACTAAAACAGTTTCCAAAATTATTATTACAAATTCTTGTTTAATAATTTGTTAAAGGTCTTTTAATAAGATTCTATGTTATAAAATAAATTAAATTACTGCAAACCAATACAAATACCAGATTATTACCAAATATATTGAGTTAGTGTATAAAATAACACAAAGCCATTCTTATAACAGCACAAATGGGTTTTTATAAAGTATTAGCGCTTTCGATCATTCTTAAATAAACATAGCTTTTATACAAATATATAATGTAATAAAGTATTCTGATTTTTTTGGTTACATTGTAATGCTCAATTGGAATTGGTAGCGTGTATGGCCACAAGGTCGATTCCTAGCATGGCCTAAAAATGTATAATTTATGAAATGTGGGTTTCCCCCTTTCACAGTGATGAATTAATGGCTGGGGGCTGGGTGTTGTGTATGTTCTAGATATGAGTTCATTTATAAATAAACTGATGTAATCAGTCTGTTCAGAAAGTGAACGTTAAATGCTTCAAACAGGATGGATTAAACCTTTATTGCAGGCCTCATTTCAGACACCACTAACTTGTCTAGAACGGTTAGTGTTTAATTATATCATTGGTTTTCAGTAGGTCATCAATGACGAGCTATAACTGGATCCACGCTTGAAAAACCAGTCCATTATTGTATTTCTGAGCAAATGATAAGTAATGGTGACTGAAGTGCGCCCGACAGGCACTTGGCCCAATGACTATAGGATGGCCATAAAGTCTGTTCACAAAGGCTAAAAGTACGAGTTCATAATAATTTTACTCGTGGAGTTTAACGTGACATTGCCAATAAGGGACGATACTTTGAACATGTAATGCAATATCATTAAATATCCTAGCATTATTTTCTCTGAATTTTTATATTTTTATAATATAAAAACACGTACAAGTAATTGCCTATATTTGTGTATCTGTGTGTTTAACTTCGTGTCCAGACTTTATGGCCATCATGTAGAGTGGTTTTCAAAAGTGTTTTAAAAAATTGTTAAAACTCTGAAAGAAATAATACTTCTAAAATATAAATACAAATCTTGGTATTTTCATACATAAATTATTATTATTATTATTATTATTATTATTATTAGCACTGCGTCTTACTACCCGTTCGGGTTATACGCACTTACGATAATGTGTAATGGTAGGGTGATTGTGAGATGAAATGGAGGACCTACAGTTTAACGTGGAATCCGAACCACGGTGGAGGCCTGGCATTCCTCACATTCACAAGTTGTGATTAATACTCATCTTGTCAGAGGTGAAGGAAGGGTTTGGCAATCAGATAAATCTGTGCTGGGACCGAGGATTGAACCCCGGACGCTTAACACCGAAGTCTGACACCTTACCCCTAGACCACCAGGTCACCATTCATACATAAAGATTTTGATGAACATATACATACTTATAATTTCCAGTTTGATCAATCCCAGATATATCGGCAGCCACTAAAATTCTAGCTAATATAATAATAATGTGTTAACACATAATTTATCAAATCCTACAATTCTTAACCTTGGTTTGAAATTTTTTTTTATAAATGTGTAATAATTTGGAAAATACTCAATTCATAGTTTCCAAACATAAAATTATTTAAATCTATTTTTAATTATTAATTTTCCTGTTGCATACTAATTGCAATACACAGTTACGGTTTCATGACATAATAAACATTCAGCAATTTTAAAACATATAACTACATTTCTATAATTTACATAATATTTAAATACAAATATATTTATATGTATGTTGTGTATACATTATTTGGGAAGTTTTGGCAACTATGGTGTCATAATTATAGCGATATATTTACAGCAATAAGAAAGTCAGGGTTTATGAAATAAAATATTATAGGCCAAATGTATTTAAGATCATTTTATTAGTTCAAATTTATAAGTTTGGTATACACGTATGAGTAAACAGACATGTTCAATATAAAGGTTTTATTATTATGAGATATAGTGTGTTGGAAAATTAACTTGCACTAGGAGCAAGCAAAATAAGTATACTTTTAATACACCAGTAGACACGCTAATAGGGCATTAGGCTCGTTTTGTCTCATTTAGTAGAAAGTGGGTGTTAGAAGTGATTTTTCTAATTGGGTTTCCAAGCTAATTCTCGCAGATACTAGTGATTTCTTATAAATTGTATCTTTTCTATCCTAACATACTCATAGTAAATATGTGTATACCCTATAGAGATCTAATCCTCACAGAATGGAGTTTTGGTTTTCTAGAACATTACTAATATCTTTCTAAAATAAATAAAAATATATGTGTGTGTGTGTGTGTGTGTGAGAGAGAGAGAGAGAGAGAGAGAGACAGAGAGAGAGAGCACAAAGACTGAAAACGACCAATGGACGGCGTTTTTACTCAATCTTAGGATTGGACATTTTAAAATGACTAAGGCCCGAAGTTGAATTCAATTTCAGGCTTTGGCCGTCTTCAAACAGACAAACCTAGGATTGTGCAATTACTAAACGACTAAAGTTTAAAATACAATAGGACATTTTGTGAATAGGTAGAAATTCTCGAACGATAAAAAAAACTGCAAAAGTAAGTTGGAACAAATTTGTATTTACATTTGTAAGTAAGTTGAAACCAATTAGTATTTGTAGAACTGAAATCAACATATAAGATTATACATGATATAGGACTTAAAATAATTCGTATTACGTATTAGAAAATCTTACGAACTGTAAAACATAATAAAAGACAAAATATTTGATGAATATTACTAATAAATAGTCAGGAAACATACGAAATAAACAGAGATATAAAATAACTTCATACAATGCAAAATACAATTAAAATAACTTAATAAAATAAAAAATCTTCACATTATTATTTATTCCTGAAACTTGACGATGAATGGCATTTCGAGTTGCATTTCACCTTTTTTTTTCAAAAACTCTCTCGTAATAGTTTGAAGAGCCTCACGAGGTACGTCAGAATCTAATAGGCCAGTTTTTACAGGAACCCCAAAATTCTCCTCATTTGGACTTCTGTTAATACCTCTATGGAAAGAATTTTTTTAAACTGAACAAATCTTAGTCCGTCAGCCCAATTAGTACTCTTATTATTGACCAACCAGGTTGGTCAGATGATCTAGATAATTTAAAATAAATTTGTAATCTCTTTCCGCTTCTGTTTGCATATCTATGAAATCCACTTGCCCTCTTGAATCCATGTCGTTGCTCAACATTGGCCATACCGATGGGCCCTATGTTTTTTTTCAACTGACATTATCCACATAACCGTAAATAAATATCAATCACTTCACGTGTGATATTACAGTACCCATTTCTAAGCTATTTTCACATGCACCGAGCCTTTTTGTGTCCGGTATCTATATAGTCTTTGTGAGTAATATCATACAATTCACTATATGCAACAAAAATATTTTATTTCATCCTCCTTTGTGGATCTCTTTCTTATAAGATTTTCTAGATCACTTATGGATAGAATGCCATACCTCTTCATGACCAATAATCTAGTGATTTTAGCGTATCTCCCAGTCTCTTTTTAGATTGCGAAGCTTTTATTTCGGTTATTAATTCATTGTACTTATCGGGAATAGGCAAGAATGCCTTATTCGATCCAACCTTCTGGATATGAGCATTTAATTTCAAGTCAAACTCGAATTCATTTACAGCAGACATCATTAAAAGAGAGAATACACATGGACACCTGACACGTGGCTCACTTAGACTAATTAATAATATGGTCAATGGTACGTGTGCGCCACCTGTACAGTCTGGCCCAGAAACGAATTAGAATGTTATTTCAAGATTTGGTCGTTTGGTAAAAATTGCACAGTCCTAGATGTGGATGTTTGGAGACAGCCAAAGCCCAAAATTGAACAAAACTTCTAGCTTTGTTCGTTTAAATACGTCCAAACCAAAGATGAACATAAAATCCGTCCATTGGCTGTTTTCGGGCTTTGCACTCAACATATATATAACCTATAATAAAGTTAAAACCCGAAATACGTAAAAACCAGATTTCACTAGGTTATACTAGTTTCAGCAAGGCCATTTCTTCAATATTACAATAGTTTTAACTACTTAATTCTATAACCAACAAAACGCAGTTAACAATACTAGAATTCACTAAAACTCTTATAGTCAATATCCGTACCAGTGGCGTAGCGTCTGCAATTCTTAGAATGTACATTTTGATTTAATGAGTTCTAGTCCTAACCCTAACCATCCAATGGCCATTCCCTCCATCTATACATCTCTACCATTGCTTGTTTAAGCATATATCTGCTTGTCTATATTTAATAAATGCTAATCTTGCTACCCACTGTCTATTTTTGGGGGGAAGGGGGGGTATCTATTTTTGTTACTTTTCTTCAGTTGGCAGGTTTCGCACATTGATAAGAAGATATGTATCATCTTTGTAGCTACATTGGTGTATTTTCTTGAAATTTCCATTTTCAGCCTATCTCGATCTCCATGTCCTACAGCTACATGAGCTGCTTTAATAGCATCGTGGATTTCTTCTACTGGTAAATAGTACTTTACGATTTCACCTCCTGAGACCAACATTTTCACTTAAACAATTTGGAAAATATCAAATCTTTTCAATCGATAGTATTGCAAAGGGTCTTCTTGACTTTAGATTTTGCTTCTTCAAACTCCGCTTGAAGATGATTGTAATCTTCTATTGTCATTACATCGTAATGACTCTATTCATTCTTCTTTGAATATAGTTGTTACTGTGAATGTGCTGAATTAGTTATTTTGTGAAATAACCAATGAATGTATAGAATCACTGAAAGTGGTGGGTTATTTAGCAAATAACATAATGTATCTAAATTTAGCAGTGATTTTATAAAATCCCCAATGCAGTTTCGTGAAAGTATTAAACATGAACTCTATTGTCTACATTTACCGGTGATTTTTTTAAATATCTAGTGTATGTGGATAAAATTATAGAAAGTAAATCCAAACTAACCTAAGCTAACCTAATATAAACTAGTCTAAGCTTGTCTAAACTAACCTAACTTGCCTAAACTAACCTAAACAAACAGTAAAAAAAACCTAATCTTGACGTGACTATTTAACATTCACTAGTGGTTGATGGTAATTTTGTAAACTCACAGGTGATTTTGTAAAATATTTGGCAAGTATGTGTAATAGTAAATACATTTTTTACATTTCCCAAGTGACCAGTGGTTTTGTAGAATTACCGGTGACTTTACAAACTCATCACATTCAGCACATTCACAGTAGTATAGTAACTGGTCCATGAAACACACTTTTCATATTCTCCTCAAATTCTCCTCACATTGATTTTCAGCACTTATAGAGTAGAAACAATGAAAAATAAACAATATGCGTACATATTTAACACTGTCGACATTAAGACTACCGAGCCGGACAAACTGGTTGACCGCAGATAATACACTAAGGCCCAATCTTACAAGGTCATGAGATTCTATTCGTTAGAGCTTAACATAAGGTTAAGCGATAACGACCACTACTTTGGATTTTACAATGTTCGGTTAGAGCTAGCGTCTTCGTTAAAGTGCTAGTAAAGTTAACGTCAGGTCTACCTTCTGGTTAGCACGTTAACGTCCACATTAACTTCCAAACATTCCGCCATATTGTTTTATGGCAATTGTTATTATTCGAGTGAGGTTACATTATTATCTTTATAAAACTTTGGACGGTTATTTATGTATTCCCTCGGTTTTAATATTGTCTACCTGTAATTAAATAAATATTTCACCAACGATTACCTAATCCCTAATCACAGGATTGCGGTATTATAAGTCTAACTTTTAAGAACATTTATGTATGCCTCTTTGGTATACATGGTACAGCATCAATCTACCATGGCAAACGTACTATCAGCCCGTCAAGGCACTACATTTTTTCTTGTTTAATGTAACTCTAAGTTCAGGAGCGGTCAACGATCGAGAGTCCCTCGGGGCTGGTGCTCGTTATTTGTATTCTCTGTATTAAATGCTTTACATGTAAAATCTGTTTAGTCTTACAACAAAATAAAATCATATATACAACAAAACATACCATATAAGTGACTCGTGTTCAATCCCGTTCACTTTCAGTTTTTTAGAAGAAATTACTCCCAGTTTAACACCGAGATAATAATAAAATAATGATATAAAATGTATTCCTTCTATTTAATATAGCTGTTTAATTTGGGATGCCATCGTTTTATTTGTGCAAGTTTTTATACAGGCTCTTCTTTCCTATTCAAAATAATATGTGAATTCTTTTCAATTGTTTCACATACTGATTCGGTGTGGTAATTTCTTGTTGTAAATAGTTAATAGTAATTATGTGTAGGCCTGAATGGCTATTATGGGACGTGTTTTTTCTTCACTTTCTCCCCTCCAGTACACGTCCATGGTTAATTAAGGGTGGTTTTTATTTGAATTTTAGATTGTGTGTTTGAAGATTGACTATGACTCTGCTGTTTAAATATTTAATTATTTTGAAGCTTAAAAAATAGAGTTTAAAATACACGCCTCTTTAAAATAAACACTGTAGGTATACCCATTTTTATTTGTATAGAATAAAGCATTATATATTATAAACTTATATGTATGAATATGATTATTGAATTACATGACATGTTATAAACAACAACATTAGCATGTATTATACTTTATTCTGTTTTCCTAACAACTACATAATTTCACAGACATCTAAATAGTTACTTACAATCTTTTGGTTCAAATTAAGCCAATCAAAAGCTTTGTAGCAAATCTAGTTCTCCGAGAAGCTTAATGGTAAGAACTAATGGAAGTCACCCGTCCGTAACTTGATGATCACATCAAAATAGTATTGTAAAACGCAACGCAAAGTTTAAAGAATGGTTAGACTTTACGAACGGTTAAGCTACGAGGACCTTAACGTGACATTGTAAGATTGGGCCTAAGCCTAGTAGAACGTACACAACTTAGGAAACACGTCATACCCTCCCAGTACCAATTTAGAATACCAAGCCACTTTAAAATAAAATTATATATTGGTCAGTCAACCTATTCTTAAGTTTGCATCAATGGCAGCTATTGTGGTACCATTCATTCATGTAACCATCGAGAGAGGTGCGTTGCTCGAGATCGACAATTGCCCGCTAAATAAATAGTGTAACTTTATAGTCAATATATTTTTCAGAGAACCCCCCCCTCGGTGGCGTAGTTGGCTAACGCGCTAGTTTGGTGTTAAGCTATACTGCTGAGGATGGGGAGATCGAAGTTCGAATCTCGGTCGGGTGAACTAAGGGTGGTTTTTCGTAAATGGTTTTACACTCTCCCCTCACGCAAATGCAGTTTCACTTTCTCTAAATTCAACATCTCTAATTCCTAACCCATTATCGTAATTAGTACTTAAGCGTATAACCCGAATGGATAGTAAGACGTGGTGCTAAATAAAAAAATATTTAGAGGAAAGAAAAAATATGTGTTGGCAACACATGCACGTCTGTTCTAACTTGTGTAGCGTTTTTTTTCTCTGTATATCAATGTTCTGTGCACTTGTTGGTCGTAGAATAAGCATGTAGCAAACTCCTAAGTTTTGTTATATCTAAAAAAATTAAGCCCCAATTATAAGACGTAAAGAAGCCGAAATTCACATTCAACAATAATCTTCAAAGAGAATTCAAATTCATTAAACTGGACAAATTGTGTAGTGATAAAACAAATATGGTATGTCAACATTGTAATGATGGTAGGAGTGACATCAATTAACATCTACTTGCCTAGAAACATAAGGCTGTTGAGAGAGCTTTGATCCCGGTAAAAATAACAACTCGTTTATTGTGATACGTGATGGGGATGGTGAAAGTGCTAAAATGGCAGCATGCAAGAGCTCTTGTTGCCTATCATACTGTGCGTTACAATAAGAGTCTTCAGACAAAAGACTGCTTGTATAAATTGATAAAGAAGCTTTATGAACCAAAATTTTCTTTGGCACGTAAAAAGTAAAAAGTACTACCAATCTTTTATCCCCATTTATATTGGATGAATTAATAATAGATATGAATAGAACTAAACGCATTACAGTAGGTTCAAATGCATCAGACAAAAATACATCATATGTTTTCAGATTGTTGTATGGTACCTTTTACCAAAATGTGGTATTCAAACAAAAATTATATCTTTACTTTCTTATCTGGTGAAACATCCGATCTACAAAATGCTATGTTAAAGCAAGTATTTGATAAATATGCCTTACAAAACTATATTGTTGCTTTGTGTGCTGATAGTACCAACATAAATGTTGGTGGATTCAAAAGTATTGGTAAAAATAACGTGTGGCGAAATGTTGAAATTGAACTCTTTTTTTTTAATGACCGCGTCCTACTAACGGTTCGGGTTGTACGCTTTGAAATTGTACTTGAGCAAGAGATTATTTATATTGGTTGTGGGCACACATTATACATGACTTCGTTCGTATTTTCATTCTCAATAAACATTTCCTTCCATGCTGCAGAAGTTGTTTGAAGATCCATATTTAAATATGTGGTTATTGTTTGCTAGAGATGAAGTACCTACACTCTAGACATATTTTAGCTTCATTAGAAAATACAATATCTCAGCTACATAATTGGCAATGAACATTGAAAATCTTGTGAACATAAGTTATTATAAGCCAGAAAATGTGAGCTTTATGTAACTGATGATAAAAATAAAATAAAACTGTTAGTAGATTCAGTGGAAATGAATAAGGTTACATATTTTAAAATAATTTTAGAAATTCTATAAAACCAAATTAAATATGTAAACAAGTTGAATTGTAGCTTGGAAAACACTTATAAATTTAAGTGGGTTCTACTAAGGAAGATACCTGAATGGAAAAACGTACATGGCAGTTTGAACAAGGAACTGATTTTAGCACAACGTTTTACTACCCGTTCGTATTATGTGATTTAAACGAGGAACTGATCACATTAATAGGAACAGATTAAACTTACGTACTCGATCAGTGGCCCCTCATAAAAGCTATAAATGTGAGGCAGTTGGATTCATGGACTGAAGAGAATAATTCTGTATATAATTGATAAGTGTTAATATTTTCTGAAATGTGTGAAAAATGTCTAAATTTTCAGGATTTTTTTAATATAGTAGAATTTATTCTTTTTCCGCCAGGAAGTACATCACCCGTGAGAAGAATATTTTCTATTATGAATATTACATGGTTTAAGGAGAAATCTAGATTAAGTGTATATTCAATGTGATCCATGCTTATTATAAAACAAATTGTAATATGGAATGTGACAAGTTTTATGACAAGGTATTGAAAGACCAAAATTTGTTGCGTAAAGCAAGTTCGTCTGAAAAATACTCATGGTATGTGCATGATGATTTAATGCAGTCCCCCTCTAAATTGACCTAAATGTCTTTGTATGGGTTCTGCTAAGAATTATTGTTGGTTCAATATGTTTACGTTACAAAACTTCCTTAAATATCCTACTCCCTACACCCTCATTCCTCCTTCCCACTCCCTACCCACCCATATAATACATGATTTCCTTTTATGTGATGATTTGTACTTAATAGATTTGTTCCTAAATAAAAATATGAATGAAATCAAACATTACCTAAACAACATAATATACTGTTTATATTGAATTAATAAAAATGTAATATGTGCTATAAATTATTTATAATTCCTTTAAGGGGTTTAAATTTTGTATGACTGTTGGCCGATGTCAAATTATTCGGAAGTACTCCTAACTAGTTTCTCTCTTTTATGCTGACAAATTTGTTTTTGACTAATTGTTAACATTTATAAAGATATTAGATTATTTTTTAGTAAAAGAGATTTATTTAAAACAAAATAAGTTTAATTTAAATAAAATATATTTAAATTAATATTTTTCATTTAGAGAAATCTCCATGACCAAATTAAAATAAGATCAATATTTAAAACGATTAATTTTATTAGGTAGTTGAATTCTGTCTACTTAAATTAAGAAAGAAAGTTTCCATATAGCCCTACCCAAAACTGTATGTCTGGAGGTATTTCTTTAAATCACTAAATTTAAGAATATTTTAAAGAAAGAAAGCTTCTTTATTAATTTACATCTCCAATAGGTATCTGAAGGTATTCCATGAAGTGAATACATTAAAAGCAGCTTAATAGAAAAAAGGTACCTTATTACTTTACTCCCGATAGGTGTATGGAGGTGTTTCCTGAATTAAGTTAAAAAAAACCTTCTGGTATTAACTTTCAATTTTAATAGTTCGTCAAACTAAACTAACCGTACAATTTCTTCTGATAATTTGATGAAGAGGTGCGGACATATTACAAGAACTAAATTAAATAAATGGCACGGAGCTTCGCATGGACTTTCTCACTCCATTGTTTAAAAATTGAGATATTTACTCAAAACTTGTACTATATGTGAAATGAAATACACACAAACAAACCCAGTTTAAAATTACGCTTTACTTACGTAAAACATTTTTTAATCCTCGGTTTTAAGTTTTATAATTTTATTTTTAAAGAATAAATGTCCTCATTTATATAGTTTGACCAATAAAAAAGCTCGATATTGGGTCCACAAGGGTCAACAGTTCATATTAAAATTTCGAATTACGGTTAAAATTTTTGGCATTTTATCTTCAGGTCATCGCGTTGCTGTTAAATTCCTCATTTATAATAAACTAATAAATAAATGGTACGGCACACCGCACAGACTTTTTCTCTCTTTCTATAAACTCGTAAGATTTCTGAACGGAATAATGTACATACATTGTATCATCACCACTCCACATAAGAACACGCATTAAATAATATACTGTGATATATAATCAATGAGAAAAGAAGCGCATCTTTGTCCACCTAAGAGCATTTCAAACAGTTTAATGTCTTCCACAAGGGTCAACACTTCGTATTAAAATTTCGATTTCTGGTTAAAATTTTAACATTTTATAAGGTGTTGCAGATCTTCAAGTCATCGCATTGATATTTAATTATTCATTTATACATTTTGACCAATAAAAAATGTAAATATTGACTATTGAGTCTAAAATGGAGATAGATCATTGCTATGCAAACATTTCTCCTAAGAGCTTTAAGGAAAAATAACATATTTTTTTAGATACTTATATTTAATTACTCTATGGCATTGGAGAATTATTGCGTCAAGACTTTAGTATATGTTTACAACTAAAGCTCACAAAATTGTATTAATATATTTGCAAATATCTCAGAAACTGTTGCTTTTATAAAAATATATGTCAAATAAAAGTTTTTTATTTCTAATAGTCCTACAATTTTGCAATGATAAGTTGTTTAGTTTCTCAAAGAGTTGTGGAGATACGGAAATTAACGCTTCTGTAAATTACCCTAAAAATCATTTTCATAGGAAAATGAAAATAGCCAGTTTATTTATAATCTTAATCAACGCCTATATACGAATTTTAATCAAAATCGTTTAAGCAGATTTTGAGAAAACCAATTTTTTCTCTTTTCGCCCTTCAGTAAACTACCATTAATTTTAAGTTTTATAAACACACAGACAGACGGCATTGCAAAGACTATTTTTTAGGGTTGTGGGGGTCATGAGACGTCGACATCCATCAACATTTCAGGTTAGTTTTTTTTTACTGTCGCAATACTTAAACTTTAATGTCCAAAAAGTTAAAAAATTCATATAATTGCGTATATATTGAATGTTATTGATTTTATAAAAATATGTTTCGGATAAAATATTGTAATATAAATATATATACATATTTGTAATGCTAGGTAATTTCATATCTCAAATAGTTTCGGAGCTATTATAAAAATGTTAATTTACGCGTCAGACTGAAGCCCTTAAAGCCATTTTGTCGAAATATTGAGGGTTGCCATTTTATTTGGAATATATATTAATGTTTATAAATGAAATTTAAACAAAATCGTTATAGCCGATTTTGAGAAAATCGACTTTTTCTCTTTTTGCCCTTCTGTAAACTACCCTTAATTTTAAGTTTTAATAGACACACAGACAGACGGCATTGCAATGACTATTTTTTAGGGTTCGGGGGGTCATGAGACGTCGACATCCATCAACATTTCAGGTTAGTTTTTTTTACGGTCGCAATACTTAAGCATTAATGTCCAAAAAGTTAAAAATATATATATAATTGCGTATAGATTGAAAATTATTGATTTTATAAAACTATGTTTCGAATAAAATATTTGTATTATAAATATATATACATATTTGTAATGCTAATTAATTTCATATCTCAAATAGTTTCGGAGCTATTATAAAAAATGTTAATTTACGCATCAGACCGGAACCCTTAAAGCCATTTTGCCGAAATATTGAGAGTAACCATTTTGTTTGGAATATTTATTAATGTTCATAAATGAAATTTAATCAAAATCGTTAGAGCCGATTTTGAGAAAATCAACTTTTTCTCTTTTTTCCCTTCAGTAAACTACCCTTAATTTTAGGGGTAGATATCCAATTCCAAAAATGCCTCGGGTCAACCCTATGAAAACCCTATATATCAAGTTTTAGCTCAATCGGTAAAATTGTTTAGGCTCTAGTTGGAGGTACAGACAGACAGACAGACAGACGGAAATTCAAAATACACTTTTTCGGATTTAGGAAGTCATGAAACGTCAATATTCATCAAAATCTCGAGTTCGATTTTTTTGACGATCACCATATTTTCATTTTTCTATGAAAATGATATTTGGGGTACTTTACAGAAGCGTTAATTTCCGTATCTCCACAACTCTTTGAGAAACTAAACAACTTATCATTTCAAAATTGTAGGACTATTAGAAATAAATAACGTTTATTTGACATATATTTTTATAAAAGCAACAGTTTCTGAGATATTTGCAAATATATTAATACAATTTTGTGAGCTTTAGTTGTAAACATATACTACTTAAGTCTTAATGCAATAATTTTCCAATGCCATATAGTAATTTAATATAAGTAAGTAATTAAAAAAAGTATGTTATTTTTCCTTAAAGCTATTAGGAGAAATGTTTGCACAGCAATGATCTATCTCCATTTTAGACTCAATAGTCAATATTTACATTTTTTATTGGTCAAAATGTATAAATGAATAATTAAATATCAATGCGATGACTTGAAGATCTGCAACACCTTATAAAATGTTAAAATTTTAACCAGAAATCGAAATTTTAATACGAAGTGTTGACCCTTGTGGAAGACATTAAACTGTTTGAAATGCTCTTAGGTGGACAAAGATGCGCCTCTTTTCTCATTGATTATATATCTTTGTATATTATTTTATGCGTGTTCTTATGTGGAGTGGTGATGATACAATGTACATTATTCCGTTCAGAAATCTTACGAGTTTATAGTAAGAGAGAGAAAGTCTGTGCGGTGTGCCGTACCATTTATTTTTATTTTTAATAGTACTACAATTTTTCAATAATAAATCATTTAGTATCTTAAATAGGTACGGGGATACGGAAATTTCTGCTTCTTTGAAGTACCCTAAAGGTCAATTTCATTGGAATATTAAAATAGCCATTTTTTTAAAATCTTAATAAACGCCTAGATGCGAATTTAAATTAAAATTGTTAGAGCTCATTTTGAGATAATCGAACTTTTCTCTTATCGCCCTTTAGTATACTACTATTAATTTCATGGTTTAAGAGACACACAGACTATATATATATATATATAATATATATATTAATATATATAATTATATCAAATAATTATATATATTAATATATATAATTATATCAAATAATTAATTGGTTTTGTTAACATTTTTGTCCAAATTAAAATAATTTTAACAAATTAACCACACATATTTTCATTGAAGGACACTATATAAATGAATTCCAACTTAATATATTTAACCAAACAGTTGTTCATTTGTAAATACCAAACATTTCAAAATACTATAGACCTAACTTTACTTAAACCTTAGAAAACCAAATTATTTGTAATAATGGCTCTTTTTAAGAGGATAAATATAGCCAGAAGATTGCCAATGTGTCACCTAAATTATTTTTTTAAGTTTGTTAGAAATATGCTAATAAGTTAAAGAGTTATTATTTCTTCTGTTTAGTAGAGAACGTATACTCTCTAAGAAGACATTATTTTTACTTTCTCATACCTTACAGGTAGAGAAATTATTGTGATGGTCAAAAAAATTAAAATCAAGATTTTGATGAATATCAAAATTTCATGACCCCCGAATCCGAAAAAGTTGTTTTCGAAATGTTATCTGTGCCTCGGGCTGGAGCCTAAACTATTTTACCGATTGAGCTAAAACTTGGTATCTAGGATTTTCAAGGATTGTCCCGAGGGTTTTTGGAATTAGCTCTCTAAACCTAAAGTTAAGGGTAGTTTACTGAAGGGCAAAAAGAGAAAAAATCGATTTTACCATCATTGGCTCAAGAGATTTTGATTAATTTTCATTTCTAAGATATGATTAATATTTAAAACAAAAGTGTCATCCTAAATTTTTCATCAAATTGAATTTAAGGGTGCCGTACTGATGCATAAATTCTATTTTTTTTATTATATCTCCATAACTATTTTAGACATGAAATTACTTATCATTGCAAATATGAGGATTTATTTATAAATAAAATTACATTTGAAATATATTTTTATAAAACCAATAATTTTCAAGCTGTACGCAAATATATAATATATTTTTTTTTTTATTTTTTAAACACTAAAGTATTGCGACCGTATAAAAATCTAACACGAGATATTGATGGATGTCGACCTTTCATGACTCCACGAAACCTAAAAAGTGATTTTTGCAATGCCGTCCGTCTGTGTGTCTTTTTAACCCTAAAGTTAAGAGTAGTTTACTGAAGGGGCAAAAAGAGAAAAACTCGATTTTCTTAAAAACAGCTCTAACGATTTTAATTTTAATTCGTATATAGGCGTAGATTGAGATTATTAAAAAAATTGCTATTATCATTTTCCCATTAAAATGACTTTGAGGGTACTTCTAAGAAATGGAAATTTCCATATCTCCTTAACTATTTGAGATACTAAATAACTTATTATTGCAAAATTGTAGTACTATTCAAAATAAAAATAACTTTTGTTTGAAATATATCTATACTAAGCTAATGGTTTCTGAGATATTGGCCAATATATTAATATAATTTCGAGAGCTTTAGTTGCAGAGATACTACTCAAGTTTTAACGCAATAATTATCTAATGCCATAGAGTAAGTAAATAAGTAGGTCTCTTAAAAAGTTGATGTTATTTTTCCTTTAACCTCTTAGGAGAAATATTTGTGCAGCAATGATCTAGCTCTACCATTTTAGACTCAATAGTACATATTTACCTATTTTATTACTCAAAATTTATAAATGAGGAACTTATTAGCAATGTTATAACCATAATATGTGAACCCCTAATAAACTGTCGAAAATGTTAACCGTAATTCAAAATTTTAATACGAAGTGTTGATCCTTGTGGACCCAATATCGAACATTTTTATTGGTCCAAATATAAAAATGAGGACTTTAATTCCTTAAAAATAAAATTATAAAATTTAAAACTGGGAGTTAAAAACTGTTTATGCAGGAAAAGCGTAATTTTTAATTGGGTTTGCTTGTGTATATTATTTCGTTTCACATATAACTTACTACAAGTTTTGTGTAAATATATCAATTTTTAAACAATGAAGCGATAAAGTCCGTGGGGAGATCCGTACCATTTATTTTCATAAACACATTTAACACATTTTTATGCAATAGACGGCACAATGGAAATGTATCTATTACTATAAATATTTCTCATTATTGGTAGTACAAAGAGTAATTTTAACTTAAATTCAATATCACTTAAAATATATACTGCTCATATTTACTGCTCTAATATAAAAATACTAATGATATATTATATCAAGACAAGTAATGGTTTTTAGATTAGTTTAATTTTTATATTTCCAGAGTTTATTCACATTTTCAAAAAATAGTATATTTTAATAATTAATATATTTTATAATGCTGTTTGGGCTCACAAGAAAGTGAATATCAAACCACCTAATTGAATTCACTCTTGGAAATTATGAATAGTGTGTAATATTTCATGATTAGTTGTGATGTTGTGATAATTTCAAATATCTTAAGAAAACTGATATATTTCCTGGTCATAAGGAAAGTAGCTTATACAATACTTTAATGTCTTGTTAGGTATATTGTGATATATTTTGTGTAGCAATAAAAATTATTTTATAAAATCACAATTTTACTTAAGCCTATTTTAAAACGATAGGATAACAAATGTATAGAAAAAACTCACCTCCGAATAACATATATAATATAATGTGAACATTAGGCAAAATAAATGTTTCATATTGAATTAATTTTTTTACAAAATTCTTTCCGTTCCTTATATTGAGACAGAATGAAAATAAATAGCTAGGTTACTGAAGAAAACTCAATAAGCAGTTCTGAGATAGGAGTATATAGATAAAAAAGCGCACCACCTTGGAATAATATCTTGAAATATGTCCTACTGAACTGGTTTCATGTTTTTTATATATTAATTGTGAACAATTTGGCTTATTCTTTTTTTTTACATGAAGGTAAAACAATTAAAAGCATAAAGATAAAATTGACTTGCTAGTTTTCTTGTTCTTTATAAATAATTGTTAGCATCAATATTAGTTGTCATAATTTCAATCCCTCAATTTTTTTACTATTGTCCAGGTTTTAAAAATAATTTCTACATGCAAGAATATATTCTGCAGTACATCAAAACTCCCATTATTTACAAATAATGGAAGAATAACTATAATGGGAAAAGAATGACATTTTTATAATAATATTATATAATTTCATTTAACCAAGAAATGTATCATATATTTTTATTCCCTTTAAATTCCATATATTATTTGTACAAACCAATCCAGAATGTCCATATATATGTATGTATATAAAAAGAACAAGGACTTTATGTTGACAACAAACATGCAGTGTCACTACACTCTAGAACCTAGATGTTCACCCAAGTTTGGTCAATCTGGTTGAACGGTCATTCAGGATTGTTTAACGAAAATAAGTATATGGAAACTAATTAGACAAGTGTAACTTGGATTTAATATTTTTTCCACGGCACTTGTAGAGACAGTACAAAGAAAATTTTGTGATGGTGATAGTCCATGAATAGAGAGTAATTTAGAAAGAATCTACATAGGGTCTGAAATTAATGGTTGGCAAACATGTCGGTCGTTAATGTCAAGTAGGCATTCCTTACTGGCCTCCTTCTTAAACTCTTTACTCCTGATTTATGTCAATTGGCTTGCAACGACAACACTTGCTCATGGCGCCATTTTCCATGTCACTAGAAACTAAGTACAATCATAGAAAACACAACCGGGGGGCTGTGTAAGCGAGATCTCTATGATCTTGCTTAGAACATGGAACGCCTATGGAGTTGCTTCTAAAATGGACTGTCATTTTTTTCTAATTATATATATAATAGCCTATTTGTATTTTTAATTCAAAATACATCTGTAAAAATTAAAACCAATAGTTTTTTGTAATCTATGATTTTAAATTTCTAATTGCGCCTATTATTCCCGTTTGCATAGTAAAACTAGTAGTAAAAAAATCAAAATTAAATTTAACTTCTGGTGAGAACTTGCATTAAATTTAATTGAAAAACATTAAAACAAAATCACATTATGATCAATTTAAAATATTTTCTTCTATTTTTAGTAGAAAATATTGACTCAAAAACACGTCTTTTGAAGCTTAAATTTAAAAATAAATTCCCCCGGTATTGCATTCGGGTACCTAAAATTTTAGAAATCAACCCCGATAAGTATAATATATATATATATATATATATATATATAATATTATATAATAGAAAAGGATAAATATACATGTATAGTAAATATAATTATATTTTTAGCTAAGAGACATAAATACATACACACATATAAATATATATGTTTGTGTGTTTGTGTCTGTGTGTGTGTGTGTTTGAGGTAAGTCTATAATTTGTTTCTAGATATTAATTTATTGGATAACACAGCAATCTTCAAAATGTTCGACATTTGGGAAAATTTGAATTTTACTTTAAAACCAAATAAAACTAAAGTGATTTAAAGTGATAATTTGGTATAAATTAAGATACTGAATGAAAAACCATCCCTCATCAAGTATAATAAATTGCACTTTAATAAATACATATTTATTTTACTTCACTCAACCCCCTAAAAACGACAAAATAGCAACGACTTAAACATCACTATCACGTATATAACTCTGTATACAACATTGGACTCATCCACTACAGCTCATTCAAAACTGGTAACTATTGTTTCTCACGGATATATTTATTGTCATGGTAATAACTATCCTTATTATATCAAGCATTACTGGATTTAAAAAGCATGTGTTGATATACATATATCTATTTCAACTAAATCTAATGTGCCACCATAGTTAAGTCGAAAATGCATTTATATTTTAAGATAAAGGCCCTAGTTTATTTTCCCAGCATGGTTGAAGAAGGTTTAATTGGTTAAATTGGAGCTTCCCTTTTCACACATTGATTAAATAACAATTGAGGGGCGTGGTGTTTTCTCTTCAGGAATTAAGCTAGTTTGTAAGTTGTGTGTTGATGTAGTAAGTCGTTTTAGAAAGTGTGTATTTAATATCCAAATTAACATTCAATAACCCACTTCGGTGGCCTCATGGTCTTAGGCGCTACTTTTACTTTAGATTTGACTGCCAATGACTGAGAGATTGAACTTCGAATCTTAGTCGGTGTATTGAGGGTGGTTTTCCTCAAAAGTTTTTAACCCTCCCGCCACGAAAAAATTGGTACACTTCCACCGTCAGATTTACACATCACATTGTATTAGTAATATTATTATTATTATTATTATTATTATTATTACTATAACTAGCACCACGTCTTACTACCCGCTCGGTTTAGACGCAATTACGCTAACATGTAGTGGTAGGGTGTTTGTGAGAGGAAATGGAGGACCTACAGTTTAACGTGGGATCCGAACCACGGTGGAGGCCTCGCATTCCACACATTCACAAGTTGTGATTAATACCCGTCTTGTCAGAGGTGAGGGAAGGGTTTGGCAATCATATAAATCTGTGCCGGGACTGAGGATTGAACCCTGGACCCCCAGCACAGAAGTCTGACACCTTACCCCTAGACCGCCAGGTCACCATCCCACTGTAAGGTATAAGGTAAACCACCTCGAATCTCCAAAGTGTTCAATCCCAGATGTGTTAAAACATTTTAGACGTGTTTTTCAATGAATCAATAACCTGTCAATCAATAAATAAATAAATCACCTGTCAATAAATCAAGCTTGTCGAAACCTGTCGGAACATGTTAAAACTTCAAAATAGTTGCTAAAAATAAAAAATTCAAACTGGCTACCAAAAATTTAAAATTCAAAATGGTGGATGGTGGCCATCGGCCTTTTTACCCGGCTAACCTGCTTTGGTGGCCATATAGTCTAAGGCGCTACTCTCATAGTTGACTAGACTGTCGATGACTTGGAGATTGAGGTCCGAATTTTGGTCGGGTGTACTGAGGCTGGTTTTTCAAAAATGTTTTTCCAATCTTTCTCCATGCAAATTCGGGTACACTTCCTATAAATATGACCTTCGTTATTCCTTAAACAATTAGCGTAATTAGTAAGACCTAAATAAGTTTATAACCCGGACAGGTGATAAGACAGGGTGATAAAAGAAAACAAAAGAAACTATGGTGACCATTGGAATTGTGCCCCTTTAGAGAAAATTAACCATGGTACCAGCCTGGATTCGAGCCTAGGGCCCTTAGGTTCACAGCCAGGTGCAATGACCACTGTTATCACTGGGCTGGTTATTCGTCAATTTGTTTATCACAAACACTTTTGATTAGTGTAGTTTCAGTGTATATAATATGTATACACTATGTGCTATATATATATATATATATATATATATATATATATATATATATATACCCAATGCGTTTTGTTTTCCTTACAAAACCCCTTGCTTCCTTAGATAGGTATACAATAGTTCAGCTCTCTAGATTTATAATTTAATTTATAAACATAACTTCTAATAATTAATAAACAGGGTAACAAATTTAAGTAGAAAATTACTTTAAAACTATACAAACAGTAATGTTGACAGAGAATTGGGGAATATGAGAAAAACGCGGTTAAATTATTAACAACACACTTGGTTAAACCAATAATATATCCTAGCAGGTTATAAAAAAATTACGAATACCGGTAGCAAAAACATCACTACCAATGATCCAACTAATATGGCCAATATTTTCAATAACTTCTTTGTAAACGTAAACCCAGATATGGCTAAAATTATTCCAAGCACTGGATCTGTACTAAACATATTTAAAAAGGAAAAGGAAAACAAAGAAAGACTAAGCAAATTTAAAAAGATGGACATGCCAGAACTGCTTTCTATAATACACCCCCTCACCAATAACTGTTCACCAAGGAATGATAATATAACAACAAAACTAATAAAGGAAAGTTAAAATCCTGTATTATTACAAATAATTAACTAATTTTTGTAACTGGAATAATGCCAGAAAAAAATGAGAGAATCCTTGGTTTTTCCTATACTTAATAAAGCCATCAAAGACCTTTGTAGTTACCGTAGGCCAAATATTGGTATAATCTCTAATCTTACAAAAATAATAGAAAATCTATCAAAGATAGACTCTTGGAATGCTTAAATAAAAACAGAAATTGTTTTGCTAGACAATATGGGTTCTTGAACGACTCTATTACATTATCTGAATCTACTGACCTAATAATTAATAAAAATTCAAAATACTATTGAAAAAAGAAACTTAGGAATGGTTTTATTTATAGACCTGACTAAGGCCCTCAATACAGTCGCTCACCTGATATTTATTGATAAATTGAAGCATTTTCATGTAGAAAAGTCACCGTTAAAATGTTCCAAAAATTACTTATGTTACAGATACCAAAGTGCTCTGATCAAAAACGAGGAAGGTTCAAAATACTTTAATGACTATAAACAAATAATGTGTGGCTTTCCTGAAGGTTCAAGCCTTGGAACCATTCTTTTCTCAATTTATATAAATGGTTACACAAAAGCAATTTGAATGGACACATTCAGCTTATTGCAGATGACACTTGATTATATTATGAAAGAAAAAATTTAAATTATCTACCAAACAATGTTCAATTGGACATCCCTCCTTTGCTAGACTGGATTAATATCAACAATCTCTCTATTAATTAAAATTCTAAACCTATCCTATTCTCAAAACCCAGCCACAGTAAAATAATAAAAAAAAAACTAATCATGGAAGATGAGATATTCGAATTTGTAGATTCTATTAATTATCTGGGTCTAACTATTGACAAGCCTCTCTTATGGGACAGTCACATACATAATATAACTAAAAAACTAATTCCAATTGCAGGAGAAATAAGCCGATGTGCATATATATTAACTAATCTGGTTAAAATAAATCTTTACTATCCTTTGTTACACTCATATCTAATATATATGAGTAATATTTGGGGCTTTGCAACCGAATTTAAACTAAAAAGACTATCTGGGCTTCAAAATTATTAGATTGTTAAAGCAATTATCCGATAGAAAACATAGAACTATAGAAATTTATAAATATCTTGATTTAATGACTCTGGATAAACTGATTATTTACCAAACAAGCATTCTTACTTACAAAATGAATAAAAATAAACCATAGAGTACCTCTAAATCAGAATGCCCTAAGTCAGGTCATCATTTAATTCTAATCCTATCTATATTTCTTCACAGTGCTAATCAAATATTATAATTATAATTAATGTTTCTCAATAAACATTTTATAATCTATTATTTCTCTGAACATACCTACGTGTCTTGTTTATTATTATAATACTAATTAATTTTCATTAATTTTTTTTTCAAAGTAGCTATCTTATTATTTATTATTTCATTTATTTACTCTCACATTTATTAATAAACTGTAGCCATCTTTATCATCACACATATTTTAAAACTATCTAATGTCACACTGTACTACTGTTTATTTTATTTTATATATATTTTTTTTGTTTTGTTTTGATTCAGTTTTATTTCATAATTAAAGATTTGTAAAAGAAAATTCTCTCTTTATCATATTATCTTGTATTTAAAATCTTTTAAACTAATGTCAAATCTTATTTTTATAAATCCATAAGCCTAAAAGGGAGATCTTATAATCATGTAGTTAATTATCAAATAAAAATAGCTCTTTCATTTTGAATGTAATAATTAATACTATCAACCTGTCTAATCCATAAGTGTAATGCTAACTCACATCGGAAACACATCTCATAGAAACAAAAATAATTTTAATTTGAACAAATACAGTTTTACATTGTAATAGTACATAAATAATTAATTGGCTTATTTTTAACTAAGTTCTTGTTTCATTGACTTCAGAGCTCAGAGTTGACTGGCGTAAAGGTCTCCGACTTGATCTAAAGTTAATCTTCATATGTTCGTGATAAATTTCACTCATAGAATAGATGAGTAAGGTGTGAAACAGTAGAACGTATAGTGGAGTCCTTCAATGACAGCTTGAATAAAATACATTACTTTAATACCATCAATGTTTAATAAATAATGATCGGTGTAGTAAAATATAGCAATTGTCCCTATGTGATAGGGAAATACACAAACAATGAGCATGATTACCAAAAACATAGCTAGTTTTACTGTTTTTATCCGTTTTTTGACCTGAGTTGTGAACACGACCATATGTTCTGGTAAATTAGCCGTACTCATACGTAACTCACGAAATGTTAAATTGAAAAGTAACAAGCTGAATATTACAGGTATAGTAAAGCCTACAATGAGGTTAGTGAAATATCTCTCTTTTCTATGGCTGTTACAGTCCAAGCTACCTCCCATATACGAACATAAATTACTTTGGCTGCTGATGAAAACGCAATGGTGGTGATTATTGAGGTGCAGAAAATCCAAATTGCCAGTATTATGATCAAAGCTAAGGCCTTTTTCGATATTCTACTTTCACGCATATCAAAACGAATGGCTCTTTTTATCGCAAAGTATCGATCTGCTATCATTGCAAGGGTGATGTACATGGGTATGAAAACGCCCAATGAATGAAATATGTCTAAGACAATGCATAAATCAGTATTTTCGATTATGCCTACCGTATATTTATGAATCATCACGGGAAACCAAATAAGGATTACAATAATATTGGCGATTGCTAGGTTGGTGATGTAAGCGTTTGGTATTTGGTTTTCATTTTTTTATAATGTATGAATATATACAAGAGGTAGGCATTAGATAAAAAACCAATTAATGAAATAAAAGTGTAAAAAATTATGGGGAAAACATCGTTGTCCTTGATTATGTCCCTTTCATAATCCGTAATGTTTTTCCTGTACTCTTCATATTCTGGAAAAGAAATACACGAAAATTACAATAAGTTTAAACAACATAACATTTTTTAGCCTTTCTAATATTAGTTCAATTCATGTCAAATTATAAATGGCACCCTTTTAATGCTAATAGATTTGGTATTATGCTTTATATTTTCAAGTAAGACGTTTAAGTTGAAGTTCAATAGATAGAAGTACAGTATTTATCCAGAAAGTAGGAAAATGGTTTATATATTTTCAGCATCCACACTTAGCTATCTTTGTTTTCTTACAGTTAAGATCAATAAAAGTCACGGGCAGGCTGAATAGCCATATAGTTTTTGTAAGAGGACTGAAAACTTTTAATTTTAAAATTGAATTGGAAAACTACAATAATTTATTGATAAATGACTATAATGTCTATAAAAATGAGGATTTGCATACATTTTCAAACTGAGGTGTTTTAATACAGATTTATATACGAATAATAATATTTATTAGGTGATAGGTTTTGAAACAGTATTAATTAGCTTAGTGATCACTTTCCCTCATACTAAAATAAGAACACTTACTGAATCCACAATAACACTCATTGACATTATGAACGTTTATTTTCAAAAATATAGGTGGTTAAGCTAAACGAGAGTTAAGACAAACAAGGAAGAAAGACATAAACATTTTTAAAATGCATTTATTGAATGATTACTTACATACTATTTCAACAATCATGTAAAACTATTTTTAAACGTTTTTTTTATCTAAAATGTATTATTAATGGAATTACTTGTTTACATTTTAAAAATGTGAACAGAAATTCTGTTCTTGGTTAATTGTTTAATTTATTTTCACATTATTAAATGGAAAAATAGTGTAACAGTTTGTATGTCCACAGAATTTTATATATTGACTATTTAAAAAAGTAAAAAAATTTCAAATGGTGTTTTATCGAAAGTATATTAGTAAAATATTTTTTGTATCGACTAGAGCAGATTGCAAACAGGCTGGAAACTGGTAGCCAAGAGCGTTACTCTTACAGTTGTAACGGAACGTTGCCCCGTCCTTCCCTGGTATTTGCCAGGATAGTAGGGTTGAAGGAAATGGAATGGAGAATGAAAAGGAATAAACTGAGATAGTTTGGACATGTTAAACGAATGAAATATCAAGGACTACCAAAGCAAGCAATGGAAATGAGAATGATTAGAAGGAGACCCAGGGGAAGGCCCACGCTGAGGTGGTTGGAGTCAGTTAATAACAGTGTGACAAAAAGAAATTTTGACTTGAACATGATGGTGTAGGATGAGTGGAGGAGAAAATAAGAGGTTAGAGGAAGAGTTATACCATTTAAGCCGTAGCCTGGCAGAGGCTAGATAGGGAGAAATGATGATGATGAGTAGGGTTAAAGGCACATTCCAGCCACTAAGTTAGTGCGTATATCCTGAACTGGTAGTAAGATGCTGTGATATAAAAAAGTTTGTGTGCTCTGGCCAAGGAGCGTGTATTTGTATTGCAATTTTTACTGTCCAAGAATATGTAATAAAGCAATGTTACACTGGTGGTACGCGGTGCGTATAGTAATTTTGCAAAAAGGGATGTGCCTAGAAAGAGATTTAATAAATTGAGTAGTTGTATTTTTTACTTTGTGTGTTTCGTAGTGGATGTGTTCTCACAACAATTATATATATATTATTATTATTTTCTCTGTATTTTTTGTACGCGTGTACCATCTGGTAGCTAGTGTGGCCTCACGTCTTCTTCACTTTTAAAAGTTAGGTACTTGTATGTGTATTTATTTATTTATTGCTATGGTTAGTTATGTCTCCATCCACATTTAACAGAGATACGGATAAGTCGTTCAAATACTGGTTTTTTACTTTCGAGTTCCGGGCCGCAGCGAACAGATAGAAGGAGAAGTAATGTCCTCTGATTTGGGTCTATCTCTTACTGGGCTAGTGCAAAGCGTGTACCATTCGCTCCCCATTTAAAGAGAGAAAAAAATTTAAAAGGTGTGTTCTGATTTGAAGATAGTTTTTAATAATTCAATTCCTTCCGTATTCAAATAAATCAGCGTTTGTTTCACGTTGCTGGAAGACGAAAAAGAGTTTAACAACACTTGCAATTGACCTGCAGTGCTTAGCAATGGAAACTTACCCCCAGTTTGACCCAAAGTCTTGGGATGAACTTATTCATTACCGGATTATTTGGCATACAGAAGATAGTGACATTCGGGTAGCATTGCACCAGGATCCCAAAAAATCTGCGATAGATCGTTTAAGTCACGGTGAAATACTGGAAGCAGTGTGTTAAATTTAGCGTGCTGTGCCAGCTGAACGTATAGTTGCTGCAACTATCCCTGTAGCAGAGACGAATATACCACCTGCTTTATTGCATCAGTAGAGTCCAGAGACAGTGGCGGGAGCGCTTCTTTTGGTTTTAAAAGTAAGAAATCATTCTACGTCTCTGGTGGTTCACAAAAAAAAAACCTGATCCTGCATGTCATGTGTTGAAGTGCAATTACTGTAATTATCACTGACATATAATGGATAAGGGCTAAAAAAAGAAACGTGACTCCCGGGATGGAGTCACACTGCATCAGTTGAGACAACAGTGATTCCTATGTGGAGAAAAAATACACACACTTTAGGATTAAATTACGACATTTTCAGGAAACTCGCACTCACCAATGTAGATTGTTTTATATTACCTGAATCGGCCTCCCATCAGTCACTTGAAATTTCTACTATATATAATCCAGTTGTAATCCATGCGTCTGGAGATATTCGCAATATTAAAATAGCCTTCCTTATTGATTAAGAAGCTACAAAATACATAATACTAGTCGAATTGTGGCAAATAATTAATAATCCAGAGTATCAACTTACCTCTTCAAATATCTCAAACCAGGATGTAAATTAACGTCAGTTAACAATCTTAGATTTGAGAGCCTACCCGTTATAATCGGTAATGCTACGTTCAGACTAACCTTTTTTTGATATAAAGGGTTTTTTCCAGTCTGCTTTCCCAGGCTTGTCATTTTTAATGTCACATAAGTGTGATATAGTTTATTCTAAGAACGCCCTCAATATTGGTAGTTTGGTGGATATCCATGCCATTATGTTTAGTATTCAAACTTCAAGAAACCCTTAGTTCAAACACACATCTGGTAGAAACTCTTACTTTACCCGCAAGAAGGGAACCAATTTTTCCAAATGTTGATATAGTAGCTTTTGAATTTGGAGAGGTATAAATTTTCTTGGATCCAAATTTCAAAGTAGTAGCCAAATATGGCATTCTTTCTGCCTGTAGTTTGGTTACAACCTGCATGGATAAGATACCGTTTAGAATTTTAAGCAAATCACCTTCCTTATTTGGTTTTATAAGTGATCATCAATGAGCCACTTTCACCCTGTGACAAACCGTCACGTCACGACTATATAATTTGACCACTTAGAGTAATTTGAGCAACATGCATATCAAAGAGGGCACGAGACCTTATCACAGAACCTCGCAAAAAAAATGTCTGATCAGATTACGTGAGAGATAAGATATTCTGATCAAGAATACATTTTAATTGAGAAGATAGTTTGATTAAGGTGGTGACCGAAAACAGTTTGATAACTCCAAGGAGCTAAGGGATTTAGTTTTTCCCTGACGTCTGAGAACAACCTTATTACGAGGAGATCATGGACACTGTTACAGCGATGATAATCGCAAGAGGTCTTATTTTTGGAGGATCGAAGCCGATACTCAGGTAAACAAGGATGACATAAGTGTATCGTGTCATCTATTTCACGAACGCTAGTGGGTAGTCTAATTAGCAAAGGAAACCTCTTCTAGACATAGTTTAACTCAGGACTAGCCTCATTTCATCGATCAATAGGGGGGTTGTTGTGGGACAGTGTAATTTTTAGTCAAGGCATCAGTGTAATCATCTGTAACAAGGCTTATAGTGTAAAGTCAAATGGACGGTGTTATCATTTGTGAGAAAAATTCCCTATCGTGGTGTAATAAACCGGAGATGATTAGGTGCCAACCACAGAACCGACACCTCAGTACTTTTTAGCTCCACACCGAGCTAGAAATCTGAGATCAACAACCCTAAAGGCGTCTTCAAGGAAGGGGTATTAAAAGTGTGGACCAGAGGGCCAGACAGGAAAGAGCCAGGGTGGGTTTAGCTGGTTCGATCTCAATACAATTTCTAGAGAGAAAAATATAAGAAAAAGAAAGCTAATTACTCAACACTAGTCTCCCCTTTATTTTGGCTGTACAACTCCCTACCCGATAAAGATAAATCCTCTCCTGTGTTCTTATTTCTGACTTCACAAAGCAATATTCTTTAGTAAACTGCATTGTTAGAGCGTGCACAAGATAAATGTTCTGAGGATACGCGTGTAGAATGATAAAATAACTCTATAAGATGATTTCAGATTTGGTGGCAAGAGATGACGCTGAGTGTGGTTATATAATTCTAAAATATAATCGAATTGATGCGGATGAGGCCACACAAAGGAAGCTACAACTGCGTTGTTTAGCGTATAGACACAGCGAATACATTTGTAGATACATCAGTGACATGAAGAATCAAATTAAGGTGAATTCCTCTTCATCTTCATGGGCAGCACCTACAATAAGTAGTTTGTGTGGCGTATGGGAACAGCTTTGTGATTGGCTGTTATTTATAGCACTGTCTCTATATAGCGCTGAGATTGGATGTAATTTATAGCACTGGCTGAGTACAGTGCTTTCCCCCCTCCAAGTTTGACCCCCTTTCCACATTCATTCTTCAGTCTTCTATGTGGCAATGGGTTTTCTCTGATGCCTCATACCTCTCGCCAATTTGGCGGCTCGACAAGACAAGTTGGCCCCAATCTGTGTGACGTCATTATTGCGTGTGTTGTTGCAACATTCCCCTTAAATGTGGCAATGGGTTTCCCCTGATGACTCATACCTGTCGTCAGTTTGGCGGATTGACATGACAAGACGCCATGATGTGTGTGACGTCATCATTGCGTGTGATGTCGCAACACTCCCCTTATATGTGGCAATGGATTTTCCCTGGTGACTCATACCAGGCACCAGTCTGGTGGCTCTACAAGACAATTTGAGACAGGAATAGATCACGACCTTGAAACCGTGAGCTAGTATCTGAGGTCATTGAGCCTGGCAACTGGGGGTCATGGTGCTCAGGCGTAAGGAATCGGCTGGATGTACGGTGGCCAGGAAGCGCTCTGGGCACGCGCACTTTTCCTATAAATAAGCACTAGACTATCTTTGCCACCTTCTGGTACTGGCAGGTCTCTAAAAATCCTGTCGGGGCGCCTCCTCGGGGTGACCCCTGGGCAGTGTGATGGGCATGGAGGTCCAGAATAGATAAGACCCTGACATAGGTCATCTGTGTGTGAGGGGGAGGAGCCTCCTCAACATACACTTAGTGGTTGGTAGTGCGTACCCGATTAGCAGGGATAGCTGCCCAGGGCATCTCCTCGAGGTCTTCGCTGGGCAACTACGGACAGCCGGTTTCAAAAGGTGCAATGGGAGGGGCAGAGATTGTGTGAGATACAGTACTGGGGCTGAAAGAACGAAGGTTTGAGGAGACGGATGATTGGAGGCTGAGCTCCTGACTTCCTCGTTATTGGGCTATCACTAGGAGGATCCAACTCCTCCCTCCATCCGGTCCCAATGGATGGGGTTTTCTCAAGTAACCCAAGGCAGGCTGGCATGGATGGGCTGGTACTGGTTTTTTCGGGTGCCCTAGTACCGGGAATGGCACTCATGGACTTCGGTCCATGTCCAGTGAAAAGGTTCCGGTCCCAATGGGTATCAACTGTTGTACTATAAAAAGCCTCTGAGCCCGGGAATAGTGTAGCTTGAAAGCCCTTTGGGGGATCTCTTCGGAGATATAGTTGGATACGTATGACCCTAGCAACTCTCTCCCCCTCCCCTTCTATGTGGAAATGGGTTTTTCCGATGACGTGATCGCTCCATCGCAACCCTGATGACTCATGCCTGGTGCCAGTTAGGCGGGTCGACAAGACAAGTCGAGATAAGACTAGATCGTGGCCTTGAAACCGTGAGCTAGTACATGAGGACATTGACTCTGGCATTAATCTCCCTTCTCCCCTTCTATGTGGTAATGGGTTTTTTCTCGCTGATGTCGCAACTAGAGAGCATTGACACAGCTTTGATTATGCACAATCAGGAGCCTCTGAATCCTCATGGTGATTTATAATCCTTAGTAAGGGGCCACTATACCCCACAATGTTCTACTAAAATTGGTTGTTTGGTATCGTCCGTCGACATGTGCGGATGTAGGTATCCGCTATACCAACATGAACCACTGTTGGCGGATGAGTAAGGTATAAATGTTTCATCGTTTACGTGGAGTGAGGGAATGTGTACCCGCACTTGCTTGGGGTGAGCGTATTAATCTCAGTACGCCAGAACGGGAAACAAACCCACGACCTCCCCGTCATAACTAGATGAGCTACACTCACCCTTTCTGGCTAAACGTATATATATTAAAAAAGATAATGTGGTAGGGATGCTTGAGAAAGTGTTGCAGAATTTTACCTGTAGGGACAACTACCAATAGTTTACCCAGCAGGGATTTGATTCTAACATACCCCCCGCCAGAATTAAATAAGCCTGGCTCTCGGATTCCTTATTAAACGGGTAACTTGAACAATAATTTACATTTGATGCCCAAGATCAATCGGTAGTGAGTCTTCTAAAGGAAACTGGTGAACAGGTGATCTATTGGGATGGTTTCTAGACCATGGATTTCAAATCATTGTCACTATATATTACTCAAAAATAATTAATTGCTAGCCAAAGGTCTAAGACAGCACTCTCGCAATATACTAAACTGCAGGGGTTCGAATCCTTGTTCTCTGGCTGCCACCCTCTTTGGTCATTTATAGGTCTCCAGCTCAAATAATTATATTTTACAGAGGTTTGGTAACAACATAATTACTTTTAGTTTGAAACAATGAAAATTACTCTAAGGGAGTAAAGACAATGAAGGACTCCCGCATATATGTGGAGAGAGAGAGACTGGGAAACCCCATACTGGAATTAGAAATCCAATCTCCCGGTAAAACACCATTATGTGGAGCTAATATTGAGTTTCGAATCCAAGGAGAAATTACATAAAGTTTAGTTATAGCCCATTCCTATAATTGCTGAAGAAGAGTAGAACACTTTCCTGCAAACTTATGGGTACTATTTCTAGTATATCTGCAACCTTGCGATGATTGCTGCACCTACGCAGTAACTCACTCGAAAAGAAGTATCGTACACGATTAATTCAGCTTGTGAATAAGCCTTTGAGGAGATAAAAACAAAAATGATGACTTCCTGATTTTAGAGTTTTCCCGTCCAGAGTGTGAAAAGGTTGGTGGATTGTGCAATTGCAGTTGGAACTGAAACAGTACCTAATTATATTCAAGATAGAAAGGAGAAAGTCATTTTTTATTGGATTCACCCCCTTACTAAGACAGAGATACAGTATTTTAAGACATGCATAGAAATACTAGCGATTGTTGATTGTCTCCACATCTCCCGTTGTTATCTTCAAAGAAGTGAGACTTTTTGTTTGTGCACCGAACATAGAGCACACTAGTCGGGCTATGATATTTCAAAGAAACTGAAATGCAAGTTGTTTGGTGGAGAGAGGTACACAGCAATATGAACTTTGGTTACATTGCTTGATTTCACTACTTTTATTGGCGTACTGTATTGATTTAAAGTGTTCATTTACTCTAAATGTGGATTAAAAATGTATTGTTGTCGTTTTTCTTAAACGTGTTCCAAAGTAAAATACGATTTTCAATGTAACATGAATTTTTCTAGAAATTTTTTGCAAACCTTTTATTTTTCAATTTTTTTTTAGGGTAAATACACTTTCCATTCAATGCTAGAAGGGCAATCATTATCTCCCTTTAAATCTCCCTACTACCTATTTTATATATATATATATATATATATATATATATATATATATATATTTATATATATTTATATATATATATATATATATATATATATATATATATATATATATATTTTGCAAAATACATTTACAATGAAAATATTTATATTTATTTTAGAAAACATTTATAAACAACTAGACAAATAATACATTCATCACGCAATATGTTTAGTACTTTGTGCCCAATGCTAAAAATAAAATTTCCTATCCAATGCTTTAAGAATGCATAGCTTTTCACCATACCAAGTCAGATGATATATGAGTAGATTATTCTTTTTGTTTTATGCCGTTCCTATTTAAGCGCTAGAGTTTGTTTATACTAGTTAAGTAAATTTTGAGAGATCATTCCTATTTACCGCCCTCCCGTTTAGAAATTTCTAATTTAAATACTATTAAGATTTTCTTGAGTGTTTTAGTTGTTTAAATTTTCAGCTTCCACCTATCCCCTCAGATATTTCTCGTATCAAACAGTAACACAGTAACAGGCAAAAACTCATTTCTTATATTAGTTTTTCTTTCAAGATGGTCGTTATGTATATTACTTAATCTATCATATCTAATCCATAAATAGGAAAATTTCAAATTAGATCAAAGGTAGATCCGACAATTTGAACCCAAGGAAAAGTTTTAGTGTTTTTTGCGTGAGATATTAATCGACATATACCAAAAATGTATACATTAGTTTTCCTTTCACAAAGGCCATCAAGTCTTATAAATATAATGTCCAAAATATAGCTAAGAATATTTTAAAAAGTCTACCCAGGGAAAATTCGCCAAGTAGGTGCTAAGAAAAAATCCTAAAAGTAGTATTTGGCAACAACTATCTTAAAACAAAATGGCGGACGTAAATTTAATATACCTCTGTGTTAACTGGCTATCCGAGTTGTGTCCATGTGAAATTTCTGCACAATCTGTTCAGTGGTTTTTGCATTAAAGCGTAATATAATGAGACCAACTCATATATATGACATATATATGTTATATATATATATGGCGAATAGAAGATTTGGTAAGGAGAATATAATTTATTTTAATATGATATTTTTTATAAATGTAGATATATACTTTTGGACTTTTTTTTATCATAGTTACAATATTTGTTGGATGGATTTTCTAGGTGATCTTAAATTTATTTTATATATATATAATTATTCAGAATATTATAACATGGTGCAGACATCTCACCTTGTTTCGTAAAGTTTAGGTGGCAAGTAGCCCATTTCACATTGCTACCCATTATGAATATTCCTGCAATAGAAACAACCCAATTAATACATTATTTCAAAGTTTAAAATATGATAAAAGACAATGGGTAGTAATTTTCCTCTTGAACACAATAGCCTAAAAAGATCCTCTAAGTTCACCCCCTGTAGAAAAGTTAGCATTAGAGCAACACCTAACTATGCCTGTACTTGGACATAAGACGTAAACGATATATTTTCCAAGGCGATGATATTCAACCTTTTTTGTTCGCGTACCCCCAAATATAGGTTATCTTCAACTTTGTACCCCCAAAGTTGTTGGTGAATAGTGCATGTTATACATACTCTACGATCTAGAGATAAAATAAAACTTTCACTCCATATCCCATGTCTTTAAGTCCAGGCCTTTGTGGTCAACCCTAAATATGGCCATGATTATTAAGTGTTTATATTGCAATTATATATATTAAAATTAATGAAACTTCTAGTATGTATTCACGTACCCCAAGTTAAATATCACAATTCTAAAGGTTCTTCCCTACCAGAATCCTAGAAAGCACGCCAAGCTCTAGTAGCTCAAGAATGTCCTTACAACATGATTAACCTTGTCTGAGCTACTGTAACAACGAATGTTCATATTGTTGGATATTCTGTTATATATAAACATTATCTAGCGAGAATATAATAGAGGAGAAAATTAAATTTGAGTTTAAATCTAGACTGAACATTTTGTTATCACTACGTCTTAATACCTGTTCAATCCATACGCATAGGCCTATATTTTGATAAGACTCTAATAGTGTCTGGCTGAGGACGGAAGCATTTTAGAGGTAATGTACCTAGATTTTCATAGAAGGAGAATGGGAAACCATTTCGGAAAAACTACCAAGAGGAAACCTTACTGTGATTTGAAACTCGAATTCCCTGCCATTACCAGGCCAGTCTAACACTAGAGTGAAATATTGTGCAACATGAAAGTTTCTCTGTGTTGCTCCAGTGGATACACAGCAATATTATACTGATGGCATACCACTACACGAAATTATCTCAACTGCCCCAGCCTTTTCCTATAAGAAGTAATGCCTATGGAAACTCCACAACTATGTTACATGGCATACCATTATACAAGAAGACCTTATGTTGCATGTGTTGTATGCTACATCTTAGCCCTTTACTCTCCCTCCCTTCTTTACGTGCATCCAACCCATTCTCTCTTCCCCTTAACCAATTTTTATATTTTTGTCATGATGTGTTGCATTTCAGCCTTCTTATCGTACCTAACCATTTTAACCCTTTTTTATTTGTATATATTTTCAAACTTTTCACCTTGTACAGACCCCATAAAGGTAATCTCTCTACGAACACTACTGTAATTTTCCTTATTTTTTCCTCATCGTCACCTGCTCTCCCAACTACTTGAACATATAATGGTGAATTACCCTCCACATGCCCTCCCCCTCTCTTCTCCTCTACTCTTTACCATTTTTGCATAGCTGAAGACATAAGGTGTTTTTCCATAAACTTTCCAGTCAGTTGTCAGTGCACTTAACCTTGTCAATAGACACTACAACTACAACTACATGTCTTTCAACACAACATCCATATTCATAACGATAGACCTCTTCTCCTATTCCATCTCTCTTAAGAGCTCAAGAAGTTAAGGTATTTTTCCCCTCTCTTTCCAGGAAAAATACCGATCCACTTCATCTTCCTAACCTACAGCTTGTGAGCATACCGATACAACAACCATTCCCTCGAATGAAAACTATACTCCAAACTTACAAGATGGCCACCATGCATTGTGGAGTAATGCAAGTTGCAGCTCATCCCCTGAACACCTCGTGACCAAGCGTAGCAGGAGGAAAGAGTCCTCCACAATGGCTTTGAACAGGTTCAGACCAGTTTGCCAGTCTCTATTGATGACGTCATACTCGGTACGATATATTCTCGCTCGGACAGACTTTTGTAAACATTTGGATGGTGCAATCTCTTCTTCCTTAAGCAAACGGTGATGAAGGAGTGATACACATTCTCATTCCTATGAATAATTTCTAAATTCCAATATCATACATGTGAGCATCGGTACAGATATCTATCATACTGATGGAGCCACGCATCGTAATACATTGAATGAGATCACTATTCCTCAATCCGAGTTATCCTTCAATTGTGCCATTCCTTATTCTAAATAGTTTTCAACTTGTCAGGATGAAAGCTGAGTGGAATGGAGGCGTTCAGGTATTGACATAGAATGAAAAGATGTGAATGAAATACATTTGTTTTTTATTTAAAAAACAACATAATTACAATAGTCTTAGATCTAACACAAATGTAAATTATCTATAGCTGCTGATTATAAAATTAGAAGGATTACCATTAGATATAATTAACTGAAACATAATGTCTTACCAAATAATAACAATGGGAATAATCATGATCAACTAAAATCAAATATCTTATACCTAAAAATGAGTATAAATTTAATCGGTTGAATACAAGTAGATGAACATACATAAACATTTTAATGATCCAAAAAGGACGGATGATAATGCATAAAAAATGAATAGAATATGGCTCTCTGTATAGCCTATTCATTCAATCTCTATATTCACTTTGCTTTCACAAGGTTTATTCACTTCAGATGGCTAGAACCGACTTTCACACCAATCCTTCATATAGTTTGCAATACTTAATCATGAGTAGTTTATTCTGTCGAAAACATCACCTTGACTATTTTTCACAGTGCACTTATAAAAACTTAGAGATTTGCCATATAAGGTGTTATCATTACTATTAACATATATAAAACTGGCCGTTCGAGTAAGTATTTACACCAGGTTAGTTATTAACTAATACTACAATTATTCTTAAGGTATTCTTCTCACTCCGATAAACTATAAGTGTTTATCACCGGTCTTGATACACGGTCTGAAGAATATTGAATTAATATGGGGGCTTGAAAGATTATTATTATTATTATTATTAGCACCGCGTCTTACTACCCGTTCGGGTTATACGCACTTACGCTAATGTGCAATGGTAGGGTGATTGTGAGATGAAATGGAGGACCTACAGTTTAACGTGGAATCCGAACCACGGTGGAGGCCTGGCATTCCTCACATTCACAAGTTGTGATTAATACACATCTTGTCAGAGGTGAAGGAAGGGTTTGGCAATCAGATAAATATGTGCCGGGACCGAGGATTGAACCCCGGACCCCCAGCACAGAAGTCTGACACCTTACCCCTAGACCACCAGGTCACCAGCTTGAAAGATCTAATTAATGTTAGAGATGTACTTGGCACTATAGTCAATTGTTTAGCGATAAAATATTCCGGAATATCAACACGCTGCAAACCTTCGAGTTCCAAGAATAGTATGAGTCCCATTATGAGGAGTTTCTTCACAACGAGAGTATTCTTTAACTTTTCAAATTGAGGTTTAGGTATTGTAAGGTTGACTTCCTCAACAGATGTATTCTTAGCTTGGCATTTAGGAAAAATTACCCTCAGTACACATGGCCGAGATCCAAACCCCTATCTCTTCGTACCCATCAAGTCTGACTAGATTAGCCTGACATTTAATCCACACGCCACCGATACGGGTTACAGAGCTTGTTAAAACTGTATCTGTGATATGCTCTCTTAGAAATCCGAGAAAAGATCAGTGCTTTTGCAGTTTTGATAGAAACAAATTTTGATCAAAATAAATCAAATATTGCTTCAATACTAATATAGAATTTAATTTTCTTCGCATGGTGATATCAACAACTCTTGAATATCTGTCAAGGGTGTCCTAGAATTTCATGAAAACATTTTCACTTCTTTAAATGTTAGTCGACTAATTCTGCTATGCTCATGACAAATATTCAACAACTGTTAATATCACAATGTTAAAAAATTAAACTCTATATTTGTACTGAAGCAATATTTTATTTAATTAGGTCAAAAAAAGTGTTGCTATAAAATCTGCAGAAACACTGTCCTTAACCTGCGTTCCCTACATCCCTACCTTAAGAGCCCCATGCATGGTAAGTCGGAACTGACAGTTCAGACTGATCAGTTTGATCTGATCATACTACCGTGTGTATGCAAGTACGATGAACTAATCAGTCAGAACTGACGGACTGATTAATTGATGACTTTCCAATAAAGCCGACTTTGGACTGTCAAGTGTGTGTGGAGAGTGGGTGGAAGATCAGTCCAAACCATTAGTCCATCAATCGGCCGCCGATTGTTGGGGAGTAAACATCATTGTGTGTAAGTCTTATGTGTTTATTTTGTTACAACTTTTTAGTGAGAAATATTATATTTAATTATTGTTTCAATACATTTATTTGTATTGTGCATTCGTTCTTTTGGAAGTTCAATGGCCTCCTGGCTCTTGCAGGATATTTATATAAGAATACTGTCCTCGTTTATGTAGCCAATCCTTCACCCGACATTTTATATTCAATTCCCTCTTTTATCTCCGCTTTCTAACAATAAGTGCAATTGTAGTACACAAAGTTTCTTCCATAATTAAGCGAAACACAAAAACACGTCCTGAATAATCCACTCTCTCTCTATTTTAGATTGACTGTGTGCAAAGCTACAGTTCATTTCAGACTAATCGTGTTTAATTGATTAATCTTAACTAAGAAATGGAATGACCGTGAATGGCCAAGGCCTCAGTTCAATCCAAACTGATCAGTTGTGACTGATCAGACAGAATTGAGAACTAAACAGGTCGTTTGTTGGGCCCTTAACCGTCACTCTACGTTGGACCACTCAAACACACAAGTAGATTCCCCTCTACACACCTCACATGGGGAAAGTATGTTCGTTGATACCTGGGCAGTAAAGTTTTTACTTACTGATGAGAAATATTCACAGGAATTGTGTAAACTAGTTTTACTTACACTGGCAACACGCCACCACATTCCACTCCATGAAATAAATCTACATGTCACATTTCTGTATTTTCTAATGGGGTTGACTTAAGGACAAAGTATATCAAACACTACCGACTACTACAGCAAACATGAAAGATCGCATTCAAATGCTTGGGGAAATATTGATAGAGACTTTACATATATATATATATACATATATATATACATATATATATATGTGTATATTTGTCCTCCATGGCCTCTTACCCTAAATGATGAGAATAAATTTAGAGTGTTCGAAAACAGGTTGCCTAGGAAAATATTTGGTCCAAATTTGGATGGTGACAGGGGGGAGTGGAGGAGGCTTCATAATGATGAGCTGCATATCCTGTACTCATCACCTGACATTGTAATGGTAGTAAAATATCGCAGGTTAAGGTGGGCAGGTCATGCAGTGCTAATGGGAATATCTAGAACCACGTTCAAGGTATTGAATGGCAAACCCAATAGGAAAAGACCACTGGGAAGACCTAGACGGGAGGATAATATTTGGATGGACCTGAGAGAGAGATAGGCTGTAATGATATAGACTGTATAGAATTATCTCTAGATAGGGATAGGTGGCTTATTTTTGTGAGTGCGGTAATGAACTTTCAATCTACTAATGCCATGGAGTAGGTAAGTAAGAATATAATATATATAATATACATACATATTTATATATTTTGTATATGTAGAAATATATATACACATACGAATGTATATATAGATATATATATACGAATGTATATGTATATATACATATATAAATGTATAAACAGGATGAGGCAATTAATTTGAGACCCAAAATATCTCCAAACTAGTTAATTATGATTTGGTGGATGACTTCAAGGCTATATATACAGGATGGGTTAGAGGCTGGTAGGCTAGAATTGACAGAAAATATACCCTCATTTGCGTGGAGAGAAATTTGGTAAAACAAAAACATACCTAAAAGCTAATACACTAGGTTGGGATTTGAACTCTCTATTACCAGTATATATAAGTATATGTAGCCTATGTATATATATATATATATATAAATATTCTGGTGTCTCAACTTAAATGCCTCATCCTGTATGTATATGCAAAAAAAAATACGTTTGTAATTTTGAACAGGAATTAAAGTTGAAACTTAATTGCCTCACCCTATATATATATATGCAAAAATGAATACATTTGTAATATTTAACCAGGTATTCATGCTGAAACTTAAATGCCTCATCCTGTATATATATATATATATATATGTATGTATATATATACAGGCATTTAAGTTGAGACACAAGTATATATATATATATATATATACTGGTAATAGGGAGGTTGAAGCTTTAATCCGACCCTAGTGTATTAGCTATTAGGTATGTTTTTTGTTTTGTTTTTCCAACATTCTCTCCATTAAAATGAGGGTACATTCCTTTAAATTCTAACCTTCAAGCCTCAAATCAATTATTATGAGAAAAATACATATAGCTAGTAAGATAGTAATATCCGATGAGGAAAAACTGTGAAAAACTGTTTGTAGACCTTTATTGATTTTGTTTAACCTTCTACAATTCAAATGGCAATATATTAAATATTCTATTTTTATCTATTACTGCCAGGTGTGGCGGTGCCTTATTTGCGTAAAATTTACTAAATGAATTTAGGAATATTTAGAAAAAAACAGAAGATTTTAAATGGCTTGGCTTACCAAGCCAAGGCGTCCCTCTTCCCCCTCACCAATTTCCCGCAAATGTTTGGAAATAGGATGCCCCTAGAATCTATTTGAAGAGATCCTCATCTGGAATTTATTTTTTAAATAATCTACCTTACAATCTAATTAAAGTAATAATTAATAATTAATAGTATTAATTCAATAAAATCTTTGTGACTTGGATACATCTATAAGCTATTCTTCACCTGGAAATTTTTTTAATATTAAATAGGCCTATCACTTTAAATTATTTGTAGTCATTTCTTGGCAAATTTTTGAAAGTTTTAAGCACATAGAATCTAATTTGATGCACGGCCATCTTTCAGCTTCTTATTATAGATTATAATAAGATAAGAAAACATGTTTGAAGAGGGGCACTTTATTCTATGGGAGGAGAATTTTATTCCATGTGGAGAAGTGGAGGGGGGAGGGATTTATTTAAGGGTTGGCACATTTATTTAAGCGTTGGAAAATGAATGTGTACTATTAAAAAAGGTGTGAAGAATTTTTTTCTATTTGGGGGGACAATACTCCCCTGTCTCTCCCCAGTTCCACCGTCATTGTTATTGAGTGCCTTAGGTTATATTGCCGTAGTATTCTGTTTGAAAGGAACCTTCAAAAATTATAAACGTATTTTTTTTGCATTTAACATTAATTACATTTTACATTATTATTATTATTATTATTATTATTATTATTATTATTATTATTATTATTATCACCATAATTATTATTAATTTATAGGTTTTGATATGTCTATCAAAAGTGAGAGTTTGCATATAACATGACTTGACCTATATACAAAGAAAATTGCCTTAATAACATTTTAAGACGATCAAAAAAGTTGCTTTATATCTAAATCCGGCTATAAATTATGTATCCAACAACTCACCTTTGAATAATAAGTGCTGAACAAAACTGGTTACGTCACTAATGACGTCAATTCTTTATTTTTCAATACCGTTTTTGTAGTCGCGATCTTGTTTATTATCTTCTGGTACTCACCAGACTGTTTCATTATATTCACATTAAATACTATCTAACTTTTCACGAGCTGGTGTTAGCTACCTCGTGTCTTCTAGAGAGGAACAAGACTCATGATGATCTGAGAAACTCCATAACAACATCTCGTGTGTGTGTGTGTGTGTGTAGTAACCAGTTTGATTTGGCCATGACGAGGTTTGGAGGAAGTCCTGTCAGGAGAAAACTTCCCGGGGAATTGTTCAACCGCTAGCTGATTACATCGTAGTATTGTAGTGATAGAATAGTTATTATTATTATCACCATGTCTTATTACCCGTTCGGGCTATACGTATTTACACTAAGTGTGTAATGGTAGGGTGATTGTGAGAGTAAATGGAGGACATACACTTTAACTCCACTCCGAACCACGGTCACCTTACCCTAGACCGCCAGGTCATCCGATAAAATAGTTCAGCTACACTTTATTTTGTTCAAGTTGGGATATAAAACATTGACCAAACCGGGTCGTTAATAGTTAGGGGTGTCACCTATTTGAAGGGACATATCCACACAACGCCGTATTTCTTATGAGAATGGCAGTTTTGAGGAATAAAATTCACTCTATCCTGAAAATTGAAAAAATGACACCTAGACACTGGAATCGAATCCGGGACCTTTGGCTTAGTACGTCAATGCTCTAACCATTAAGCCATCCAGGAATCGTCCCGTGCTCATGGTCATTCTTCACTCATATTTTAAGGCAGAGTCTATGATGGATGTGCGTAATTCGTCGGCTACAAATGTGTGATTTATTAAGATCACGATACCCGCCTCTGTGGCGTAGTTGGCTAACGCGCCAGTCGTGTTGAGCTCTACCGCTGAGGACGGGGAGATCGAGGTTCGAATCTCGGTCGGGTGAACTGGGGGTGGTTTTTCCTAAATGGTTTTCCACTCTCCTCCACGCAAATGCGGGTTCACTTCCTTTAAATTCAACCTTACCCATTCCTAATCCATTAGCGTAATTAGTACTTAGGCGTATAACCCGAACGGGTAGTAAGACGCGGTGCTAAATATTATTAAGATCACGAGCTATCAGATAATGCAAACACCTTCGACTCGGTAATTGGCTTAACTCTGCCTTAAAATTATACTATATTATAATCAATTATATAAATAAAGGCAACCAATTGATAAATATTTTATAAAAAATGTTTTCATTTGACAACAAATTGTATTTTTCACTTTGAATGATTGTTATTAAATAATTAAAAGGTTTACTAGTATAATGCTTTGATGCTTTATGAGAGCTTCTGGTGGAATTTTATAACAAAGATCCTCCAAGCTTTAAATAGCTTAGGCCCTCACAAAGTCTAAATCTGGCACAGTATGTACCACACAATGTAAACACACTCCAGACTGGTGACAGGAACTCTTTTTCTCGCACGTCTCAAAGCTGTTATTAAATATTACACAGGTGCAGTTCAGAGTTCTGAACCATTGTTTTTCCAGCCAATATCTTTAGTGGAAACGCATTAATATGTGTGTTTCATTTTGAGATTGCTATAGGTGAGTCATAAAACATGAATTGAGTTTCACATAGTAAAAAAATTAAGAATTTTTTTAGCTTTTATCATTGGTAGCACTGGATTAAGTATGCTTAGCCACTATCTGGTAATCTAAATTGAATTCCCTGAATGGGTGCATAAAAAGGTTTTATAAATTAATGAAATTTCCAACTCTATCTCTTACTAATCCCAGGATACAATCCTTAAAATGTTACCTCATATTTATATTTCCTTAAAATGTATTGCCTAAATTATTTGTTATCCATTAAGTATGTTCGTCAAATATATCATTATTATTATTAGCACCGCGTCTTACTACCCGTTCGGGTTATACGCACTTACGCTAATGTGTAATGGTAGGGTGATTGTGAGATGAAATGGAGGACCTACAGTTTAACGTGGGATCCGAACCACGGTGGAGGCCTGGCATTCCTCACATTCACAAGTTGTGATTAATACACAACTTGTCAGAGGTGAAGGAAGGGTTTGGCAATCAAATAAATCTGTGCCGGGACCGAGGTTTGAACCCCGGACCCCCAGCACAGAAGTCTGACACCTTACCCCTAGACCACCAGGTCACCGTCAAATAAAATAATTTAACCAAATTAAATGTATTTATTTATTTATTTATTATACATCCTTTAAGCAAATTTTATATCTTTTTAACTCTTAAAACATGTATGGAACCCATTAACACACACTGCTCACATAAAAAAGAATACTTTATTGATTTCTATAGTTTAGTTAGTTAATACTATTTAACATATTTACAGTATAGAAGGATTTCTACTCGGTGGCTTACTTGTCAAGAATTTGTAAAGAAAAAAATACTTTATTTCTTTCAAAATAATATAAAGGCTGTCAAAAAAAAGACGTGTGAACTTTATCTATCTACCACTAGATGTCACAAGTATATAGATATGGTGTGAAGCGATTTCTAGGAACAAAACATACAAGTACAGCCAATCTTAGTAATGTAGCGACATCTTGGAGCAACAATTTAAAGTAGAACCAGTTTCCTTCACTAGGTGTCACTACCACTCAAGATCAAGCACCATCTGTTAGCTAATGTTGTAACTAACAGACAATGTGCGAAATGTATTTGATATCTTATTTCTTACACCTTCATACTTTTACAATCCTTTCTAGCATTTAGTTTTCAAAATTTATTGACGTATCACGTATTTATTTGATGTAGCAATAAATTTATGGCAGAAATGCCTTTATTAAGAAGTAACTTATTAATGTTTAAAGAAATAAATCTAATCAGTACTGTACTTAATGTAACTACTCAAAATCACCAACCGTATGATTTTAAGGCTGCTTATTTCTTGAATCTTACAACAAGATTTTTTTTTAAAATTCACACACCCTACAATTCTTTTTATCAATTGTTTCTTACCTTCTTCCTATTTCTTTTCCACTCTGACCCATAAATACCCTAACCCTTCTTCTAAACCGTTTTATCAGCAATAGGGAGGTCGGGTTCAAACTCCAGCTTGGTTCACCAAGGGTGGTTTTTCCCACCATTGCTATAAGCTAATTCTGATACATTTCCTATAAATTCTACTTTCTCACCCATACCCCATTTATGTAACTAAATTAATAAACCCCGAAAGAATTGTAAAACATAATGCATTAAAAAATATATATAGAGAGATAAAGAGGGGGGATAGATTGTGTGTGTGTGTGTGTGTTCGGGTTTAGGAGCTAGCACTGCTTTAGATGAGGCGACTGAATTGTATTTCCTCGGAAGAGACTCTCTTCCGATACTTTAGTCACAAACAGCCAAAATGAAGATCCTGAATTATATCTCTTTTAAAAATTGGAATTATATCTCCAAAATCCTGATTTGTATCTCCTCGGAAGAGACTCTCTTCCGATACTCTAGCCACAAACAGCCAACATGAAAATCCTGATTTATATCTCCTATAAAAATTGGAATTATATCTCCGAAATCCTGAATTGTACCTCCTCGGAAGAGACTCTTTTCCGATACTTTAGACACAAACAGCTAAAATGAAAATCCTGAATTATATATCTTTTAAAAATCGGAATTATATCTCCGAAATCCTGAATTGTACCTCCTCGGAAGAGACTCTCTTCCAACACTTTACACACAAATAGCCCAAAATGAAAATCCTGAATTGTATCTCTAGTAGACGACTTTAAGTTTTAATTCTTATGCTCATAAAGATGAAGTAAACCGGAAACGTTTAAATTACTTTGTTTGTCAGATGCTAGATGGCATAACAAGCGACAAACTTTGATTTATGCTTAGTACAGCTCATAAATAACAGAGGGCAGCATAAGGTAAGATTAATCAAATCATTGTAAATGAAAGAATTTATAGAGGATTTTTATTTTCGTTTAGGTTTGAAAAAATTAAAATCACATTTTAATATTATGTATTTAAGCATTTTAACGGGAAACACACGATTTGTGTATTTATAATTATTAGGTTTGTATATTTATTTACGCATTCTATGGAACCTGTAATATTTACATCTGTTTTTAATAAATATATTAATAATATACCAAAAGTAAATGTTTAGGGTACTTTTACAATAAAAGATTTAAAAAGTATAATTGATTTTTAGGTCGTACACTACGTATTTTTCAACCGCTAGCACTAAAATTTTTTTAAAAAGTTGATTCATTTGGGGAGAAATTAAGTCGAAAGAAAACACATTATTTATTTTCATATTGAATTTGGGGAGATGTAAAACTAATGTGATTTGATTTGTCGGCATTCATAGTAAATTTACATGTTAGTTTTAGATATTCACTGATTGTGTGTATTCTTAAATTATTGTGGTTTAATTAATTTTGAGCTATTTTCCCCCCATGCTTCACCTTAACTATAAGACATTGATGTGTATCATATATCTTTCAATTTCCTGGAGTCGCATTTTAAAATGTTTAGACACTTACTAGTTATTTGGATTTATTATTTTCACATGCCTGCCAAATTTCAGTTTTATACCACACTGAGATGTAGTTGTTTTTATTAGTTCTAATATTTTTTAAGTGATGAACTTTTTCGTCGGTTACTAACCGATTAGGACAACACCAGTTTTAAACGATTTATAATTAGGTCAAACAATGTGTGACGGCTTTATTGTGACAAAAAAAGGCAAAATAAAATATATCGAAATCCTGGTCCGGCTATTAACTTCATCGTCTCTTATTAGATTTCGACCAACCCCGTTTTAAACTTTTTTTAATTGTCAAGCAGTACATGAAAGTTTTATTTTGTCAATAAGAGTGAGTTGGAGAAAGAAGTTGGGACTACTAAATTTCCATAACTATTATAAATAAAACTTACCTGTAAAAGACTGAAAATTTAATATTTTTAATTGGGATTCCTGTAGAAAATTTAAATTTGGCAGGAATAGAAGTACGATTTCATATAACAAGATAAGTTTTAAAATTTAGAATTTTAAACGTTAGTTGCAAACTGAAATTCTAAGGAAGGTAAAAGGACCACTCCAAATTACCATCACATTCTGAACATTTTAAATATTAAATGTGATCCCGGCAAAGAGTGTATGTAAGGGGGGATTTAATTGGATCATGATCACACGTTAAATATTTCTTTTACTACTAATTTGGTTTTCTTTAGCACGTTATCGCACTGGTTTTGCTGGTATTTATATAGTATACAATATAATTATGTTAAATATTGGTTGACTCTTTTTACTGTAAAACTAACGGGAGAGGAAATTTTGACAAATAACTCCATTTTTGCATGCTTTCTACTCTCTTTCTCTCAACACCTCGGAGACAGAATTATTGTGATCATAAAAAAATATTGAACTTTAGATTTTAATAAATGTCAACGTTTCATGACCCTCTGAAACCAGAAAAGTGTTTTCCGCGATGCCTTTTGTGTGTGTGTGTATGTATGTGTGTGTGTGTGTGTGTGTGCATGCACGCGTGCGTGTGCGTCTCGGCCTAGAACCGAAACCATTGTACCTATCGGGCTAAAAATTGGTATTTAAGATTTTCATAGGGTTCCCCCAAGTAAATTTTGGAATTAGATATCGAGCCCTAAAATTAAGGGTACCGTAGCTTACTGATGGAAAAAAAAAGAAAAACTCAATTTTTTCAAAATTATCTTTAATGATTTTGATTACATTTTTTATCTAGGCACTGTTTAATATTACAAACCAAATTAAAACCTTCATTTCCCCGTGAAAATGACTTCGAGGATATTCTTACAGATGCGTGACTTATCAAATTTGATCATATCTTTGTAACTATTTGAGATACGAAATAAAAAAAATTATTCGAAATATATTTTTATAGAGCCAATAGTTTCTGAGCTATAAGTCAAATATTTACTTCTTTTTTTTTGACATTTTTGTAATTGTTTTGCTCTTTTAAATTCTCCAAAATAAAGCGATCAAAACAGTTTACAACTTTCTAGAATTGTTTTACAACTTGCTACATTTTTGTGCTCTAACACCTGGCCTATTTGAATTTTTTCATTATTTCTCCAAGGACTACATTTTATTAAAATTCACCTTACTTAAGACCATTAAGATTTAATTATAGTAACAATGATGACTGATGAGTGATCCTTTAGTTGGCAATCATTATATCAACGAATAATTGATGGTAATAAAGCGCTAAAGCAGCATGACAAAATGCCTACCAGACCAGTTGACGAGGTGGGGGGGGGGGGAAGTATTATTTTTAAACTAGTGGTGTTCTACAGCTTACTGGCGATACCAGGTAAAATGGATTTTTTTTTTTTTTTTTAGCACCGCGTCTTACTACCCGTTCGGGTTATACGCTTAAGTACTAATTACGCTAATGGATTAGGAATTGGGAAGGTTGAATTTAGAGGAAGTGAACCCGCATTTGCGTGGAGGGAAAGTGGAAAACCATTTAGGAAAAACCACCCTCAGTTCACCCGACCGAGATTCGAACCTCGATCTCCCCGTCCTCGGCAGTCGGGCTCAACACGACTAGCGCGTTAGCCAACTACGCCACCGAGGCGGGTAAAATGGAATGTTGAAGGTCATGACGCTGTGCATGACAAGGGTGAAGTAAGGTTTTGGAGTTGAAGAGTGGGGGAAGCCAGGCTAATCCCCCTCTAATGTTACCATCCAGCTTGTTCGTTTTTAGGAAGAGGGAAGTAGAGTAACTTCGATGCGTTTCTGCGTAGGTTATTCTAGGGGGGAGGAAGGAGTTAACAGTGACTTAGATAAGCCTGTCTGGCTTCACTGAATCGTTGTAGTATGGGAATTTCTCTTTATGAAAATAAATCTAATTGAAGGTATTTTATATCATATATTAAATGCGTCTTTTCAACTTATCTATTTACCAACTAATTATATCAGTACATGAATGACAAACTAGCTTAATTTATAGCATTTACAACGAGACACCCAGCAGACAAACCATCACTACGAGAGAAAAGTCACAATTATATTAATGATAATTTTATTGAATGTGCAGGGAATCAAACCAAATATCCTTATTTCAGAATAAGACTCAGAAGAAAATGATTATCAACGTATTTATAGGGTGTTAATTACTTTAGTACATATAATGTTTAGTGAAGACAAATTATTATTATTAGCACCGCGTCTTACTATCCGTTCGGGTTATACGCAGTGAAGACAAATAAATACATAGAAAACTAAAGTACATTTTACGTTTTTCGGTTACAGTGAGGTCGAAGTTCAAATCTCATTCAAATTAATTGGGAGGGGTTTTAATCCTACCTATCGATTAAATTGTTGTAAAGGCCTTGTTTTAAATTATGATCTAAAAAAATGCATCAATAAAATATGTGTAATTTTGGGTTGGTTTTCCTCAGCTTTAGGAATTTATAGACCAGGAGTACTCACGTTTTTTAAGGCACCCTCCTCCCTTTTTTTTTGTAGAGCACGTGATTTTTACAACATTTTTGTATGGACTGTAAAATTTTAAAATTGTTAAATTAGCTATTTAGAGGTGGGTAATTGAGATTATTAAGAACTATTCGATAAAATAAAATACAGTAAACTCATGATTTTATAAAAGTGCGCTACATGAAATTTTTTTTAGTGTTTTGTTTTCTCGGGTAGCAAGTATGCGTCAATATTAAATCTTTGCTCAGACAAGTTACGGGATCTTTAAGAGTGTTTAAGAGGTTACAAAAATCAACTTTTAAAAAATGTTACTAGTTATCAATTGTGATACGTGAATTGGGTATCTTTATTTCTATGATCTATTCTATATCAACGGTTGGGAGCGTGTGGCTCCGGATCCATATGCGGCTCCTTGCCAGAAAAATTGCGGCTCTCTTCATGAAATGTAGTTGCTTGGATATACAAATATGAGCTATTCAGTGTTCTTATATAGTTATGTTTTCCAACCTACCCTTCAAGGTGACATTTGTAACAATGACTCATTCATAGCTATTACTACTGTTACAGCTCTCTGCATAACATTATACTCAGATTCTTAAAATCATCCAAAATCCATATTCAAGATAATAAATATTCATAAGCTATTTTAATACATCAGCTCCAACTTTACATTTAGATTCCTAAAATAGACGATATTTTGCGCTATTTTGAATTTTATGGTTTTATTACATGGACATATTTAGCCAAATGTAGTCATTTCATGGAACATTAAAAACAACGCTGTGAAACATTATTGGAATATGCCGAAAACACAGAATTGACAAATATACAAATATAAATCAATAAGCACTGGGTTTAGAACTAATTCCTGAAATATTGCTTCTTAGACTCCGACATTATCAATGTTCAATCTTAAGATAAATATCATACACTTGTCACAACCCTGAGCAATGTTGGGATGTTCGTTTTGATTTACATAACTTTCTTGAACGTACGTAACTGAAAGCGTTGGCCTAGCAAATATGATGTAACGAATTAGAAATATTAAAGAGGAATGCTGACCACTCATAACAATGTTGCTCTAGTTGGGGAGTAAAAGGGACAAATTGGGCTAAAAGTCTATATTTTGTTTACATCGGGGCTGACACATTATCATCAATTTCGGAGGCAACTACGCTGCCTGATTCCGGACCATAGCAGAATAGATCTTAGGGTCAGTAGTAGCACTTGTGTTTAGAGGGCAACCGTCGAGCCCAAGGTCTCGAGCTCGAGTTCTGTAGGGGGTCGCGAGCCGTGTCGGTCATTAGATCAGTCTATGTTTTCACGAATAAGCCAGTTCTTCCACGTACGCGATCGTACAATCTCTCATACTTCTTTTATATTTAATTTAACGTCACATTTTTTAATATCTTATAGTACTACTATTAAACCAAAATTCGTAGCCCTACGTATTATTTCGAACCCGCACAACTACCTTGCTGTGACCTAGCCCGACTAACCCCTCCCGCAAGCTATCCTGACAGATAGAGCCCATTGGAGAGGGGGTTAGTGACACACTGAGATTAATGAGCTTTCAAAAGTAATAGATACAAATATATAACAAAACCTAAATAATTAGAATTAGAATAATAGACATTAATTACCACAGTAGCAATGTTTGTCATTTCCACTATCTCGCTACCTTAAAGGTAGAGAAAGCATTGTTATCGTAAAAAAAAAAAAACCTAACTTGAGATTTTGATGAATTTAGACGTTTCATAACCCCCCGAATCCTAAAAAGCTTTTTTTAAATTTCCGTCTGTCTGTCTGTGTCCGTATGCCTGTACCGAGTCTCAATTTTTCGTCAAAATGACTTTAAGGGTTCCAGCCTGATGCGTAAATTCACTTTTTTTCTAAATCATAGGTCAGTAACTCTTCAAGATATGAAATTACTTATCATTGCAAATATGTAGGTCTATTTATAATAAATAAAATTTATTTGGAACTTTTTATAAAACCAATCAGTAGTGTACATGGGACCTCAGCCCACTCATATAGAGCTAGTATTGCGATGTTACGCGTTGTTATTGTAACTTGTATCCTATTGTGACGTCACCTGTTGTTATTGCAACCTTGAACATGTACGTGCTTGTCTGACATCCTCGTAGCCGGTATCCTGTTGTTGTTATTGCAACCTGTATCCTGTACGTGTTTGTCTGACATCCTCGTTCCACCGTGCTTGTGTCCCGGGTGTTACGCGTTGTTATTGTCCTGTTGTGACGTCACCTGTTGTTGTAACCTGTATCCTGTTGTGACGTCACCTGTATCCTTGAACATGTACGTGCTTGTCTGACATCCTCGTAGCAGGTATCCTGTTGTTTTTATAGCAACCTGTATCCTGTACGTGTTTGTCTGACATCCTCGTTCCACCGTGCTTGTGTCCCGGGGGCATTCCCTACACCCCCCGCCCCGCCAGGTAGATATGACCGTGCTTGTCTGCAGCCCCCAGGCCCCCCCCCTTTGGTAATCAATCGTCGCTCGGGAAGGAGAATAAAACACGGATATTACAAATAATTATCGGGAAGCTCCCTCCCACCCGCAGCCCCGGCGGCGACTATAGGGTATAGAGCAGCAGCCGTGGCTGGGGGTATAGAATATGTTAGCTTACAGCACAAGAACTGGTTGTTATCGTTTAGCGGTTGCTTGTTATTGTCTGAATATCCTGTTGTTATCCCTCCAGGGCAGCCATTAACTAGTAGTAGAACTTAGGAGGACTTTAAACTCTACGTGGAGTGAGGGAGAGTAGAAAACAACCCCCAGTTCACCAGGGCGAGATTCGAACCCACGACCACCCCCCCCCCCCCCCCAATAACTATGAGTGACACGTACCCTTTCTAGCAAAATGTGCGGTAAGGGTATCGTCCGTCGTCATGCACCGATGTAGGTATCAGCCATGGGGAAGAAATACCTACAGTTTACACTGCAGGGATTCAATTTACCTCAGCTGGAATTAGATGAGCCTGACATTTAAAAGGCGTGCACACAGGGACTCAAACCTCGATATTTATAGCACAGCTAATGTCTGTTAGAACGGTCGTACTTCCTGCACCCTCACCATTTTGCGGGGTGACCAGGTAGAATGTGTACCCTCATTTGATCACCGGCCGTCTAGTGACGCCTTAGAACATGCGACCATAGATGCAAGTATACAAATTTAGATGGCGCTCACACCGGGATTCGAACCTCGATATCTATAGCACAGCTATTGTTTGTTAGAACGGTCGTACTTCCTGCACCCCCCACCATTTTGCGGGGTGACCAGGTAGAATGTGTACCCGCATTTGATTGGAGTGAAAAAATCAAACATCGATCACTCTGTTATTGGCCATCTAGTGACGCCTTAGACTATGTGGCCATCGATGCATATATACAATGCATTGTGACGGTAGATTGCTACCCAAGGACCTAGTCTTTTTTTTGCCAGTGATGGGGTTCAAATATGGTCGGATGAATTGATGGGTTTTTTCCCCTCCAAATGGTTTCATTATCTACCTTCACGCAAATGAGGGCACACTTACCTTTTAGTAATCCCACACGGTGTTGCCCGTGACCCACTGTGGTATTGTGTTAAAAATAGCCTAGTTAAAAAGCTCTTCCTGCAACCCCACCTTATTGTCGGTCGACCAGGTAGCGTCGATCACCCGCAATTGTTGATTGTCAATAAAATGTTATTATTTTTTAAATCCCTAGAATATGTTGTGACAATATACACGTGTCAACAATGCCAGAATGGTAAATGCGAGTAGTTTATAATTTTAACTAATGTAAGGTGTCGTGCGTGCGCGCGCACACACACACACATTCATTCATAAATTATAATTGCTACCACCGCCAAAGAGAAAGTAAATTAAAAGGATTTAATTATTTTATCCATACAAACTCTGTGTGAGAAAATGATACTAAGAAAGATATGTAGACATTGTTTTAAATATTATTCGTGTAATCATTTCCATTTTTTAGTGTACCTGATTGAGGAGCTCCGGTTGGAAAACAATAATAATGTAATTTATAAGACTAATTGGAGTATTTTTAACGAGAAAGACAAACTATTTGTAACATGTTATTTTACAGAGACAAAGTTTGTTAGGGTTCTAGTTAATTTAAATTAAATATAGTGAAAAATATATTTTGGAGATAAAATAAAAATGTTATGTCCAAAAGGTGAAAAATCAATTATTATTCTATAATAATATTTCTGTATGTGACCAATTAATAAGTACTATGTTTTATTCATAAAAATTAACACATAATTTTGTTGATCACAATAACCAATCTGTAATTATAAACTTTAGAAAGTAGTTTCTGACACTTAAGAAAGTTACTTAAACTACTTTCATTCATATATTCATTCGTCAGATGATAAAATCTGCAACTGTCACTTTTGACAAAGCGTATTAATGATGAAAAAAATTTAATAAAATAATGTGCAATTTTTTCTTCATATCATTAGTAATTGGTGCTGAGTTAAAAATTTTTTAGTAGAAATTCTTAAAACTGCTTGTAGGCCCTAAATGATTTTTAGCACCGTGTTTTAATAACCGTTTGGGTTCGGGTTATAATACGCTTAAGTACTAGGCCTCGGTACTAAATTATAAAGTCCAGTTTAAAAATTATTTTAAAATATATGTACAGTTGGTTTCAGATTTGACTAGAATAAAAATATATACAAACAACTAATTCTATTTTAATAGAAATAAACAGGTAGGTGGAGAACTAGATTAGATTTATTAATATTATAATTAAGGACTCTACAACATTTTGATTTCTTGAGATAAACATACTAGGTTAACGAAGGTCATGACTTAACAAAAATAATAGGCACCAGTATGGCAACAATAATGAACTTATTAATTGAATGATTAATTATACAGGTAAACAGCTTAAAAACATGTTGACAAGAAGATATGTTCTGTAATATTTAAGAAATTTTACCAATGACAGTAAAAAAGATGATTGATAGAAAGTTAAAATAGTTGACTTAAGTTATTATTTGTGAAACTTATACATGTAAAAATGAAACATATTAAATGAAAGTTAAAACATAACAAGCAACATAATTTCACAAAATTAATAAATGAGTGTAAGGCTTTATTGTTAAAAAACTTGTTATTCGAGTCAAATGCTTCCTAAAATATTTTTGTGTTAACTATTGAGACAAGATTAATTGGATAATTACTAGAAATAACAGATATGTCATCCAGGTTATGCTTAAACATTTATTATATGTTATAAATACATATATTCAACATTAGTGTGGAGTGAGAACCATTTAAATAAAATCATCCTCGGTAAACCCGACCGGAACTCGAACCCGATTCCTCTCACTATTTAACATATTCATACGCCGAGTCACGCGACAGAATCATACGTCGAGTCACGTGATAGGCGGTACAAATAAAAGTTCTGCCCGAATGCACTAGTTTGTCTTTGAATAATACTATCTGTCTAGATGATAAGCAAATAAAACATTTTTTGATTATTTAATAAAGCATAGGAAACTAGTGATAGAAGCCTTTCATAAATTTACCCTGCGGGGGGGGGGGGGGGGGGTGTTATACATGTACAAAGCGGAATTCATCGACCTTGAGTGAAAAAAAGAGAGACTAAACAATCTTCCAAAAACTTTGACTTTGGCTGTCCTAAACACCCGGATAGGGAAAATTGTTTGGAAAAAACAACTTTCTGGGAACTTGTAATTACCTAGTTTACAACTCGGAGGAAGGTGGAGGAGGGAGGCGGATAGAATACCTATTTAAGACCTCTCTGCAACCCTGCTAACATTTATAAATGGTTGAGCATCACCATGGATATTCTCAATAAACTTCAAAACGTGTCGTGCTGCGTGCAGAAGCAGGTGAAGTTGAGTGAATTAGATATAGGCATACCATATCCGGTTAAGAGTTTCAAATCGGTAACAACAAAGTTTGGCAGAAAGATCATCGCGCAACTGCGAAATAACGAATTCACCTATCTTCCTAGTCGCATCTCTGAATCATTCAACGACGAAGAGCTGCAAGAGCTGAATACTAAGAAGCTGGCGCTGGTATACAAAGGGGTCGCCGGTAATACATCGGACATCTCGTTTGAAGGTTGGTTCAAACTTTGATTATTTAGAATGAGCAGGTACTGGATCATTATAGTCAGCCTATTTAACCCAATCTGTCTAAGCCGCCGCTGCTCTGAGAATCGGGACTGTAATGCTATACCTTCGAACCAGGAGTACAAGTATCTGAATAAACAATTGAACTTGTGTCTTTTAACAGGTGCAGTCTGATGTGAATGCTGACTTTATCTGTTCATATATAGCATTTAGCTCATACTTTTTTCGATTATTTTCTGTTTCAGAGGTAGTGTCCGATCTCGCGGATGCTAACCGTGATCCTTGGGAGCTCGATATATCCAAGACGTTCGAGAAACAGCGACAGCTGAAACGTCCTGTTATGGGAGAAGAATCTTAGGCTATCGTGAAACCAGAGTTTACAGTTCGTGACAAGAAGAAAAAAAATAATCCAACAAGTAATAGTCTGTTTATTGTGTTAGATTAGATTGTGTTTTATTTCCAAGACATTTGTTTAATATGACATGTTAGATTTCAACTATATAAACCAGGCTTTAGTTGATAAGTTAGGTTTGATTTGCTTATGTTTAATCATTTATTCGAGATATTTGTTTAATATACCAAGTTAAATTTGTTTGTGTGTTTATTCTTGTGTTAGGTTAAAAACGAACTTGTAATTTTCCTTAACCAATGAGTTTATGTTAAAAGCAATAATTTTATACTCAAACTTAAAGCATTATCACCAGGCTCTAACTCGACTCTGTTCTGGGGATATTACACCATTCCAACATCAGATGAGCTCTCTCTCTCTCTCTCAAGATCAAATTTAAGAGTTTAGGTTAAGATATTGAACTTTAACTAGGATATATTTTTATTATGTTAGATTAGATTGTTTTATTTCCAAAACATTTGTTTAATATGACATGTTAGATTTCAACTATATAAACCAGACTTTGTTTGATAAGTTAGGTTTGATTTGTTTATGTTTAATCGTGTATTCGAGATATTTGTTTAATATACCAAGTTAAATTTGTTTGTGTTTTTATTCTTGTGTTAGGTTAAAAAACAAAATTGTAACTTTCCTTAACCAATGAGTTTATGTTAAAAGAAATAATTTTATACTCAAACTTAAAGTGTTAATAAAACCTATCTAAATATCATGTTTGTTCTTTTTTTACTATAGTATAGACATATCCTCTCTACTAGGTTATAGACTTTTGCTGACATGGTTTGTTTAATATACCAAGTTAAATTTGTTTGTGTGTTTAATCATGTGTTAGGTTAAAAAACGAAATTGTAACTTTCCTTAACCAATGAGTTTATGTTAAAAGAAATAATTTTATACTCAAACTTAAAGTGTTAATAAAACCTATCTAAATATCATGTTTGTTCTTTTTTTACTATAGTATAGACATATCCTCTCTACTAGGTTATAGACTGTTGCTGACATGATTTGTCTGAACAGAGTTTTAAAATTTATTTTCAAAAGTTATATGGGTAATGGTTATACAACAAGAAAGATTAATGATTGTGCTGAAGTTCAGTTGAGTTTTCATTGGTAGTGACCATTAAAGTTTTGAAAGTTATATTTTTATCCAAATAATTATTTAGCGTAGATTCTAGACATGGTTTTCATTTAGACCTAGGTGTGGCGGCTTCAATCACTGGAAATGTGTGTGCTATAGCTTCTTTGGATTATAGGCCTATATGTACCATTCGCCATTATTAAACATTCTATCCTCTACTAGCAGTAGTTAAATTTATAGGTACTTTGTTTAAAAATCTGTAATTATAAAAAAATATACATTATTTAACTGCTATTTTCCCTTTAGAAAAATTATACAGTGTTATTTGACACGACAAACACCCCCCAGATATATTTTAAACAAATTTTTGGAGCCATATTCACTAAATTTTTAAAAACCAGTAATCAGTCATGTATACTTAAACATAATATCCTGAAAAAAAAAACAAGCAGCAGTTTTATTTGTCATGTCAAACACTCCCCAAATATTTCACTACAATCAAAATTGCTTTAACCATTTACAAATATTTTAAATTTTAACGACATATTGATAAGTAATTTACCATTTATTTAAGGGTCGAAATTAAAATCCTAAAACCATCCTGAGCTATGATCATACACAATATTAATATTAAGTTTGAACAAAATACAATAAAACATTTCATCTGTAGACTCTGGGGCAGACATTGATATATATTACATTGTAAGTTTCACTTTTGCTTCCGGAGCAAATAAAACGTCAAGTTTGTCATAATCTTGAAATAGTAAATGTTTATGATAAGGTATCTAATAAAACCCTTTATTGTAGATTGAAAATAGTCAAGATAATTAAACCAAAATGTCATTTACTTATATGACTTTAAGTAAACAATTTTGTTCAAGTTGGAAATATTAAAAAGCTTAAACAACAACATTCATGAGAGCAGTTATGAATACGAAATTTAAATGTACAAGGTATTTTATTCATTGCTAATAATCAATAATATATTGTTTTATACAAATTAACTTTGGTATTAGGTTTTAATGCCAGAGTGATTTTCGTATCTCTCAGATTTTGCCCACAGAAAAATTCAGGCAATTTCTTTATATATTAAATGTTTTAAATATATTTAACGCTTAAGATTGCTGCAATTTTAAGAATGATAATTATGTTGCTATTTGTTTTGCTTAGTCTTTTTCATATCCTATAAACATTTTGAGCATTTTTAAAAAAAAAACAAAATAAAATAATTGAAAAAAGATAGTTATTAAAATAAGAATTTCTAGTTACCATATTTTTAATTGGTTTATTAAAAATAATTATAAACCTGTATTATTTAAAATATTTTTATCCATTGTTCTCTCACCGATGATTATAAGAATGATAAATCTTTGAAATTATTTCTGAAAATGTATTCATCATCAACAATGTTTTGAATCAAATCTTGAAGTTACATTGTAAGAAAATATTTAATTATCTCATCAGCACACAACTGAATTAATGCTATGTATGAAGTGGACATACGGTGAGTTTTAAAACATTTATGATGTATATCAGCTTATGAAATAACCTCAACTGTATATTTCATCTTAAAATATAGATCGTATTTTTTTTTAGAAAATATTTTGTTTAAGATGGAAATGAAGTAGATGTGACAGTTCAAGTTAAAGAAATACATTAATAAATTATTTATTTGCTAACCCTCTTTTAAAGACAGCTATAACATTTAAATATCTTACGCGTAAATTATTAACGTTTGTAATAAAAAAAATAGAGCAGGAAATGTTGGAAAGTCGTATTTTAAATAGCTTGACCAATCGTTCGCACAAATCAAAGTTTTAACAAATTTATCTTACACAAATCAAACATCGTGTCCAAGTTGCGGATAAATTCGGCAACATAGTGTGACTTCCCGCAGCCGGAAGGGCCGCTGATGATGGCCGAAAATGGATGTTTCAACTTGTCCAAAATGTTTGAGAGTGAGCTTATATGCTAAATGAACTTGTATTTATAGGATGGGAGGGAGCGGGGGGTGTAGACGTTAAAACACAATCAAAACAGTTTTTATAATATTTATTTGCAATCATGAAAAGTATACATTGAATATTTATTTATACAAAGTATATATATTGATTATTTATTCACAAAAAGTTTTGAATATTTATTTACAAAAGTACATATTGATTATTTATTTACACAATAAAAAGTATATATTTAATATTTATTTATAAACAGTGAAAAGTATACATATTGGGAATAGTGGCCTCGGTACTAAAGATGGTTTAAATATATATATATACAAACAGTTTATTATATTTGACTAGAATTAAAATATATACAAACAACTAATTATAATTGACTAGAAAAAATCAGGTAGGTGGAGATTTATACTGGGGGATAAAAAAATATAAAAAAAGTATCCCGGGTACATAAAATAAATCAATAAAAAATTATGCTTGTTTTCATACAGAAAAAAATTATGAAAAAAATATTGCTCAAAATCTTTGAAAAATGGTATGTCAGTGGAACTGTCTAGAGTGAACTTTTTTCAATTATTATTTTTTTTTTTTTTTTTTTTAAAATGCTCAAAATGTTTATAGGATATGAAAAAGACTAAGCAAAACAAATAGCAACATAATTATCATTCTTAAAATTGCAGCAATCTTAAGCGTTAAATATATTTAAAACATTTAATATATAAAGAAATTGCCTGAATTTTTCTGTGGGCAAAATCTGAGAGATACGAAAATCACTCTGGCATTAAAACCTAATACCAAAGTTAATTTGTATAAAACAATATATTATTGATTATTAGCAATGAATAAAATACCTTGTACATTTAAATTTCGTATTCATAACTGCTCTCATGAATGTTGTTGTTTAAGCTTTTTAATATTTCCAACTTGAACAAAATTGTTTACTTAAAGTCATATAAGTAAATGACATTTTGGTTTAATTATCTTGACTATTTTCAATCTACAATAAAGGGTTTTATTAGATACCTTATCATAAACATTTACTATTTCAAGATTATGACAAACTTGACGTTTTATTTGCTCCGGAAGCAAAAGTGAAACTTACAATGTAATATATCTCAATGTCTGTCCCAGAGTCTACAGATGAAATGTTTTATTGTATTTTGTTCAAACTTAATATTAATATTGTGTATGATCATAGCTCAGGATGGTTTTAGGATTTTAATTTCGACCCTTAAATAAAGGGTAAATTACTTATCAATATATCGTTAAAATTTAAAATATTTGTAAATGGTTAAAGCAATTTTGATTGTAGTGAAATATTTGGGGAGTGTTTGACATGACAAATAAAACTGCTGCTTGTTTTTTTTTTCAGGATATTATGTTTAAGTATACATGACTGATTACTGGTTTTTAAAAATTTAGTGAATATGGCTCCAAAAATTTGTTTAAAATATATCTGGGGGGTGTTTGTCGTGTCAAATAACACTGTATAATTTTTCTAAAGGGAAAATAGCAGTTATATAATGTATATTTTTTTATAATTACAGATTTTTAAACAAAGTACCTATAAATTTAACTACTGCTAGTAGAGGATAGAATGTTTAATAATGGCGAATGGTACATATAGGCCTATAATCCAAAGAAGCTATAGCACACACATTTCCAGTGATTGAAGCCGCCACACCTAGGTCTAAATGAAAACCATGTCTTGAATCTACGCTAAATAATTATTTGGATAAAAATATAACTTTCAAAACTTTAATGGTCACTACCAATGAAAACTCAACTGAACTTTTCAGCACAATCATTAATCTTTCTTGTTGTATAACCATTACCCATATAACTTTTGAAAATAAATTTTAAAACTCTGTTCAGACAAATCATGTCAGCAACAGTCTATAACCTAGTAGAGAGGATATGTCTATACTATAGTAAAAAAAGAACAAACATGATATTTAGATAGGTTTTATTAACACTTTAAGTTTGATTATAAAATTATTTCTTTTAACATAAACTCATTGGTTAAGGAAAGTTACAATTTCGTTTTTTAACCTAACACATGATTAAACACACAAACAAATTTAACTTGGTATATTAAACAAACCATGTCAGCAACAGTCTATAACCTAGTAGAGAGGATATGTCTATACTATAGTAAAAAAAGAACAAACATGATATTTAGATAGGTTTTATTAACACTTTAAGTTTGAGTATAAAATTATTTCTTTTAACATAAACTCATTGGTTAAGGAAAGTTACAATTTTGTTTTTTAACCTAACACAAGAATAAACACACAAACAAATTTAACTTGGTATATTAAACAAATATCTCGAATAAATGATTAAACATAAGCAAATCAAACCTAACTTATCAACTAAAGCCTGGTTTATATAGTTGAAATCTAACATGTCATATTAAACAAATGTCTTGGAAATAAAACATAATCTAATCTAACACAATAAACAGACTATTACTTGTTGGATTATTTTTTTTCTTCTTGTCACGAACTGTAAACTCTGGTTTCACGATAGCCTGAGATTCTTCTCCCATAACAGGACGTTTCAGCTGTCGCTGTTTCTCGAACGTCTTGGATATATCGAGCTCCCAAGGATCACGGTTAGCATCCGCGAGATCGGACACTACCTCTGAAACAGAAAATAATCGAAAAAAGTATGAGCTAAATGCTATATATGAACAGATAAAGTCAGCATTCACATCAGACTGCACCTGTTAAAAGACACAAGTTCAATTGTTTATTCAGCTACTTGTACTCCTGGTTCGAAGGTATAGCATTACAGTCCCGATTCTCAGAGCAGCGGCGGCTTAGACAGATTGGGTTAAATAGGCTGACTATAATGATCCAGTACCTGCTCATTCTAAATAATCAAAGTTTGAACCAACCTTCAAACGAGATGTCCGATGTATTACCGGCGACCCCTTTGTATACCAGCGCCAGCTTCTTAGTATTCAGCTCTTGCAGCTCTTCGTCGTTGAATGATTCAGAGAGGCGACTAGGAAGATAGGTGAATTCGTTATTTCGCAGTTGCGCGATGATCTTTCTGCCAAACTTTGTTGTTACCGATTTGAAACTCTTAACCGGATATGGTATGCCTATATCTAATTCACTCAACTTCACCTGCTTCTGCACGCAGCACGACACGTTTTGAAGTTTATTGAGAATATCCATGGTGATGCTCAACCATTTATAAATGTTAGCAGGGTTGCAGAGAGGTCTTAAATAGGTATTCTATCCGCCTCCCTCCTCCACCTTCCTCCGAGTTGTAAACTAGGTAATTACAAGTTCCCAGAAAGTTGTTTTTCCAAACAATTTTCCCTATCCGGGTGTTTAGGACAGCCAAAGTCAAAGTTTTTGGAAGATTGTTTAGTCTCTCTTTTTTTCACTCAAGGTCGATGAATTCCGCTTTGTACATGTATAACACCCCCCCCCCCCCCCGCAGGGTAAATTTATGAAAGGCTTCTATCACTAGTTTCTTATGCTTTATTAAATAATCAAAAAATGTTTTATTTGCTTATCATCTAGACAGATAGTATTATTCAAAGACAAACTAGTGCATTCGGGCAGAACTTTTATTTGTACCGCCTATCACGTGACTCGACGTATGATTCTGTCGCGTGACTCGGCGTATGAATATGTTAAATAGCGAGAGGAATCGGGTTCGAGTTCCGGTCGGGTTTACCGAGGATGATTTTATTTAAATGGTTCTCACTCCACACTAATGTTGAATATATGTATTTATAACATATAATAAATGTTTAAGCATAACCTGGATGACATATCTGTTATTTCTAGTAATTATCCAATTAATCTTGTCTCAATAGTTAACACAAAAATATTTTAGGAAGCATTTGACTCGAATAACAAGTTTTTTAACAATAAAGCCTTACACTCATTTATTAATTTTGTGAAATTATGTTGCTTGTTATGTTTTAACTTTCATTTAATATGTTTCATTTTTACATGTATAAGTTTCACAAATAATAACTTAAGTCAACTATTTTAACTTTCTATCAATCATCTTTTTTACTGTCATTGGTAAAATTTCTTAAATATTACAGAACATATCTTCTTGTCAACATGTTTTTAAGCTGTTTACCTGTATAATTAATCATTCAATTAATAAGTTCATTATTGTTGCCATACTGGTGCCTATTATTTTTGTTAAGTCATGACCTTCGTTAACCTAGTATGTTTATCTCAAGAAATCAAAATGTTGTAGAGTCCTTAATTATAATATTAATAAATCTAATCTAGTTCTCCACCTACCTGTTTATTTCTATTAAAATAGAATTAGTTGTTTGTATATATTTTTATTCTAGTCAAATCTGAAACCAACTGTACATATATTTTAAAATAATTTTTAAACTGTACTTTATAATTTAGTACCGAGGCCTAGTACTTAAGCGTATTATAACCCGAACCCGAACGGTTATTAAAACACGGTGCTAAAAATCATTTAGGGCCTACAAGCAGTTTTAAGAATTTCTACTAAAAAATTTTTAACTCAGCACCAATTACTAATGATATGAAGAAAAAATTGCACATTATTTTATTAAATTTTTTTCATCATTAATACGCTTTGTCAAAAGTGACAGTTGCAGATTTTATCATCTGACGAATGAATATATGAATGAAAGTAGTTTAAGTAACTTTCTTAAGTGTCAGAAACTACTTTCTAAAGTTTATAATTACAGATTGGTTATTGTGATCAACAAAATTATGTGTTAATTTTTATGAATAAAACATAGTACTTATTAATTGGTCACATACAGAAATATTATTATAGAATAATAATTGATTTTTCACCTTTTGGACATAACATTTTTATTTTATCTCCAAAATATATTTTTCACTATATTTAATTTAAATTAACTAGAACCCTAACAAACTTTGTCTCTGTAAAATAACATGTTACAAATAGTTTGTCTTTCTCGTTAAAAATACTCCAATTAGTCTTATAAATTACATTATTATTGTTTTCCAACCGGAGCTCCTCAATCAGGTACACTAAAAAATGGAAATGATTACACGAATAATATTTAAAACAATGTCTACATATCTTTCTTAGTATCATTTTCTCACACAGAGTTTGTATGGATAAAATAATTAAATCCTTTTAATTTACTTTCTCTTTGGCGGTGGTAGCAATTATAATTTATGAATGAATGTGTGTGTGTGTGCGCGCGCACGCACGACACCTTACATTAGTTAAAATTATAAACTACTCGCATTTACCATTCTGGCATTGTTGACACGTGTATATTGTCACAACATATTCTAGGGATTTAAAAAATAATAACATTTTATTGACAATCAACAATTGCGGGTGATCGACGCTACCTGGTCGACCGACAATAAGGTGGGGTTGCAGGAAGAGCTTTTTAACTAGGCTATTTTTAACACAATACCACAGTGGGTCACGGGCAACACCGTGTGGGATTACTAAAAGGTAAGTGTGCCCTCATTTGCGTGAAGGTAGATAATGAAACCATTTGGAGGGGAAAAAACCCATCAATTCATCCGACCATATTTGAACCCCATCACTGGCAAAAAAAAGACTAGGTCCTTGGGTAGCAATCTACCGTCACAATGCATTGTATATATGCATCGATGGCCACATAGTCTAAGGCGTCACTAGATGGCCAATAACAGAGTGATCGATGTTTGATTTTTTCACTCCAATCAAATGCGGGTACACATTCTACCTGGTCACCCCGCAAAATGGTGGGGGGTGCAGGAAGTACGACCGTTCTAACAAACAATAGCTGTGCTATAGATATCGAGGTTCGAATCCCGGTGTGAGCGCCATCTAAATTTGTATACTTGCATCTATGGTCGCATGTTCTAAGGCGTCACTAGACGGCCGGTGATCAAATGAGGGTACACATTCTACCTGGTCACCCCGCAAAATGGTGAGGGTGCAGGAAGTACGACCGTTCTAACAGACATTAGCTGTGCTATAAATATCGAGGTTTGAGTCCCTGTGTGCACGCCTTTTAAATGTCAGGCTCATCTAATTCCAGCTGAGGTAAATTGAATCCCTGCAGTGTAAACTGTAGGTATTTCTTCCCCATGGCTGATACCTACATCGGTGCATGACGACGGACGATACCCTTACCGCACATTTTGCTAGAAAGGGTACGTGTCACTCATAGTTATTGGGGGGGGGGGGTGGTCGTGGGTTCGAATCTCGCCCTGGTTAACTGGGGGTGGTTTTCTACTCTCCCTCACTCCACGTAGAGTTTAAAGTCCTCCTAAGTTCTACTACTAGTTAATGGCTGCCCTGGAGGGATAACAACAGGATATTCAGACAATAACAAGCAACCGCTAAACGATAACAACCAGTTCTTGTGCTGTAAGCTAACATATTCTATACCCCCGGCCACGGCTGCTGTTCTAGACCCTATAGTCGCCGCCGGGGCTGCGGGTGGGAGGGAGCTTCCCGATAATTATTTGTAATATCCGTGTTTTATTCTCCTTCCCGAGCGACGATTGATTACCAAAGGGGGGGGGCCTGGGGGGCTGCAGACAAGCACGGTCATATCTACCTGGCGGGGCGGGGGGTGTAGGGAATGCCCCCGGGACACAAGCACGGTGGAACGAGGATGTCAGACAAACACGTACAGGATACAGGTTGCTATAACAACAACAGGATACCTGCTACGAGGATGTCAGACAAGAACGTACATGTTCAAGGATACAGGTGACGTCACAACAGGATACAGGTTACAACAACAGGTGACGTCACAACAGGACAATAACAACGCGTAACACCCGGGACACAAGCACGGTGGAACGAGGATGTCAGACAAACACGTACAGGATACAGGTTGCTATAACAACAACAGGATACCTGCTACGAGGATGTCAGACAAGCACGTACATGTTCAAGGATACAGGTGACGTCACAACAGGATACAGGTTACAATAACTGTGACGTCACAACAGGACAATAACAACGGCGGGGGCGGGGGGCAGGGGCAACAGGATACAAGTTGCAATAACAACAACAGGATACCGGCTACGAGGATGTCAGACAAGCACGTACATGTTCAAGGTTGCAATAACAACAGGTGACGTCACAACAGGATACAAGTTACAATAACAACGCGTAACATCGCAATACTAGCTCTATATGAGTGGGCTGAGGTCCCATGTACACTACTCCAATCATTTTCAAGCTATACGCAAATAAATATATATTCTTTAACTTTTTGATCATTAATGCGACCGTAAAAAGACCCTGAGATGTTGATGTATGTCGACGTTTAAGGCCTCCCCCCTCCCCCACCCCAAAAATATGTTGTTTTTTTAATGCCGCCTGTCTGGGTTTCTGTTTAACCAGGGCCGGCCTGAGGTAATGTTTGTACCCGGGCGGGATTGCTTTTTGGTGCCTTTATATAGCGGAGGATAGTAGGATAATACGAAGATAATCCCCAAAACTAGCATCTCTAAAATTAACATAGCCTGGGCATAATAGGAAAAACAAACCAGGCGAAGACCATTCCAAAGAGTTTCTAGGTTATTCCAAACTTAAAAAAAATTATGTGTGAGCACCACTTCAAATAGATTCTAGGGAATATGATTTATAAAAAAAAAAAATCTGGTGGACACTTCTTAAAGTTTAAGAAGTTTAATTTAAACTAGATTTAAAGACGTCCAATTTCCAAAAAATTGACAAAGGAGCACTGCTCCAAATATCCTATAGAATTATACAAATTTCAAAATATTTCCCGGGGAGCACAGTTCTAAATAGCTGTTAGACGAAAATCTAAAAATCTAAAAATTCACTATATGAGGATCACTTCAAATAGCTTCAAGGAGTATCCACTTTTCTAGCCTTAACTGGGGAGAGGAGGGTAGAAAGTCCAGAAAATACTTTTTTGGTTCTTGCCCCTCCTTCCCCCTCACACACAAATAAAGTTCCATCACTATTGTATAAAAGAACAATGCAATGTTCTTGATTCTTAGGGTTTAATAGTAAGTCATAACACAATGTCATACACTCACGCTAACACCTCATCTCGTCCCCCTCCCCCCCAATTTAAATTTTCCCTACGCCTAGACCAAATCAAACGTAACCTACGTGTGAGATGAAAATAATCTGAAGTGAATCTCCACAAATGGCTATCATACAGTACTACAAATGTTTCCCTACGAAAATGATTAAGATTACAAAGAAAATTATTAGACCATGTTTTGTAGACAATGTTTGCCTCTTTAATTTTGGTATAGTGAACAGTTTAAGAAATAATTCCAAAATAACGTTTTAGGGTGCAAGTTTTTTAAGTTGGTAGATGTAAATTAACTTTTTCAAGAGTAACACTATATCTAATTCTACTGACCAAAAAATCACCATTATGTCAAATTCCATGTTATTATCAAGCATTATATGGGTGTTATGTTTAGCATCTCCATTACGTTACATTAGGTTTGAAGTTATGAGGTTTGGAGATTATTTTCATAACATTCAAAAGTTACGTTAGATTATGTTGGTGCTTTGTTTGGCGCCCCCCCTCCCCCAAGCTGACGCCCAGGGCAACCGCCCGTTTCGCCCGGCCCTTAAGCAGCCCCTGTGCTTAACCCTAAAATTAAGAGTAGTTTAATAAAAGGATAAAAGAGGAAAAAATATATTTCTAGAAATTGGCTTAAAACTATTTTGATTAAAACTTGTATCTAGGTATTAATTAAGAGTATAAATAAAATGGATATTTTAATTTTCACTTGAAAATCACTTTTAGTGTACTATACAGAAGCGAAAATGTTGTAACTTCGCAACTATTTGGGATACAAAATAACTTATCATTGCAAAATTGTAGTATTATTAATAATAAAAACTATTACTTGAAATATATTTTTATAAAACCAGTAATTTCTGAGATATTGTCAAATAAATTAATACAATTTTATGAGCTTTAGTTGTAAAAAGATGCAACTTTAGTTTTAACGCAATAATTCTCTAATGCCATATAGTGAGTAAATATTAATAAGTCTCTCAAAAAGTTAATGTACTTTTTTCCTTTCACCTATTAAGAGAAAAGTTTGTACAACAATGATCCATCACCACCACGTTTTATCATATATTATATATATAAATAATTAACCTCTTTTTATTCTAAAAATTATTAAGGAAGTTAAAGAGCCCTCCCATTACGAACATAAGCATTCAATTTACCACAAGTGCGTATAATCCGAACGGGTAGTAAGACGTGGTGCTAATAATAATAATAATAATAATAATAATAATAATAATAATAATAATAATAATATACCACAACAATGATCATAGTAACAAAGCTAACAAAGGTGTCAGTTTCATCTTGTCAGAACCATCGATATCAAGGTAAGGGCTCAAATCCTGACACTATATATACTAAGTTTGGCTATCTTAAATAATTGTATCTCACTCTCATTCTATGTAAATGCAATTATCCTCCATCAAAATATACTCTCCTTGTTTACAGGTAGTGTACTCACTTTCTTAAGGATGCAGATAGCTTGAACAATTTGCTAGATGTGGGACATAATTAGTAAACGGCTAGAACCAAATCGATCCACGTTTGATAAATTCACAAACTTTATACAGCCTATTCAGAATAAGACCTATACTATATATTTTTAATAAGTTAATATATTCATTAATGCATATTTTATTTAAAAAATAGAAATGGTGTAATTTTAATACTTTACAATAAAAATATATACTTTAAAGGGATGTAACTAAATTGCATAAATTAGAACTAAGCCTGTATTTTATATCTTGTAATTGCCAGCAGAGTTGTTGAATGGGTTTACTTACACTCCCAAATGTAACCCGGGAGATCGGGATCTACCTTGGTAGTGCAGTGAGTATAATTTATTTACAAACTTCACATCTTACAACCAATTCAAATTGGTCGCATAGTTACAGAGTGTATCTACAGATCATTAGTCTACTTATAAAATTTCATGACTTTTATAGGATTTTCAAACCAGACTTTTTCTGCCACTATTTTTTTCTGCTCTTTCTTGGTAAATGATGATTTTAACGTTTACTACATTAATTACCACTTTTAAAAACAAACGTTGAAAGCTTTAAAAAGGTTTTTTAAATTAAGTATTTAAATTCCATGTTTTTTGCTCATTTTAATTAAATTCCCTGTTTTTACTGACATAAATTGTTTTTTTTTCTCTCTTTATCTGCATGTTACCACTCGTTACATTAATGGGACAAGGATGTAAAAAGTATCATCTATATAAATTTTATACAGCATTTGTTTAAAGGGATAGTGGGAAACAATTTTGGATAAGCCACCTATATACAGCCGCTGGGGTTCAAACCCCATCTTCTAATCATCGGAAAACATGATACTCGCACTTTTGGTCTTCTTGATCACCGATATGAATGAGCTTGATCAATTTATGTTTCGCTCTCTCTAACCAAACTATTTTCTCTTTGCATTTCCCGACATATTTACTCCCTGATATTAATATGTAAACTTATGCTTAGCGTATTAGTGAATAAAATATTTTATTTTAAAATAGTTTAAAAGCGTTTATTCAGTTAATTAATAAAAAACCAGATGTGACTATACCGTTGGAAGCGTAAACTATTTGCGCTGTGTATCTAGTCAGTGAAATTTTACATTTCCTTTTAATTTCCCCGTTTGAAGCTCAAACATGTTTATTAATTTCTATATAATATTTATCATATCACTAGGAATTTTATTTAAATTTGGATGACTACAGCACTTCCAGCATAATGTTACATTCAATTTGACATAAGAAATATTTTACTATCATTCATGGTAGTTGAAAAAGAAGTTTTGAAAGATTAACCTTTAGTTTAGTGTGCGTAATGCAGGTTGTATACTACCCGGTCTTTTGTAAAGCTTTTATAAAGCGAGGTAATGACTTGTCAAATCTGTTGACAGTGTGAGAATGAAATTAGGTATGGAAAAAAAACCTTCCTCGTAGAGGCAAAATTCAAATAAGGTTCTGAACTGATTCACTACATGTTTGAAATACATTTAAAATCTTAAAGATAAAAAAATATATTACAAATGGATACATGAAAATGTAATTTTTAAATGTAATAATAATTATTAGATATTTTATAAAGTATTTTGGCGTTCACATTGTAATCTTTAGTAGATCATCTATAGCAAATCATTATGCCAAATGCAAAATATCCGCTACTTAAAATTAATAGTTTTGAGATACCTACCGGTACCAATCTAATTCCTTTAATTAAAACATAAATTTGATCAAATTAAAAAGATAAAAAATGTAATATATAAGTTTTAAATTCTTTCATTTACAATGATTTGATTGATTTTACCTTATGCTGCCCTCTGTTATTTATGAGCTGTACTAAGCATAAATCAAAGTTTATTGCTTGTTATGCCATCTAGCATCTGACAAACAAAGTAATTTAAACGTTTCCGGTTTACTTCATCTTTATGAGCATAAGAATTAAAACTTAAAGTCGTATACTTAGAGATACAATTCAGGATTTTCATTTTGGGCTATTTGTGTGTAAAGTGTTGGAAGAGAGTCTCTACCGAGGAGGTACAATTCAGGATTTCGGAGATATAATTCCGATTTTTAAAAGAGATATAATTCAGGATTTTCATTTTAGCTGTTTGTGTCTAAAGTATCGGAAGAGAGTCTCTTCCGAGGAGATACAATTCAGGATTTCAAATACATAATTCCAATTTTTATAGGAGATATAAATCAGGATTTTCATTTTGGCTGTTTGTGGCTAAAGTATCGGAAGAGAGTCTCTTCCGAGGAGATACAAATCAGGATTTCGGAGATATAATTCCAATTTTTAAAAGAGATATAATTCAGGATTTTCATTTTGGTTGTTTATGGCAAAAGTATCGGAAGAGAGTCTCTTCCGAGGAGATACAAATCAGCTCCCCCCTTTAGATAATCAGCAATGTCACGCCCCCAATAACTACTTTTTACTCTACCTAGTTTTGCATTATTTTGAGTAGCTCATTAATAAATAATGTGCAGAGTTGGACTGGCAGGCTCATAAAGGCTAAATTGAACTAGCATTGACATTTAATAAGCCTGCCTAGACTTTGATTTTGGTAGAAGGAACAATATCTGGTAGTTACTTGGTTACTTAAACCATTTTATTATACTTATACATCAAGTCATGTTATATGGTGCTGTCACTTATGATAGATATTATAACTACCTATAAAATAAAACTAATGATATAGTAAAATGTTATCAATGTTGGCCGCAAAGAAATATGTTAAATTTTTCTAAAATGTTCAACCAAATCTAGGAAATAGATAACCCGATAATGCACAGATGTTTAAAAAAAACTACACCTCTCAACCTGAACATACCATATTTAAGAATATAAAGACGTGATAATTTAAAATGGCACCAATGCAAAAGAAAATTTTTAATTTATAGCTATAAAGATTATGGTTAAGTTAAAGTAGCATCATATATTGAGTTTTGATTGAAGTCAATTAAAGTTTGACGCGATTATTATAGTTATTAAAAAAAATTATCTGCTGGGTCGTAACATAATTCATGGTAATATTGCCAGCTCAATATGTGTTGGATTTTATTTTGTCAACCTGTCCAAGCGGGCGCTTAAAGTTTTAAGGATTTTTTATTAAATATTTTTATATATAAAAAAGAAAAAAGTAATGCTACTAATATAAAACTATAAGAAACCAACAATGCATATTACATTTAATGAAAATACGATACTTGTTGTTTTTCTTTGCTTTATATTATAATCTAAACACATTTGAAACTATTTTATGTTGCCCCTGAAAATAAGATTAGTGGAACTTGGTAGCATGTTGTAGAGGGAATGCAAAAAATTCCAGAAATGGTTCTTAATACACGGACTCTTCAAGTCTGGGACAAAGCTAGAATGTAGACTTACCAGGGTGCTTCCACAATGATTCTTAGACACTAGCTCTGCTTGCATCTACTGGCTTGCATCTAGTTCATGTGAATGTCTAATATGTACCCCCACAGGGTACACGCATAGTCGAGAATAATTCCACAACAATAGTTTGAACAGCATCAGACCACCCCTAGCTGACAGGGTGATACGCATATTCAGCAGTGAGCATAGGACACCAAGCCTTTACCTTGCCTTGATCAGTCTTCAGGTCAAATGTAATGTAGTCGACAGTTAGATTAGTGTCCAGTGTAATGCCAAGGCACTTACCACTGAAAAACCAAACCCTATCTGGTCTCCGAATAACCCATAAAGAACTGCTCATAAAAAGTACTCAGTACACCCATCCGAAGCTTGAATCCCAACTTGCTCGTTACAGTGAAGCCAGGTCAGATGACGATGACACTTTTGACCACGGGCTCACTAAGTCAGATTGACATTTATTACTGACCCATCGCTTTTTTTTAACAAGTTGTTGGGAGCTTTTTGAGGGATCGGTTCATGGTGAAGAGGGTGGTGGAGTGCCAGTTCTTTAACTCACCCCTAGGGGAGTAAGGCTGCTGTTATAGTTCTTTTCCTTAACGCTAGAGGAGAATGGCAGCCGATATAGTTTTATGTCTTAACGCTAGGGGAGAATGGCAGCCGATATAGTTTTATGTCTTAACGCTAAGGGAGAATGTCTGCTGAGCGAGTTATCTACCTCAACGCTAGGGAAGAATTGCTACTTCGCTAGTTCTCTACCGTAATGCTAGGGGAGAATGGCCGCTGAGCATATTTTTTCAGCACCGCGTTCTACTACCTGTACAGGTTATACGCCTATATACTAATTACAAAAGTGGGTTAGGGATTTGGGAAGTCCAATTTAGAGGAAATGCACGCGCATTTGCGTGCAGGGAATGTGGAAAACCATTTATGGAAAACCACCCTCAGTGCACCCGACTGGTTTCGAGCCCCAATCTCCCAGTCTTTGGCAGTCTAGTCCAACACAAGATTAGCGCGTTAGACCACGTGGCCACCTGAACGGGTGGCTGTTGAGATAGGAGAAAATGGCTGCTGGGCTTGTTCTCTACCTTAAAGATTGGGGAGGGTAGCTGTTGAGCTAGTTATCTACATTAGAGCTGGAGGAAAATAGTAGCTGAGCTAGTTCTCTAACTTAACGCTAGGGTAGAATGACTTTTGTTCATTCCTCAATCAAAAACAAAGAAAACGCACTACGTGTGATTAGAAGGTGATATATCCAAACATATACAGGTCGGGTCTGTCAGTATCCCTAAAAATAATTAGGAGTGCTATGTATGACATATCCGACACTGTCATGCCCGGATAATTATCCATTGGATGGTGATTATAAAATACACTCTAACGAGAATAATATTCTTAAACGGGATATGGAATAGATAGATATACATCTTGTCCGAACTAGGCAGAAAACAAGCCAGGTTCGGGGGAGGTAAAAGGGACACATTTTGCTATTTACAGTTTTTAAATTATTTAATAATAAAAGAGATAGTTAAATAAATAGTAATTATTTCTAGATAATTCAGTATTTTAGAAATTCTTTGTGTAGAAAACTTTGAAACATACTACGCCAGCTGGGAATACTTATTTTTATGAGGTCTTTGAATAGTTTTATTAAATACTAAGTGTTTTTCATGACAAGGTTATAAAAAGCATTATTCCTGGATTATTTTGATATTAAAATAGGTTAAGCCCTAAAAATAATGTCACTCTGTCCCTAATATAAGAAATGTCTTTATATTCTACAAACTTCCAAACCAACGCCTTGATAGATTCAAAGAATATATGGATAATAAAATTACGAATAATATTCCTGGAAAGCGTATCTCGTCTGTAGCCCTTGACCAAGCTCACGAACAACTAAAATCCATTGTAAAAGGAGAGAGAAGGGTATTCAGTCTAACTCAAAATACAGATGCACAGCGAATATGGATAGTGGTAGGATTAGAAGTGACAAAGATTGTAAGGTAAGCTGAAGAGCACATCCTTGAGAAATTAAATTCGTATAGACACCATGAAGTGTAAGCCTTTTTCCCGACGAAAGATTTTCCTCGATGTAAAAAATGTAGTGAGGGAATTTTAAAAATCTGGAAATCTAAGCGTGAGCTAAGTTATGGTATACGAAAGACAGATGCAACCAAAAGGTCATTAGACACGTGGAGAAGATAAAGGAGATTAGCCAGGCAAAGTTTACAGAATGTTTCCCAGAGTTTGAAAAAACCATCAGTACCAATTGACTAACTGTTTTGTTGTTTTGGATGACCAATAATTACTAAAGACATATTTCCATCTTGCTGATTTATTAAGGGGATGGATCACCATGAGAGATGAGCGCGGCCGGTTTCTAAGACGATTTCTCTGTACATGATTACTAAGAAAACTATTATACATATTTTAATCAGATTTTTACTACTGTAAAGATCAATTCATTTACATGGTTTATAGTTTATTCCTATACACCCAGCCAATTCAAATTTAAGTTTTAAAAATAATTTAAAGATCACTGCATGAAACAAACTGGGTTTGTCATTGAAATGTGGGAAGACTTAGGCTAAAACGGTTTTCATTTTATTACAATAAACACATTTCTCTATCATTTAGTATAACTTAACGCGAGTTAAAAGTTAAATATTTGTAAGGAGCTTTGTTTGAATAATTTTTGCATGATCGTATTTTCTTGGTTTAGTGTTGTTTTTAAAAAAATCTACAGGCAAAGTATAAACCGAGTAAATATGATTGAGAATAATTATCATTTCATTTTTCAGCATACATATTGTTCTAAACTAAAATAAAGTGGTACAGTTTTGTTTTGATTCAAAAAAGCGTTGTGGTGCAGTATCCTGTGACCTAGCGGTGTAAGGTTGAACAAAATGAACCTCTTGAGAAAACTCAAGGCAGTGATGCCAAGCGTTGCACTGTGACTAGCAGATGTTCTCAGGAAAAATATCAACTTGTCTGCGTTCATTTATTAAATCAGTTGTGTGAATACCAGAAAATAAAGAAAATAAAATAAAATAACTACTTTATCTCTCAACCAGACGAAAGAAAAATAAATATTTTACTCTTGTGAATAGGATAAAAAAAAGTATCATGAATTTATTATCATTTCTGCTTGAAAAATACAATTTTAATATTGTAGTTTAAAATTCATCAATTAATTTCAAATCATGTGTGTAGAATACCTAATTAATATAGTTACAGGACCCGCTTTGGTGACCTCATGATTTAAGGTAATACTCTTGCAAAAAACTGGACTGCCGAATACGGGGATTGGTGTTCGATCCCAGTTTGGTGCTATGAGGTTATTATTCCTAAAATGTTTTCCACTTACCCTCCACGCCAATGTGAGTGTAAGTCATCTAAAAGCAACCTTACCCTTCTCTGACACATTAGCTTAATTAGTACATTGGCGTAAAACCCACACGGACTCGGTTCATTTTGGTGTACCAATCAAACACTTTGGCCCTACCTTTGGTAATCTGATCTGTAAACAGAGTCAATAATTTGGTATTGATAATACGGGGCTAACTAAATCATTATGGACTATTGGTAATTTGAACAAGAAATACACTTGTCACAATAGATAAATGTCTTGAAACTATTTTCCTATTGGGACTATTGAACATGCCTTGACCACCACTCTTTTAAAATTAATAACATTAGCACAGATCCATATTTAATTTTGACAATTATTATTTAACAAAATAGTTTCATCACAAATATCATTTTTACTTTCTCGCATCCCTCGCGTGCCATAGTCCAAGATTTGGAAATAACGTAGGATTTAGAGAGGAAGGGAAGGGGGGAACACAAATACTAAGAGGAGGATGTTACTCAACACATATAAGAGTGTGCAGTGTAAATATTATTTCCAGGTCTATTTTTACTTTCTCTCTATCTTACAGGTAGAGAAAGTATTGTGATCGTCAAAAAAATCGAACTCGAGATTTTGATGAATTTTGACGTTTCATGACTTCCTGAATCCGAAAAAGTGGTTTTTGAATTTCCGTCCGTCTGTCTGTCTGTCTGTACCTCCAACTAGAGCCTAAACTATTTTACCGATTGAGCTGAAACTTGATATCTAGGGTTTTCATAGGGTTGCCCCGAGGGGTTTTTGGAATTGGATATCTACCCCTAAAATTAAGGGTAGTTTACTGAAGGGCAAAAAGAGAAAAAGTCGATTTTCTCAAAATCGGCTCTAACGATTTTGATTAAATTTCATTTATGAACATAAATAAATATTCCAAACAAAATGGCTACTCTCAATATTTCGGCAAAATCGTTTTAAGGGCTCCGGTCTGATGCGTAAACTAACATTTTTTATAATAGCTCCGAAACTATTTGAGATATGAAATTACTTAGCATTACAAATATGTATATATATTTATAATACAGATATTTTATCCGAAACATATTTTTATAAAATCAATATTTGAGATATGAAATTACTTAGCATTACAAATATGTATATATATTTATAATACAAATATTTTATTCGAAACATATTTTTATAAAATCAATAACTTTCAATATATACGCAATTATATATATATTTTTAACTTTTTGGGCATTAAAGCTTAAGTATTGCGACCGTAAGAATCACTAACCTGAAATGTTGATGGATGTCGACGTCTCATGACCCCCCGAACCCTTAAAAATAGTCTTTGCAATGCCGTCTGTCTGTGTGTCTATTAAAACTTAAAATTAAGGGTAGTTGACTGAAGGGCAAAAAGAGAAAAAGTCGATTTCTCAAAATCGGCTCTAACGATTTTGATTAAATTTCATTTATGAACATAAATAAATATTCCAAACAAAATGGCTACTCTCAATATTACGGCAAAATCGTTTTAAGGGCTCCGGTCTGATGCGTAAATTAACATTTTTTATAATAGCTCCGAAACTATTTGAGATATGAAATTACTTAGCATTACAAATATGTATATATATTTATAATACAGATATTTTATCCGAAACATATTTTTATAAAATCAATAACTTTCAATATATACGCAATTATATATATATTTTTAACTTTTTGGGCATTAAAGCTTAAGTATTGCGACCGTAAGAAAAACTAACCTGAAATGTTGATGGATGTCGACGTCTCATGACCCCCCGAACCCTTAAAAATAGTCTTTGCAATGCCGTCTGTCTGTGTGTCTATTAAAACTTAAAATTAAGGGTAGTTTACTGAATGGCAAAAAGAGAAAAAGTCGATTTTCTCAAAATCGGCTCCAACGATTTTGATTAAATTTCATTTATAAACATTAATAAATATTCCAAACAAAATGGCTACCCTCAATATTTCGGCAAAATGGCTTTGAGGGCTCCGGTCTGATGCGTCAATTAACATTTTTTTAAATAGCTCCGAACCTATTTGAGATATGAAATTACTTAGCATTACAAATATGTATATATATTTATAATACAGATATTTTATTCGAAACATATTTTTATAAAATCAATAACTTTCAATCTATACGCAATTATATGAATTTTTTTTAACTTTTTGGACATTAAAGTTTAAGTATTGCGACCGTAAAAAAAAAATTAACCTGAAATGTTGATGGATGTCGACGTCTCATGACCCCCCGAACCCTAAAAAATAGTCTTTGCAATGCCGTCTGTCTGTGTGCCTATAAAAACTTAAAATTAAGGGTAGTTTACTGAAGGGCGAAAAGAGAAAAATTTGGTTTTCTCAAAATCTGCTCAAACGATTTTGATTAAAATTCGTATCTAGGCGTTGATTAAGAATTTAAATAAACTGGCTATTTTCATTTTCCTATGAAAATGATTTTTAGGGTACAATACAGAAGCGTTAATTTCCGTATCTCCACAACTATTGGAGAAACTAAACAACTTATCATTGCAAAATTGTAGGACTATTAGAAATAAAAAACTTTTATTTGACATATATTTTTATAAAAACAGCAGTTTCTGAGATATTTGCAAATATATTAATACAATTTTGTGAGCTTTAGTTGTAAACATATACTACTTAAGTCTTAACGCAATAATACTCCAATGCCATAGAGTAATTAAATATAAGTAAGTATCTAAAAAAAGTATGTTATTTTTCCTTAAATCTCTTAGGAGAAATGTTTGCATAGCAATGATCTATCTCCATTTTAGACTCAATAGTCAATATTTACATTTTTTATTGGTCAAAATGTATAAATGAATAATTAAATATCAATGCGATGACTTGAAGATCTGCAACACCTTTTAAAATGTTAAAATTTTAACCAGAAATCGAAATTTTAAAGAAGTGTTGACCCTTGTGGAAGACATTAAACTGTTTGAAATGTTCTTAGGTGGACAAAGATGCGCCTCTTTTCTCATTGATTCTATATCATTGTATATTATTTTATGCGTGTTCTTATGTGGAGTGATGATGATACAATGTACATTATTCCGTTCAGAAATCTTATGAGTTTATAGAAATAGAGAGAAAGTCTGTGCGGTGTGCCGTACCATTTATTTTTTGTTCTTGTGATATTAGAAATGCTTCACTTCTTAATATTCTTCGATGTTAAACGTAAATTTACAATAATAAAGTAGGGTAGATAAAAAATACGGTAATTAAGAGAAAGTGTTCCCACATTTTCGTGGAGGAAATGAGCAATCAGGAGGAAAAACACCTCAATTCACGTGGTAGGGATTCAACCAAAAATTATAGCACAGGTCCCTAATAAAATTAAAATTAAAAACGTAAAATTAAGTGTGTTCATTGCAGAAGTTTTGATGAAGGACTTTGAATGTATAAAGTTGTAGAATGGATGTATTATTATATTTTGTGTGTAGCAAAAATTATAAAATAGCTAGGTATGTGTATATATATTATGAACGTCCCTGACACAAAAGCGATTAATAAGGGAGAAATAGATTATAAAATGATCATGCTTCAATGTAAAACTTGTGTTTAAGCCTATCAAATTTGGTCAAAATCGATAGATATATATTTTCTATACAATTGGGTGAAAAACCTTTTCTTGCAGCATATTTCTTTATATTTATTGTAATTTCAAGTACTTATTTTTAGAGTTAGTGTTTATAATTTTTTAAGTAGAGGCAATAAGTGTAATATCTATTCTATAAAAAATATACATTTTTAAAAATAAAATATTTCTTTTTGCAGAAAATGGTTCTATATGCTATCTTCAAATTTGAATATATATATTTATATATAATATTTATTTAATTATATTATATTATATTTTTACTTACATTATAAAATAATATTATTATATTATATTTTGATTTACATTATATTATATATAAATATATATGTACAGCCCGAACGGGTAGTAAGACGCGGCGATATAAATAAATAATAGTAGCGTGTTTGGAACCGTTTTAAAAACCACCCTCAGTATACACTACTGGGATGTGAACCCCAAAATATTTTCTTTCAGTTCCTGAAGTAAATGGTCAGATTAATTTTTTTTTTCAAGTAAACAGAGAATTTGTGAATAGATTTTGTTTTTCAAAAATTGCTTTAGTGGTTTTAGGGATCAGGAAGGTTATATTCATAGAAAGTGTACCCGCATTTACGTGGAGGGAGCGTGGAACACCAGTTTGGAGAAACTAACTTTAGTACACCCGACCGAGATTAGAACCTTGATCTCCCCATCATTGGCAGTCTAGTCTACTGCAAGATTAGCGCGTTAGACCATGAGGCCACCATGTTAAAATATGTATAAACGTATAAAGCTATATTTGACTATCGAATATAATTAATAAAAAATAGGTTAATAGAGTTTGAAATTCTTTATAGTTACAAGTTCATTGGTGTAACTATAGGGTGGTGGCAAAATGCCACAGGCCCACGCCCAAAATAGGGCCCACCACGCAGGTCCACCCACCCAAAATTAATTTGGTAATATATGAAAGCGTTGTCTTAAGGCCTATCATTGTTTCGTAAAGATCTCACTAATCAATCAAAAATTACTCAATAGTCATTTTATTGCGCATAATTTATGCTGTACAAAAATGTATGTACATATTTTTTTGTAAAATCAATAGAAACAGCTGACAGGTCATTTTCAAAACTTGATTAAAAATTATTTAAGAAGCACATGAATCAATAAAGGCTAAAGGGATTAGCTATGTTGTCTGTTGAGCTACTACCCATAGCTTGTCCTTGGAGGAAATTGTTGACAATTTCAGAGAGACCTATGTTTGTTTAGCCTCTATAGGTGTTAATATTGATGATTGACTATTGATTTGTTTATAATATTTATTAATATTGTTTTATTCAATTCAGATTAAGTTTTTTACATTATATTGAAATTTTTTAGCAACAATTTTATCAAATATTATGGCTGTATGGTAATGCACTTAGAGTGGTTTTTCCTCAATGGGTTTACACTCTTATCTTTCCACGCAAATGTGGGTACACTTCCTCTAAATTTAACCTACCTACTCTATATTATTACGTATTATAAAATAATTCCAATAATAAATGTCTAAATATTTTTTTATAATCTACAATTATTCATAAGATTTGGGGAAGGTAGTGTATTTTTTCTTTGGGGGCACCCATCGTGGGTCCATTACTGCAGAGTTACGCCTTTGTACATGTTACAAGCTAATGTAGGTCAAGCTAGTTTTACAAAAGGAAATTTTAGTGCATCTTTAAGTTTATATTAAAATAATAATAATTATTTGTGTCTGGGTGATGTAATATAAGAAACTAAAGTAAATAATAAAGTAAAAAACACAATTTCTTATTTATGTTTTATACGTATATGTGTGTGTCCCCACCCCCTTCCTTTTAAGGGTTCTAACACTTTTCTGACCCCCAATTTTCTGCGTCCATGAAAAAAGGTTTAAAAAATAAAAACTTTTTATGTTAATTGACAAGATATTTCTATCACCATTATTTTTATTATTATTATTTTGATATTTTCCATCAAAAGTGATTGCATGACTTGACGTATGAATCTTTTAAAGAAAATTAAGTAACCATTGTGACGCTCAAATACTGTCCTCACCCCTCATAACATGGGTTATGTCAGATGCTGAGGAAATGATCGACATTATACGATGTGTCTGTCGATAGTTGTATATCCAATGTTACTCATTGAGGGCGGACTGGTAAGGGGGGAGGTTTGATAGGGCGGGGTATTACCACCAATGTCTTCTCCACCCTTCCCCCCCATCAAAATGTGTCTTCCTCCAGTTTGTTTGGTTCCCTCTGATATACTCTAGTTTGAAGATGAAAGATGGTTTGCATCAAATTTCAAATAGGTTCTATAACAATCTATTATTATTTTTAAATGCTTAAGGGCCACCCCTAATAGCTTTTAGTGGCATTCCATTTTCAAACATTGGGTGACCTGGTGGTCTAGGGGTAAGGTGTCAGACTTCTGTGCTGGGGGTCCGGGGTTCAATCCTCGGTCCCGGCACAGATTTATCTGATTGCCAAACCCTTCCTTCACCTCTGACAAGATATGTATTAATCACAACTTGTGAATGTGAGGAATGCCAGGCCTCCACCGTGGTTCGGATTCCACGTTAAACTGTAGGTCCTCCATTTCATCTCCCAATCACCCTACCATTGCACATTAGCGTAAGTGCGTATAACTCGAACGGGTAGTAAGACGCGGTGCTAATAATAATAATAATAATAATAATAATTTTCAAACATTTCCCATTGGCTTGGAGTAATTCCCCTAAAAACTCCTCAAAAATATATATATTTTCATTGCGACTTTCTTCCAGTTTGAGTTATACACATGCATGAACTAGGAACGAGGAAGGTAACATTTTAGATTTAATGTACCCACATTTGCGTAGAGTGAGAGTGGGGAACCATTTTAGGGAAAATACCCTTATTGCACACAACTGGGATTTGAATTTCAATCTCCCCACCAATCTACCCACCGTGTTCAACAGACATGCTGAAGACGGGGAGATCACGGTTCAATTCTGGTTGGGTGCACTTAGGTGGATTTTCCTAAAGAGTTTTCTGCTCTCACTCCACGAAAATATGGATGCATCTCCTCTTAATTTAACCTTCCTGATGCCTAACACATTAGAGTAATTAGTACATAAGTGTACAGCCCGAACGGGTAGTAAGACGCGGTGATATAAATAAATAATATTAGCGTGTTTGAAACCGTTTTAAAAAACACTCTCAATATACACTATTGGGATGTGAACCCCAGTCTCGTCACCAGCAAACCAGTCTAATACGAGAAAGTCAAATGAAAAATGTTTTCTTCCTCAAGATAAGAAATAAGAAAACCATACTACTGATTATATTAGTTCAAGCTAAAAATAAAGCAGCAGATTTCTGTATAGTGTGGTCTTTGATAAAAGCCGCACTCTATCCTTTCCCTTCCAAGAAACTTGACCCATGTAAACAACAGATTAGCTCGCTCCCCCTTCACTCTTTCAGTCCAGGCTTGAGAGATATATGACAACATCGCAGCTCTAGTTTGGTGTCGGCTAGACAGTCCAAATAGTTCAATATAAGGACGTTTCTTAGGATTTGCGCTGATAGCGCTTCTCAAATTTTACAAGGTAGTCCTTCCACTTAAGTAGAAGTAAAACTTGAGAAGCTCTATCAGCGCTACTCCTAAGAAATGTCCATATATTGAACTATTTGGACTGTTTAACCGACACCGAACTTGAGTTGCGGTGTTGTCATATCTGTCAAGTTTGCTCTGAAAGAGCGAAGGGGGAGCGAGCTAATCTGTTTTACATGGGTTAAGGGCATTACTACCACTAGCAACTCTAGAGTTTCGCATGTATACATGACTTCAGCTTTATTACGGTAGTGTACGTCAAGCAGCCTTGCTGTGTCGGCACAGAGGCACAGACGTAAGCTGATACTCCGTGGGTCAACTGTTTGAACTTAGGGTTTGATAATTTCGTTGGCTGGTCAGTTATGAATCATCTGAGTAGCAAGGGCTGGGATGTTTTGATAAGCTTGCAAAAAGAGCAATACATTCAGTAGAGTTCTCTTCGATTAGATTTCTGACAGGATATCCGTCAATTACGTCCGTAGTTGGTCCATCATTATGAAAAATTCAAGTTTTTATGATTGCAATCGTTTGTTCTGGATTGTTCCGCAAAAATTTGTGTTTGTTCCATTTTGATAAATCCACAAATTGTGTGTTTATATTGGGATTTGGGGGGGCAACTTCACGATAGACCCCCCCCCCCCATACACTTTGGAAAATTGACATTTACATGGTTGCGATAGAGTTTGTTCCGCAAAAAGTTTCGTTTGCTGTGTATTTGTTCTTGCACAAATGGTACGTGAATTTGAAACTTTGTTTACTCTTGAGGGGCCAACTTCATGGAAACCCCCCCCCTCAAAAAAACCCTTTTAAAAATTCATGGTGTTTTGATTGCACTCGTTTGTTCCGGATTGTTAGAAACAAATTTTTGTTTGTTCCGTTTTAAAAAGCCCACAAATAGTATGTTTACATTGGGAGAGAGAGGGGCCAACTTCACGATAGCCCATTCCTGTTTGAATAATATCCAGGAACTTGAGTTAAATTAGTATATTTTTAAATGATATCGATATTTTATAATGCATAGTTACTCAAACATATTCTTTTTAACCAAACAGTTGTAGGGATGATAAGATAATGTTGAAAATTAACTATGTATCCTAATTGTTTGTCATGTTTGTAAAATCCACATAACCGATTAGACGCTGAAATTAAACGGTGAAAAGTTGCGTTGGGATGGGAATTCTTTTAAAGTAAATTTTTGTAAATCAATATTATATTTACGAGAATGCAAGAGTTTAGCTGTTAAAGGACGTCATTGCATAGCTATTTTTAGTTAACATTTGTAAAGAACGTTTTTGATTTAGTCATGTGCATTCATTTCGATTTTTTGTTTAAATTCTTAGTTTGTTTTTATGGCAAATTTGTAGCAATTTTTTTTTAGAATTTCAGGTTATTCCATAGATATTTTTAATCGCTTTTTTGAAAATTTATTCTGCGTCCGCTTAGTAAACTTTGATTTGAAAAAAATATTTTTATCGTCAAGGAATTTCGTAGTCTTCTTCGTGTCAGAGTTGGAATAATTGACATTTTCTTCCAATCATGTATCTTTGCAGTCAAAGATACTATTTACTACATCTTAACAGTAAAAGTAGCAACCAAAAGGAAGGTGCGATGTCAATACTTTAGGGTAACCTAGTTATGAGCTCTCTTGAGGGGTTAGGGGAAAAGGGAGGTAAGATCTCGTGTATCTTTCGGTAGTTTCACAACTGCACAAATAGACGAAACCAATATTTTGGAGCTTAGGAGGAAGTGAGGTCCATAAAAATACTTTTTTTACTATGTGTTTTATGGCATGCAATAAGTTGTAGACCAAGATCTCCCTAGTTTTTGTATTTCTGACTTGCTTCGCCTTTTTTTTTTTTTTTTGCTTTTTTGTGAATAATGAGTGAATCAAAGGCTATATGTTTCATACTTTGACACAGAGGGTGGGACAATTCTTTACTTGGGCTCTGTGTGACCATACAGGTCGCATACACAAAAGGCCATCATCACTAGTGACACTAGTTTATTTAGCGTTTGTAAGAGATCTAAGAACTAACAAACTAAAATATAATGCACAATAATCTGGAACAAACTAATAAAGTTATAAAACCAAAAATACAAATTTTGTTATATTTTATCTAGTTGAGGTAAGGAAATAGAGCTTAGCATAGTGATAAAAATATATTAATTTTAAAACTATCAACATGAAATAAACACATTTTTTAAAAATAAATTCAGAACAAACTAAAGATAATCATGTTAAGGAACTCTAATAAACTAACAACAAACTTTAAATAAAAAAAATTCAAGTTTTGAAAGAATGTGAGACAGCTACTACTAGAAAAATTTATCGAGGCTTTACAAAAGGAATAAATGGAAATCTTCGCAAAAAGAAATCTAAAATGAACCAAGAACGAATTATTGATTGCCAAGATAAAATATAGATTTTTAAAAGTTTTATGTGTTCATGTGGCGAATATGATTGCCATAAAGGTGTCAATCCACGCTCCTAGTGTAAATAAATCTTGTGTTTTCTTGCCAAAACAAAATGTGCGTTTATTTTAAGGAACCATCCGGAACAAACTAAGAACAAACGATTGCAATCATAAAAATATGGATTTTTAAAAGATGGGGGAGGGGGTCAACTTCATGGACATGCAATGTAAACATACAATTTATGGGCGTATAAAAACATATCAAACTATTTTTTCCGGAACAATCCGGAACAAATGAAGAACAACTTATTGCAATCATAAAAAAAAAATTTCAATGTTATTAGGGGAAAAGGACGGTGAAGTAGCTTCATGGAGGTCCAAAATAAACATATCATTTGTGAGCGTATCAAAACGGGAAAACTGATTTTTTGCGGAACAATCCGGAACTAGCGAAGAAAAAACTATTGTAATCATAAAAAAAAGTTTTTAAAGGGGAGAAGGGCGAATTCATGGATGTCAAAGTATTATAATTAATTTTGGGTACGTATCAAGACTTTTTTTATCTAACAATCTGAAACAAACGATCGCAACCATAAAAATTTCAATTTTCAAAAGTGGGAGGGAGATATCGTAAGTTGGCACTACCAATGTAAACATATCATTTGTGAGATTATCAAAACGGAACAAACTAAATGTTTGTGGGACAACCCGAAACAAACGAATGCAATTGTAAATACATGGATTTTTCAAAGTGGAGGGACTACCGTGAAGTTGGCCCCTCACGAGTAAATAAAATGTCACAAGTCCATGTCCCATCTGTGCAAGAACAAATGCGGAACAAACGAGCCTTTTTGCTATACAATCCGGAACAAACGATTGCAACCATAAAAATGTAAATTTTCCAAAATGGGGGGGGGCTGCCGTGAAGTTGGTCCCACCATTGTAAACATATCATTAGTGGGCCTATCAAAACAGAACAAATGAACATTTTGCGGAACAATCCGGAACAAGCTAAGAACAAACGATTGCAATAAAAAAAACTTGAATTTTTAAATTGGGCAAACCGCAGACGTATTTTTTTCACAGTTGGACCTACCCATGGTACAAATGGTGGGATTATTTACATTTGGTTAAGAAAATATTAAATATCTATCCATTCCTATTATATTATTTTTGACGGAGATATCGTTCTCATCAATAATCTAGGTATGTCATCATCACTTTCCTATACAACTTAAAATTCTTCATTTTCTATTGAATTAATTTCACAACTATCACCTTCCTCAGAACTTTGGAATTCTGAATCGGTACATTCAACATCAGAATACTTATAGCTAATAATGTTATCAATTGAGGAGGGAGGGAGTTTTTCCACACCGGATATGTACTCCGTATCACATATGTCATCTCTGTAATAGAAAAAAAATTAGGGCCTAAATTATCATCTCAAAATGTATATTATTTATTCTAATCAAGAACAGGCAACTAATGATTTTGCAATAGAGATAAAGCGTATTATAAAGATAAATATGTTTTATACACCTATATAAGTTGTAATTATATATATATATATATATATGAGAGAGAGAGAGAGAGAGAAAATTGAACAAGACTGATGATTACGTTGATCATTTGTGCAAGTCATGTGACATATAATAATATATTATTTCAAAGTGTGAATATATTATATAAAGCTAAACTTCGATAAGGACTTGAATCAGTTGGTGAACCAGGCCAAAAATATTTATTCAAATAAATGGTACGGCGCACCGCACAGACTTTCTCTCTCTTTCTATAAACTCGTAAGATTTCTGAACGGAATAATGTACATTGTATTATCACCACTCCACATAAGAACACGCATAAAATAATATACAATGATATAGAATCAATGAGAAAAGAGGCGCATCTTTGTCCACCTAAGAACATTTCAAACAGTTTAATGTCTTCCACAAGGGTCAACACTTCGTATTAAAATTTCGATTTCTGGTTAAAATTTTAACATTTTAAAAGGTGTTGCAGATCTTCAAGTCATCGCATTGATATTTAATTATTCATTTATACATTTTGACCAATAAAAAATGTAAATATTGACTATTGAGTCTAAAATGGAGATAGATCATTGCTATGCAAACATTTCTCCTAAGAGATTTAAGGAAAAATAACATACTTTTTTTAGATACTTACTTATATTTAATTACTCTATGGCATTGGAGTATTATTGCGTTAAGACTTAAGTAGTATATGTTTACAACTAAAGCTCACAAAATTGTATTAATATATTTGCAAATATCTCAGAAACTGCTGTTTTTATAAAAATATATGTCAAATAAAAGTTTTTTATTTCTAATAGTCCTACAATTTTGCAATGATAAGTTGTTTAGTTTCTCCAATAGTTGTGGAGATACGGAAATTAACGCTTCTGTAATGTACCCTAAAAATCATTTTCATAGGAAAATAAAAATAGCCAGTTTATTTATAATCTTAATCAACGCCTAGATACGAATTTTAATCAAAATCGTTTAAGCAGATTTTGAGAAAACCAAATTTTTCTCTTTTCGTCCTTCAGTAAACTACCCTTAATTTTAAGTTTTTATAGACACACAGACAGACGGCATTGCAAAGACTATTTTTTAGGGTTCGGGGGGTCATGAGACGTCGACATCCATCAACATTTCAGGTTAGTTTTTTTTTACGGTCGCAATACTTAAACTTTAATGTCCAAAAAGTTAAAAAATTCATATAATTGCGTATATATTGAAAGTTATTGATTTTATAAAAATATGTTTCGGATAAAATATCTATATTATAAATATATATACATATTTGTAATGCTAAGTAATTTCATATCTCAAATAGTTTCGGAGCTATTTAAAAAAATGTTAATTTACGCATCAGACCGGAGCCCTTAAAGCCATTTTGCCGAAATATTGAGGGTAGCCATTTTTTTGGGAATATTTATTAATGTTTATAAATGAAATTTAATCAAAATCGTTGGAGCCGATTTTGAGAAAATCGACTTTTTCTCTTTTTGCCATTCAGTAAACTACCCTTAATTTTAAGTTTTAATAGACACACAGAGAGACGGCATTGCAAAGACTATTTTTAAGGGTTCGGGGGGTCATGAGACGTCGACATCCATCAACATTTCAGGTTAGTTTTTCTTACGGTCGCAATACTTGAGCTTTAATGCCAAAAAAGTTAAAAATATATATATATTTGCGTATATATTGAAAGTTATTGATTTTATAAAAATATGTTTCGAATAAAATATTTGTATTATAAATATATATACATATTTGTAATGCTAAGTAATTTCATATCTCAAATAGTTTCGGAGCTATTATAAAAAATGTTAATTTACGCATCAGACCGGAGCCCTTAAAACGATTTTGCCGAAATATTGAGAGTAGCCATTTTGTTTGGAATATTTATTTATGTTCATAAATGAAATTTAATCAAAATCGTTAGAGCCGATTTTGAGAAAATCGACTTTTTCTCTTTTTGCCCTTCAGTAAACTACCCTTAATTTTAAGTTTTAATAGACACACAGACAGACGGCATTGCAAAGACTATTTTTAAGGGTTCGGGGGGTCATGAGACGTCGACATCCATCAACATTTCAGGTTAGTTTTTCTTACGGTCGCAATACTTAAGCTTTAATGCCCAAAAAGTTAAAAATATATATATAATTGCGTATATATTGAAAGTTATTGATTTTATAAAAATATGTTTCGAATAAAATATTTGTATTATAAATATATATACATATTTGTAATGCTAAGTAATTTCATATCTCAAATAGTTTCGGAGCTATTATAAAAAATGTTAATTTACGCATCAGACCGGAGCCCTTAATACGATTTTGCCGAAATATTGAGAGTAGCCATTTTGTTTGGAATATTTATTTATGTTCATAAATGAAATTTAATCAAAATCGTTAGAGCCGATTTTGAGAAAATCGACTTTTTCTCTTTTTGCCCTTCAGTAAACTACCCTTAATTTTAGGGGTAGATATCCAATTCCAAAAACCCCTCGGGGCAACCCTATGAAAACCCTAGATATCAAGTTTCAGCTCAATCGGTAAAATAGTTTAGGCTCTAGTTGGAGGTACAGACAGACAGAGACAGACAGACAGACAGACAGACGGAAATTCAAAAACCACTTTTTCGGATTCAGGAAGTCATGAAACGTCAAAATTCATCAAAATCTCGAGTTCGATTTTTTTGACGATCACAATACTTTCTCTACCTGTAAGATAGAGAGAAAGTAAAAATTACTAGGAACTTGCAGCAATAAACTCGAGTTTACAAAATAAAAGGTAGGTTTATTAATAATTTACCTATACAAATAATAAAAATATATAATTTTCACATATTTTTAGGTGGCTTGCCACATGAGTTCTCTTTCTATAGTTTCTCCATCTGTAGCATTCATATGGCTACAAGCTAATGTTAGTCAACGAGTCAACAAAATATTACTTACCCAATATCACCATCCCGGCTACAGTCGAGAAAACATAAACACATCCAGCCCCTACTTCACCCGGTCAACGACTGCCTTTGTGAAACAAGAGTCCGGACACGCCCCGCTAGAGTTCGCTAGCATAGTGCCAACCTACGCCAACCCCAGAAGAAGAGAATTTTCTTTCTAGAATACACGAGTTCGGCTTCTAGAAAAATAAGATGTTTCCATGGTCACGCACGTTCCCCCCCCCCCCCTCCTTTGTGGATCCTGTCTCTTGTGTTCATGGAGTTTGCACCGTATAAAAGACCGCCCAGGAAACTATGGCGTCACTCTTAGGCCAGGTCTGGAAGCAGACGGAAGCAATGTAACCTGTTACATTGCGACAAATGTTAGATTATGTGCTATTCTGAAGTGGCATTGTAATTTAATTCATTACAACATTTTGTATTTTAAAATATTAACTTATATTATTACTTTGCTGTAAAGTGTTTTTTTTATGTAGTGCTGAGTATGGCTTAATTTTCAATAGTTTTATATTTTTTGGAAAATGGTGGCATCTTTACCCACAATGTGTGGCATCTTACCCAAAGTATGAGGGAAAGATGCCAGTGATGCATGACTTTAAATTTTAAGTAGTTCTATGCTTGATTTTTATTTTAACATATGTCTGATTAACTAGTACTCTAAATAAATGTTTTTTGAGTGTTATACAAAAATTTGGTATTTTTCTGTCGCCATGTTTTAATGATACGACCATCAAATGGCTTAAGTGTTGCATCTTCCCCCGAGTTACCTTATATTCAAATTTGAAGATAGCATATAGAACAATTTTTCTGCAAAAAAGAAACATTTTATTTTTAAAAATGTAAAATTTTTAGAGAATTACACTTATTGCCTCTACTACAAAAATTATAAACACTTACTCTAAAAATAATTATTTAAAATTAAAATAAAACATATAGAATTATACTGCAAGAAAAGGTTTTTCACCTAATTGTATGGAAAATATCTATCTATCGATTTTGACCAAATTTGATAGGCTTACTAACAAGTTTTAGATTGAAGCATTATCATTTTATAATCTATGTCTCCCTTATCAATCACTTTTGTGTCAGGGATGTTCATAATATTATATACACATCACTAGCTATTTTATAATTTTAGCTACACACATTATATAATGATACATCTATTCTACAACTTTATACATTCAAAGTCTGTATGAGCTATCTGTTTATTAAGATTGGAATTAAATTAAAATGTAATGTAGTTCCGGAGGACCAGTTTTAGGGCCAATTTCATAGTCAGATTTAGTATGCCTAAAGTGCGAGTCTATACTAAATACAAGACGTCACCTACCTGAAATTGAATGGAATGGGCCAGTTTCATATGCGAAACTGGCCCATTCCATTTTGGTCTAGGTAGGTGTCGTCCTGTATTTAGTATCGACTCGCACTTTAGGCGTACTAAATCTGACTATGAAACTGGCCCTTAGTCACACTAAAACAGAGGTGAGATATGACCGTTGATATATAAAAATGTATTTGATGGAGCCTACCTTTGAGTGATGTCTTGGGCTGGATATCCAGGAAAATCTGAGTTCGATGGGCTTGTTTCTGAGTAGGTTCTTCTTTGTAATATTAATTTGCGAAAGAGCTCCCCTAAACACTCGCAGTTAATGAGTACATATTATAATACGGAAACACACAGAGATTGAACACTATTAACATATTATAAATACATTGTCGCGCACTAAATCATCTTTACACGGAGTTTTGGAGAAGTTCAAACAAAATAGAGCAAGAGAGGTTCACCGAGTTTTGTCAGAGATTGGTTTTCAATTCACACACTGTCTATTGAGTACCACATGCCACGTCTAACAGGGTTGACTAGGGGGAAGGAAGAGGGTAAAGGGGGTAGCGAATTCCAAGAAACTACAGGCACGTAGAGTAGACTGAGGGGAAATAGGGGAGTAAATAACTAGTGAACGGTACCTAACAACGAGCAGTATTTTTGAAGTAAAAATAGCGAATAATGGAATATTCAACATACCGGCCCCCTTGAACCGATGGTTGGTTCAATCAAAAAGGAGAGATGGAGAGAGTTAACAAAAAAGAAGAGAAACTAGTAGAAAAAACAAAGAAGACAAAGCATTAGTTGAGAGGTAATGGGAAGACCTTAACTGCTGGTCGAGAGAGAGAACCTGAAGAAGTTTTAAGAGTCACAGCTCGTACTACGCCATCATACCCTGGAAATGTTGCGGTTATTCTTCCAATGCACCACAAGAGGGGAGAGGTCTTTTGTCTATGAACTAGCACTAGGTCACCAATCTTTAGGTTATTAGTCTTCACTGTCCACTTCGAACGTTGTTGAAGAGTATGGAGGTATTCCGTCTGCCACCTGTTCCAGATACGCTGAGAAAAGGCCTGCACTAGTTGCCATCTTTTGAGGCGGTTCGTTGTAACTTCTGCGAAGTCGACTTCGGGAATTGAGTTGAGAGGGGATCCAATTAAAAAATGTCCTGGAGTCAAAGCATCGATTTCAGAGGGATCCGCTGAGATAGGAATGAGAGGCCAAGAATTAAGCATTGCTTCCACTTTTGTTGTGAGTTGATGAACTCTTCGAGAGTCAAGGTATGCGCTCCAATCACTCGGATTAAATTATGTTTGGCGCTCTTTATGGCTCGTTCCCATAATCCACCTTAATGAGGAGCTGCAGGTGGTAGAAAATGGAATCGGATAGAGTGTTTAGTAGCAAAGTGATTCAAATTTTGCTGAGTCTTTGTTTGGTTAAGAAAACCACGAACTATTCTAGTCAATTGAGAAGATGCTACAACAAAGTTTGTGCCGCAGTCAGAAAAAAGATCGGTACACAATCCTCTTCGTGACACAAATCGAGTGAGGGCGGCGATGAAAGCATCCGACGATAAGTCAGTGACAACTTCCGATATGTACAGCCTTGGTAGAAAAACAGACAAACAAGCACAAATATGCCTTAACAGACTGGAGGCGTCTTAGAGAGTGGATCTTCACCAAGAAAGGACCTCCATAGTCCATTCAGTTTTTAGAAACGGTCGAGCTGGGGTGGCACGTGTCTCGAGTAGATCTCCCATCATGGGTGGAATGAGTCTTGGCTTACATTTGAAGCAACGAATACATTTGTGAATTCTTGAGCGGATTATACTGCGAGCGGACATAATCCAAAATTTCTTGCAAATCGTCGCTTGCAGGAGTTGAGGACCGGAGTGTAGAGTTTCATGATGGTAATGATCAATAATCAGATTTACGACGTGATGAGACTTGGCAGAACAATAGGGTGTTTAGAATCATGGGGAAGATTAGAGTGTCGTAGCCGTCCTCCGACTCGGATTACATCATGTTCATCTAAAAAGGTGAAAGATGCTGAAGTCGTGGGCTACAATTTTTATCCTTTTGAGAGCTGAGATATCTTCAGCAAAATGACCAATTTGAATTTGTTTACAAATTGTCAGGTGGATTCACTCATTTCTTCAGGGGCAAGAGGTCAAGCTAATCTGGGTTTACCCCTAGAGTTGTTGACAAATCGTAGCACGTAGGCGATGACGTGCGTAAGTGTTGTCCATGATGAGAACTTGGAGAGGAGTTCCCATTCTTGAGACGGAGATGAGATCAGCACGTTGAAGGGTGAAGGTTTCACTTCTAGAAGATGTGCGTCCAGCACAGGCGTAATTTGCGGTGTAGGCCAGGTCTGGGATGAGGAGCGAAGCCAGAGTTGTCCATGCCACCAAAGGGGGTGATCATAGAGCTGGGGTGGTGAGAGGCCACGGGAAACACAATCAGCAGGGTTGTGAGCCGATGAAATGTGAGACCATATGTGAGGTGGGGTCCATTCTTGAATTTGTGCAATACGATTTGCAACTTACACCTTCAAGCGGTAGGGAGGGGTTTGGATCCATGACAGGACAATGGATGAATCACACCATGCAGTGGTTGAGTCTATGCGGCAATGGTAAGAAAGAAGAGAGATACAATATTAGCAGGAGTTTGGCAAGAAGATGAGCACCACACAATTCTAAGCGAGGTATCGAGAGGCGTTTGAGAGGTGCAACACGTTATTTTGCCAAGATAAGTGTAACCTTGACCTCGTTTTCTTGAGAAGTACATCTTAGGTACACAACGGCAGCGTATCCTTGTTCTGAGGCATCTGAGAATCCATGAAGTTGTATATTTGTTGATTGAGACAGTGAGGAGAGCGTGGCACCGTAACTTTTTGGAGCGAGGGTAATTCCTTGAGAAAGATTTTCCAACGAGTAGCAACTTCACTTGGAAGGGGTGACCCATTGAAGTCCAAGAGTCCATAAATATTGGAGAAGAGATTTTACCCAAAATACAACCGGAGTTAGCCAACCCCAAGGGTCATAGATTTGTGCAACGGTTGAGAGAACATTGCGCTTAGTGGGTACAGTCTCAACGATGTTTATATTGTACGAAAAGGTATCAGAGCCTGGCGTCCACTGGAGACCCAGAATGCTAATATGAGGTTGTTCTTGGGTGTGAAAGTAGAGAGGCTTTTCTCTGTGTTCTTCTGGAACGGAGTTCAGAAGCTGTGGTGAATTGCTGGACCATTTCCTAAGTTCAAAGCCCCCTTTTGAGAGTAGTGTAGTGAGTTCAGTTTGTAAACTGAGCGCATCTTCGACGGTGTTCGATCCAGCAATGATGTCGTCCACAAAAGTTTGGGTTTGTAAGACGGATGCAGCACGAGGGAAGAGATGTCCTTCATCTTGGACAATTGACGTAGAGTTCTTAGCGCCAGAAATGGTGAGCTCGACATACCATAAGTGACGGTTGTTAGCTGGTAAATGGAAAGTGGAGTTGCAGGATCGTCACGCCAATAAATGAGTTGATATTTCTGATCATCCAAGTGAACCTTGATTTGGCGATACATCTGACGAATGTCACACGAGAACACAAAAGAATGTCGTCGAAAGTGAAAAAAGACGTCACAAATGTCATTTTGAAGCTTTGGTTCAGGCAAGAGCGTATCATTAAGAGATACATTAGTTGAAGTACGAGCACTAGCGTCAAACACTACCCGAAGTTTCGTGGTGGAACTATTTTGTTTGAAAACACCGTGATGAGGTAAGAAGTAATGTGGCACGTCTGGAGAGGGGTGAGTGTCACACAAGGTCATATGGCCAGATTCGAGATAATCTTGCATGAATTCAGAGTACATGCTTTTGTGTTGAGGCTGGGCTTGCAGTTTTCTTTCGAGTGAGTTAAATCTGTGTTTGGCAGAAATGTCTGATGTTCCAAGAGGGGAGTGAGATTCTTTGAACGGAAGTCGCACGACATACCGTCCTGTGTCATCACGGGAATGAGTGGAGAGAAAATGGTCTTCACACACTCTTTCTTCTTTAGTTGGTCCAGCTTCATAGGGTGGTTCTTCGGCTTGCATAAATCGTTGTAAGGATTCATGAAGGTTATGATCTGAGGTTGAGAGGAAGTTCACCAGACCACCAAAATCATTTCGTTTGTTGTTGAGTGAGAGTGGCAAAGAAGGAGTGGTGCCCATAATGACATAACCAAATATTGATCCAAATGCCACAGGCAAGATAGGGCCGAGAGTGTGGCAATCACCAGTGAGAGCATTGGAAAAGAGGTCAGCTCCAATGAGAATGTCAATCGGACTTGGGATATCAAACGTGGGGTCAGCTAAAACAAAGCTTTTGAGTTTTTGTTTGATATTAGGGTCAATGTAGGTACGTGGCAAATCCGAAGTTATCTTGTCCAAGATTGTTACTGGATGTGAACAAGCTAGAACAGTGCCATTAATGGAGGACAGATTTAGGTTTGTCATTCCCTTGGTGTTTACATGACAAAGAGATATTCCATTTATGTCTTGTGACAAGTGGGACCGAGTAACATTCAACAGCTGAGTACAGCGCTCGGTGATAAAGCTGCATTGAGCCGCAGAGTCTAGTACACCCCCCACTATTTGTGGAGGGCCAAAAGGAGTAGTGAGTTGAACAAGAGTAGTTGCTAAAAGCACTGTGGTCTTTGGTTGGCTTGTAAGACCAATAAAGGGAATAGGTGTAGTAGTATCCCCTGAATGATTTCTATGGAGGGATTCTGTTGCATGGTGAGCGTCGTGACCTTGAGATGATTGTGGGTTTGAGGAGGAGGTCAAGTGAAGCAATGTGAGGTGTATTTTGTTACAGTGTATGCAGGTTCGCGTCGATTTACAGTCTCTTAAAGTGTGGGCATTTCCGAGACAATTAAAGCAAAATTTACTAGAACGTACGAAGTAAAATCGTTCTTGAGAAGTCTTATTTTGAAATTGAGCACACTGATATATACTGTGTGTGCTTTGGTGGCAAAATACACAATTATTTGGGGTTTTACCCACGCCAGTCACTAAGGCAGTAGGCTTAGAGGTTGGTTGAGTGTATCGAGGTCTTGAACTATATAGTTGAGGTTTTGAAGTGACATGCGTGTTGTGTGAGGGTTGGGAATTTCTGGTAGTAAATCTGGAAACTGCTGCTGCATTTTCTAAATGCTGGCATTCTGTTTCTAAGTATAAAATTAAGTCAAGCGCATTTGGCATACTTGAATTAGTTCCACGAGAATCTTCAAACCGTTTACGTGTTTCGTGATCCAACTTTCGTAGAAGAGAAGCGATTAAGAGCGTTTCCTTCGTAATATCATAATCTAGGGCAATCAGGGCTTGGCTATTTTCGGAGTAGTTAGCCAAGAAATGTCTGAGACTGTCTAGAGAGCCGTGAGAAATATTGGGAAGGTCTAAAATCTTGTCGTCAAGATGGAGAGAAACTAGTCAGCGCACCTGATGATATCTTTTTTGAATTAGGTTCCAAGCGATTGAGTAATTTTCATTGGAAATGTGGAGGCGTTGAATGACCTTCAGCGCCTCACCTTGAAGAGAACTTAACAAATATTCGAACTTTCTAGAAGAGTTAATGAAGTATTTGAGTGTATTGTTGTCTCAAAATAATTAGAGAACACCATCCATTGTTGAAGGTTTCCATTAAAAGTGGGCAAATTCAACTTGGGCTATCGAACTGCGTGGGCGTGAGGAACAGGAGGGGTAGGGACATTTGCGTTGGTCTTAAGGGGGCCACCTCGGTACGTGAGAAAGTATCATTCGTGTTAGGCCTCATGTCTTAAAATGAAAAGCTCTGTGCTGTTTTCTTGAACTACAGCGTCTGTCTCTCTCTAATCTTATCCTCTTTACTCTTATCCTACCACCCCATGTCAGAAGAAGAGAAGCAAAGGAATGGAAAACTAGTTCAAGGTCAAGATGCGTGGCTGATCGCCTACCCACTACACAGTCCAGCTGTCTGCCTCTTGTGATATTTTGCTAACTTGAGATTCTCGTGAAGGGTCCACAAACAACCCCAATCCTTGATTGATGGTTTAACTTGTCTTGAAAACTTATAATACGAACAGGTATTAGGATGCGATGCTAAAAATAAAACTGTCTTGAAGAACACACACTTTTATACATGTCACTTTTTTTAGGGAAATGTGAATATTAACTATACAATAATTAATCACGTGTAGACTAAATTTATATCTTACCTTACTTAGTCGATAGCCAGGCGTCGAAACCGAGGAGTATAGGGGGCTCCAACAAACGGCCCTATACCCTCAACCCCTCTTAGATTTATTCTATCTGGGTAAAAAGTTTAGTAAATACTTAAAATATGGAATATGTAATAAAAAAACTCCAAATAGCTTCTAAAAACATTCAATTTTTTTGTTAAAAAATCGGGGATAGTGCTCCCCCCTTCCGACCTCATTGTTGTTAATCAAACCAAAGAGGTTTTTCCTTTTAGAACCGCGTCTTACAACCCGTTTGGGTTATACGCCTATGTAAAATTACTCTAATGGGTGACGCTTTCGCTTAGACCATGCGGCCACCGAAGCGGGTCAAATTAGTTAACTTTTACTCTCAACTAAAATGAGATAGACTACACATTGTTGTATCACATACACTGTTTACGCCTACACAAAATTATAGTATACATAAATAATAGGTTAAATGGTCATGTATAACCTATTTTCAACAATTAATATATTTTAATTTTAGGTGCCTATTCAGGCTATCAGTAATTTCCACTGATTATTCTAGCTGACAGGGGAAGAGGAAGGAAAGTTTTGATGAAATGTACCCGTATTTGTTTAGAGAAAGGGCTATGGATAAACTACCCTTAGTAAACCTGACCGGGATTCAAACCCCGACCTTCTTGTCGCTGGCAATCTTGTCTATCTTGATCTTTACGTTTTAAATAATTAAATTAACTAAGAACTTATTAAAATAATAAGTAATATACAATTTTATTAGTGTTGAAACACATTGACTGTTTCATATAATATACACATACACAGTGGCTGAGCCAGAAACAAATGACAGGGGGGACACCATGATAATATTATATATTATTATTATTATTATTATTATTATTATTATTATTATTATTATTATTATTATTATTATTATTTTGTTACCTTACATCCTTTTAAAAATCTCGTATCTGTATGTTAAAATTAATATTAAAACAAGATTAAAAAGCTATGTTACATAAAAGCCTTTTGAGTCCGCTGATAAATGCTGATAAATAATGATTTATCTTTAAGAGTTTGAATGAACTTTGATTTAAGTTTTCGTGTGTGTTTTCTATCAACCTTGTTTAGAACCTCTTCAGGGAATATTTCAATACTTTTATTTAGACTGGGCAATGAGCCTGGCCAAACCATTGAGTCTTCCCTGACCCATTGTGGATCTGAAGTAGTTTTTAATTATATTCAACGAACTATAAGATCGTTCGGCTGTTTAAGTAGTAACTGGTATCACACAGTTTTCAATGGGCAATCGATGTTAGGAAATATTGACAAAAATCAGTACGCTTTCATTGGCGTATCGACTTTTACAAATTTCTGTATCAAGAATTCCCGTCATAGTTTCAATTCTCCTTGAAGTACCCCTATAGTGGATGAAAACACCAGATATATGTGTTTTTGCTGCTTCCATTATCTCTTCATATGTTAACAATTATTTTGATTGTAGCTAGAGGGCATTTAAACGATTGCTGTATATGTTCCCGAAATTGACAAGGGGGGCACTTGCCCCTGTGCCACCCCCTGACTCCACCACTGCATACACACACACACACACACATATATATATATATATTATATATATATATATATATATATATATATAGATACTCAATGTACTACATGTGTACGGTAGTAGTGTAATTTTAAAATATTTTTTTTACAGTACAGTATTTTCCTTTTTTATTTTATTTCCTGATAATGATCCGGATATTTGGCGATCTGGATCATTACCAGGAAATAAAAAAGGAAATGACTGTACTGTAAAAATGATATTTTAAAATTACACTACTACCGTACACATGTACATTGAGTATCAACTTAGTTTTTACATAAATACAGTACTGTAGGCCTACTGTATGATTCAAGTTCATTGCATTCTTGTTTACAGTAGCAATAAGTTTAAACTTACTGTATTGTTTAACTACTGTAGAGTAGATTTTGCATTTTCTTTCGAAACATTGCCTTAATTAAAGATTTATGTATATATGTATATATATATACATTAATCTTTAATTATATATTATATATATAAATACCCTCTATACATCGAATTTCTCAATAGTATCGAAGTTTTGGTGAATCCCCTTAACATTTACATATATAAACTGTTTATATAGGCCTGTATCAAAATACAATTTTATATATAGAATCTTTTCCAAGCCAAATCGGGAATTTTCCCCCTGAAATTACATTGTTATAAGAAAACCAAGTGAGAAAAAAATAGAAACTTTTTTACATAAAATATGTAAAAGCATAAGAATACTAGATAAATATGATGTTTTTTCGAAGTAAAATATGTTTAACACTTTTTTTTCTGGATAAATCTTGATTATTTATACAAACATAACTTGTACATAGTGTGATACATATTTACTTATATATAAGAAAAAGTTAGTTGATTAGAAAGTGTTTTTCTAAATACAATAAACTACACAATACACAAGTATGAATAAATGGTACGAGACAGTCATACTTAGCTTTCTCATAGTCTATTATTGAAAAATCAGTCATCAGTAAACAACACATAAATGATTATTTAATTTTTTTTAACAAGTGATATTTGTCATCTCAAAAAGCTTAAAATACCCATTTGGAACCAAATCGTCAAAGCCACTTTAAAAATATTTCTAATTTTTGAAAAATAAGTCATCAGTAAACTACCCACAAACGACTTTTTATTTTAAAAAAAAGTACACTGTGATATTTGTAATTTGAAACACTTCTAAGATATCTATTTGGAACCAAATAGTTTGAACTTTTTTAAAATATTTCCAATTTTTGAAAAATCTTGTAAACAGTAAACTAATTTTTTTAAATATAGGCCCATGTTAAATATGATATAATATTTTTGTAAAAAAAAATTGGTAGTACCAGTGCCTTTTAACAAACATGCGAGTTGTCTATTAATCTAAACATCTGCGTAACCTGAACAGGTAGTAAGACACTGTGATAATAATCCAAACATCACCTTCCATTTATTAGATTGGCATTTATGTTTTACTGACTTACACCCAAAGGGTAAAGAAAGTATTGTTATCAGCAAAAACATTGAGTTCAATATTTTTATAGATATCGATGTTTCATGACCCCCTGAAAAACAAAGTCATTTTCGAGATGCCGTTTGTTTGTGTGTCTCTCTGTATCTCGAACTAAAGCCTAAATTATTCTATTGATCTATATAAAACTTAGTATTAGGGTTTTCATAAAACTCCACCCCAAGGGATTTTGTAATTAGATTATATAACACTAAAATTAAGGGTAGTTTACTGAAGGGCAAAAAGGTAAAAAAAGGAGGCCAAAATATTTATTAGTATTGGGTGCCATAGCAAGCTATTTTGCGTTCAACTTGGTTTATTTTAGGGGAAACTTCAATTCGATTTACAATATATATGGATAATATGGATAAATCGAGGTGAGTGCTCATAGAAATCTTTATATATATAATTCTTCTGTACGTGTGTATGTCACTGAACTCCTCCTAAACGGCTGGACCGATTTTGATGAATTTTTTTGTGTGTGTTTGAGTGAGTCCTTGGATGGTTTAGATTCACAATTGGACCTGGTAGGTGGCGCTGCAATCGGGTTCTAGAATTTTTTTTATTTTTTAGGGATTTTTTGGGGGTGATTTTTATTTTTTGCATATCAGAACATGTAACCTCAAAATTTCACCCCCTCCCCCCACCACCGCCCCCCAATATTTGTAATAATGAATATAATATTAATAATTGACCGTTAAAAACTCATAAGTTCATCAATAATTGACCGTTAAAACCTTCTGAAGACAAACACTGAATTTCTAATATTTGTGTAACTCACTAATTGGAGTTCATTGTGAATTTTTAATTGTGATGATAACATAGTATTTGTTTTATTATCGAAATCAATTATGCCACCCAAACGAAAAGCCAACGTTCGGGCAGGACAACGTCTGTCTGGTCCTCTAGTATAATATATATAATTCGTCTGTACGTGTGTATGTCACTGAACTCCTCCTAAACGGCTGGACCGATTTTAACGAAATTTTTTTGTGTGTGTTTGAGTGGGTCCGTGGATGGTTTAGATTCACAATTGGACCCGGTAGGTGGCGCTGCAATCGGGTTCTAGGATTTATTTTTATTTTTAGGGAATTTTTAGGGGTATTTTTTTTTAGATTTTTTTCGTAATGAACATGTAACCTCAAAATTTCACCCCCCACCACCACCCCTGAATATTCACAATTGGACCCGGTAGGAGGCGCTGCAATCGGGTTCTAGGATTTATTTTTATTTTTAGGGAATTTTTAGAGAATTTTTGGGGATTTTTTTTTTTAGATTTTTTGCGTAATGAACATGTACCTCAAAATTTCACCCCCACCACCACCCTGAATATTTAGAATAATGATATTAATACTAATAATTGACCGTTAAAAAAAATTATAAGTTCATCAATAATTGACCGCGAAATGCCAAAAATGAAAAGATGTTTTATTTTGTATGTTGTTTGACAAACACTGAATTTATAATATTTGTGTTATTCACTAATTGGAGTTAATTTGTGAATTTGTAATTGTGATGATAGCATAGTATTGTTTTATCATCGAAATCAATTATGCCACCTAAACGAAAAGCCAACGTTTGGGCAGGACACGTCTGTCGGTCCGCTAGTAAGAATATATAATAAGTGGGCGGGGAGAGGGGTGTTGGGTGAGGGGTAATTGTGTTTTTTTAAAGCCCAAAAACAATTATAATGTATTACTTCATCAACAAAGTGGGGGTAGTTAGAGATATTTACTTTAGTTTACTATTATTTGGACACTCAACAAGATAGTGTTACATTATTTGCCAAATTAAAAAAAATCGTAGTGAAGGATAACTCCAAATAGTTTTTGAAAGCATCCAATTTCCAAAAGTATGTCGGTGGAAGCTCACTTAAAATATCTTCTAGAGCAGGGGAGCACACAGAAATTATTCTAAAGGGGTAACCAAAGTATAGAAGTTACAAGTCAAGTCATTAGTCAATCCAATCTATTACTTATATAAGACTCATAGTTTAAACAAAATACTTCATGATGCTATACAGACTAGACAGCATTAAATTCAGTTGGGCATGTCTCACACTCAGGCATGGATTCAAGGGGGCTAAGGAGCTATAATCCCCAACTCCCCCCCTTTTGAGATATTTTTCAAAAATTAAATTGACGGATTGAAGGGTGCTTTGCTCCTCTTCAGAGATACGTCCAATGTGTTCGAACAAAACATGTTTCACCCCGTTTACCCCGAACACTGGCTTTCCCGCACACTCCCCTCCAACCTCACCCCTCCTTTGTGTAATAAACAGCGTATTATATTACTATTGATTTTATTTTCATATTATAACTAAAATAATATTACTATATTATAGTCACTTGACTTAGGTATCTATATTTTTTATAGTTCATTTTTATATTAATTTAAAAATTATAATCACAAACGAAATATATATGCTACAGTGGCTATACCTAGAAATTAAAGCTGGCAACCAAATCCAAGGTAACAGATATTTATAACCAATATAAGTTTAATCAGATACTATTAGGTACAAAATATACTTAAAAGGTACCATTTTGAACCTTAGAATTACATTTTTTCTCCGGGGGTGAAGAACCCCTAGAGCACGAACCAACACTTTATTGGTTCCTAAAGGTATTTATTTTGTGAAGTAGGCACCTCCCCCCTGCTGACATAATCATGGATCCGCCACTGCTCACACTGTATTGAGACATTGGGTTATTTTCAACCACTGCTTTAAGGTGATTTAACATTGCTAGATCATTACTTTGTATTTAATAATTTATTTATCCTTCATTTTCTCCATGGAAGGGCTTGGACCCGCTGGCCCCCCTTCGTGTGTACGCCCCTGTTCTAGAGGCATCTTAATTTTAAAATTAACTGGGAGAGGGTCATTCCAAATAGATTCCAGATACAAATAATTTTAAAAATCCAGATGACGACACCAAATTTATTATAAAAGCATCCAATTTTCAAAAATGTACAGGTGAGGATCATTTCAAATAGCATTTAAAGACATACATTAAAAAAAGACCACTATAAATTGTTTCTAGAGACATCTATTTTTATTTTTCAATTAAAGGCGAGGACCACTCCAAATGGCTTCTAGAAGCATCCAAACTAAAAAAAAAAATGGTACGGCGCACCGCACCGACTTTCTCTCTCTTTCTATAAACCCGTAAGATTTCTGAACGGAATAATGTACATTGTATCATCACCACTCCACATAAGAACACGCATAAAATAATATACAATAATATATAATTAATGAGAAAAGAAGGCATCTTTGTCCACCTAAGAGCATTTCAAACAGTTTAATGTCTTCCACAAGGGTCAGCACTTCGTAAAAAAATTCCGATTTCTGGTTAAAATTTTAAATTTTATAAGGTGTTGCACATCTTCAAGTCATCGTATTGATATGTAATAATTCATTTATACATTTTGACCAAAAAAAATGTAAATATTGACTATTGAGTCTAAAATGGAGATACATCATTGCTGTGCAAACATTTCTTCTAAGAGCTTTAAGGAAAAATAACATACTTTATTTTAGATACTTACTTGTATTTAATTACTCTATGGCATTGGAGAATTATTGCGTTAAGACTTAAGTAGTATATGTTTACAATTAAAGCTCACAAAATTGTATTAATATATTTGCAAATATCCCAGAAACTGTTGCTTTTATAAAAATATATGTCAAATAAAAGTATTTTTATTTCTAATAGTCCTACAATTTTGCAATGATAATTGTTTAGTTTCTCAAATAGTTGTGGAGATACGGAAATTAACGCTTCTGTAAAGTACCCTAAAAATCAATTTCATAGGAAAATGAAAATAGCCAGTTTATTTATAATTCTAATCAACGCCTCGATACGAATTTTAATCAAAATCGTTTGAGCATATTTTGAGAAAACCAATTTTTTAATGTCCAAAAAGTTAAAAAAAATTCATATAATTGCGTATAGATTGAAAATTATTGATTTTACAAAAATATGTTTCGAATAAAATATTTGTATTATAAATATATATACATATTTGTAATGCTAAGTAATTTCATATCTCAAATAGTTTCGGAGCTATTATAAAAAATGTTAATTTACGCATCAGACCGGAGCCCTTAAAGCCATTTTGCCGAAATATTGAGAGTAGCCATTTTGTTTGGAATATTTATTAATGTTCATAAATGAAATTTAATCAAAATTGTTAGAGCCGATTTTGAGAAAATCGACTTTTTCTCTTTTTTCTTTTCAGTAAACTACCCTTAATTTTAGGGGTAGATATCCAATTCCAAAAACACCTCGTGGCAATCTTATGAAAACCCTAGATATCAAGTTTCAGCTCAATCGGTAAAATAGTTTAGGCTCTAGTTGGAGGTATAGACAGACAGACAGACGGAAACTCAAAAACCACTTTTTCGGATTCAGGGAGTTATGAAACGTCAAGATTCATCAAAATCTCGAGTTCGATTTTTTTGACGATCACCATACTTTCTCTACCTGTAAGATAGAGAGAAAGTAAAAATAGAGAAGACCTCTCCAAATAGTATGAAAATAATCTGATTTTCTAAATTTGGGGAGGAGGACATCTCCAAATAACTTTTAGGGACATCCAAGCATCAAACATTTATCGCGAAAAGGGGTAGAGTAAGGGGGGAGTTGAAGGGGAGAAGGCAACTTCTCAAAAAACTATTTTTTTGCTTGCCACCTCCCCCCCTTTCCCCTTCTACATAAATAGCGTTCCAAGCCAGTGGTAGAAAATGATGTTGCACCCCTGAACATTTTTTTTCAAATTTACCTACTATTGTCAACCGGAGAATTTACGGCCAATAGGTTTACAAGGGTGAAAGTTGAGAAATAGAATTTTATAGCTAAATTTTCATAAATATGGCCTAGACTTTATTTTTACTTTCTCTCTATCTTACAGGTAGAGAAAGTATGGTGATCGTTAAAAATATCGAACTCGAGATTTTGATGAATTTTGACGTTTCATGACTTTCTGAATCCGAAAAAGTTGTTTTTGAATTTCCGTCTGTCTGTCTGTCTGTCTGTCTGTCTGTACCTCCAACTAGAGCCTAAACTATTTTACCGATTGAGCTGAAACTTCATATCTAGGGTTTTCATAGGGTTGCCCCGAGGGGTTTTTGGAATTGGATATCTACCCCTAAAATTAAGGGTAGTTTACTGAAAGGAAAAAAGAGAAAGAGTCGATTTTCTCAAAATCGGCTCTAACGATTTTGATTAAATTTCATTTATGAACATTAATAAATATTCCAAACAAAATGGCTACTCTCAATATTTCTTCAAAATGGCTTTAAGGGCTCCGGTCTGATGCGTAAATTAACATTTTTTATAATAGCGCCGAAACTATTTGAGATATGAAATTACTTAGCATTACAAATATGTATATATATTTATAATACAAATATTTTATTCGAAACATATTTTTATAAAATCAATAATTTTCAATCTATAGGCAATTATATATATATTTTTAGCTTTTTGGACATTAAAGCTTAAGTATTGCGATCGTAAATAAAACTAACCTAAAATGTTGATGGATGTAGACGTCTCATGACCCCCCGAACCTAAAAAATAGTCTTTGCAATGCCGTCTGTCTGTGTGTCTATAAAACTTTAAATTTAAGGGTAGTTTACCGAAGGGCGAAAAGAGAAAAATTTGGTTTTCTCAAAATATGCTCAAACGATTTTGATTAAAATTCGTATCTAGGCGTTGATTAAGATTATAAATAAACTGGCTATTTTTATTTTCCTATGAAAATGATTTTTAAGGTACATTACAGAAGCGTTAATTTCCGTATCTCCACAACTATTGGAGAAACTAAACAACTTATCATTGCAAAATTGTAGGACTATTAGAAATAAAAAACTTTTATTTGACATATATTTTTTATAAAAGCAGCAGTTTCTGAGATATTTGCAAATATATTAATACAATTTTGTGAGCTTTAGTTGTAAACATATACTACTTAAGTCTTAACGCAATAATTCTCCAATGCCATAGAGTAATTAAATATAAGTAAGTATCTAAAAAAGTATGTTATTTTTCCTCAAATCTCTTAGGAGAAATGTTTGCATAGCAATGATCTATCTCCATTTTAGACTCAATAGTCAATATTTACATTTTTTATTGGTCAAAATGTATAAATGAATAATTAAATATCAATGCGATGACTTGAAGATCTGCAACACCTTATAAAATGTTAAAATTTTAACCAGAAATCGAAATTTTAATACGAAGTGTTGACCCTTGTGGGAAACATTAAACTGTTTGAAATGTTCTTAGGTGGACAAAGATGCGCCTCTTTTCTCATTGATTCTATATCATTGTATATTATTTTATGCGTGTTCTTATGTGGAGTGGTGATGATACAATGTACATTATTCCGTTCAGAAATCTTACGAGTTTATAGAAAGAGAGAGAAAGTCTGTGCGGTGTGCCGTACCATTTATTTTCAATACAGTAGTGATGAATTTTTATTTAATTAGATATATATATGCTATTCCCAAAAATTGAGCCTAAAAAGAATTTTCTAAAATTTTACTATAGACAGGGGTGGACTAAGGTGCAAAAGAAACAAGCGGACGCTTGGGGCGCCAGAGGCTGCCGTGGGTGGAATTTCATTGCTTGCAATAAATATAGCAAATACTGTTTTTATACTACTTATATCTACCTAAAATATAGTATGTGACTCTATACACAAATACATCATTGGATGTAATTCTTGTATTGTAAATTCTAAGTAAGCCTTTAGGGTGTAAGGTATCTAATGTACCTAATACTTTTACTTTCTCTCTATCTTACAGGTAGAGAAAGTATGGTGATCGTCAAAAAAATCGAACTCGAGATTTTGATGAATTTTGACGTTTCATGACTTTCTGAATCCGAAAAAGTTGTTTTTGAATTTCCGTCTGTCTGTCTGTCTGTCTGTCTTACCTCCAACTAGAGCCTAAACTATTTTACTGATTGAGCTAAAACTTGATATCTAGGGTTTTCATAGGGTTGCCCTGAGGTGTTTTTGGATTTGGATATCTACACCTAAAATTAAGGGTAGTTTACTGAAAAGAAAAAAGAGAAAAAGTCGATTTTCTCAAAATCGGCTCTAACAATTTTGATTAAATTTCATTTATGAACATTAATAAATATTCCAAACAAAATGGCTACTCTCAATATTTCGGCAAAATGGCTTTAAGGGCTCCGGTCTGATGCGTAAATTAACATTTTTTATAATAGCTCCGAAACTATTTGAGATATGAAATTACTTAGCATTACAAATATGTATATATATTTTTAATACAAATATTTTATTCGAATCATATTTTTATAAAATCAATAATTTTCAATCTATACGCAATTATATATATATTTTTAACTTTTTGGACATTAAAGCTTAAGTATTGCGATCGTAAAAAAAACTAACCTGAAATGTTGATGGATTTCGACGTCTCATGACCCCCTGAGCCCTAAAAAATAGTCTTTGCAATGCCGTCTGTCTGTGTGTCTATTAAAACTTAAAATTAAGGGGAATTTACTGAAGGGCAAAAAGAGAAAAAGTCGATTTTCTCAAAATCGGCTCTAACGATTTTGATTAAATTTCATTTATAAACATTAAAAAAATATTTCAAACAAAATGGCTACCCTCAATATATCAGCAAAATGGCTTTAAGGGCACCGGTCAGTTGCGTCAATTAACATTTTTTATAATAGCTCCGAAACTATTTGAAATATGAAATTACTTAGCATTACATATATGTATATATATTTATAATACAGATATTTTATCCGAAACATATTTTTATTAAATTTCAATAACTTTCAATCTATACGCAATTATATGAATTTTTTTAACTTTTTGGACATTAAAGTTTAAGTATTGCGACCGTAAAAAAAAAACTAACCTGAAATGTTGATGGATGTCGACGTCTCATGACCCCCCGAACCCTAAAAAATAGCCTTTGCAGTGCCGTCTGTCTGTGTGTCTATAAAAACTTAAAATTATGGGTAGTTTACTGAAGGGCGAAAAGAGAAAAATTTGGTTTTCTCAAAATATGCTCAAACGATTTTGATTAAAATTCGTATCTAGGCGTTGATTAAGATTATAAATAAACTAGCTATTTTTATTTTCCTATGAAAATGATTTTTAGGGTACTTTACAGAAGCGTTAATTTCCGTATCTCCACAACTATTTGATAAATTAAATAACTAATCATTGCAAAATTGTAGGACTATTAGAAATAAAATACTTTTATTTGACATATATTTTTATAAAAGCAAAAGTTTCTGGGATATTTGCAAATATATTAATACAATTTTGTGAGCTTTAGTTGTAAACATATACTACTTAAGTCTTAACGCAATAATTCTCCAATGCCATAGAGTAATTAAATATAAGTAAGTTTATAAAAAAAGTATGTTACTTTTCCTTAAAGCTCTTAGGAGAAATGTTTGCACAGCAATGATCTATCTCCATTTTAGACTCAATAGTCAATATTTACATGTTTTATTGGTCAAAATATATAAATGAATAATTAAATATCAATGCGATGACTTGAAGATCTGCAACACCTTATAAAATGTTAAAATTTTAACCAGAAATCGAAATTTTAATACGAAGTGTTGACCCTTGTGGAAGACATTAAACTGTTTGAAATGCTCTTATGTGGACAAAGATGCGCCTCTTTTCTCATTGATTCTATATCATTGTATATTATTTTATGCGTGTTCTTATGTGGAGTGGTGATGATACAATGTACATTATTCCGTTCAGAAATCTTACGAGTTTATAGAAAGAGAGAGAAAGTCTGTGCGGTGCGCCGTACCATTTATTTTGTTATGGTACGCAATTAATTATAACTAATGTCAAAACTTTATAGTTCGTTTAATAACTATTCATATAACCATTTTCTACTCTAATGGATGGTATGGCTTTGTTTACAACTTGATTAAATTATTGCAGACTTCAACAAAAAACCCAGGATTTATATCATCATCGCCACGATGCTTGGAGGGTAGGGTGGGATGGGTGTGGAAGAATTACTCTCCGCTTGTGACAATACCCTTAGTCTGCCTCTGACAATAGATATCTCCTTCACCATAATCACCCCGGCTTATGATAGTAGGCTGATAGTATTTGATATAAGAAACCAATTGTTATTATAATATATTAGTAGGCCTAACAATTAGTACAGAAAAGTCAACAACACTAAAAACTCCCCCTCGCATACTCAGACCACACTAACATATATATTCTATTCTGAAAATTGAAAAATTACACCTGGACACGGGAATCGAACCCGGTGTCATTTTTCAATTTTCAGAATATGATATCTAGTGGAGTAATTCCCTACTAACAAGCATAAATAATAGTTCCAGCTATTAATTCTTAATATATATTCTAGATTAGTGGTTCCCATCATTTTCCAGTTCACAGACCACCTCATGCCAATGATGATTCACCGCGACCCCCTAACCTCCCCAGCCATACAAGGTGAAATAAAAACACTTACACATTTATAGTATTCTACGTAAACAATTATATATATATAAATATTGTCAAACATGAGAAAAAGACTTCTAAGAAAATTGTGAATACCGTATATTTTTATATAATGTGAAAATTCAAATAAAATATAATTAAAAAAAACTAGGGCTTATATTTGTTTCGCGGGCCCCCACAGGTGCCTTCGCAGATCCTAGGGACCCGCGAAGCCAGGTTGGGAACCTCTATCACATTCAATCTCCGAGTGTGGTACATTTAGTAGACTTATGTCAAATATAACGTGTGGAGATTATTACTAAATTGGACAAGCGGTCAGGATATTATGGATCATGAAAATGAAATAAATACCGTATGTATCTAGCTATGTTCACACAAAACTATTTGCTCCCGAAAATTGATAATGGATAACCTATTAATGTAGTTTTCCTACCCCGGACAAAGCTGACTAATCTCCAAATTTGTTGGTTCTATAGCTTTGTCTTTAAGTTGTGTTGAATCCAACGTTATGGACATTTCAATGGAAGTGCAATGAGAAGGGTTTACGCTGTCCTGACAATCAGCTTTGTCCTCTCTGCCTGAAGAGAGAAAAAAAACCTTGTCTGAAATAAAAAGTTATCTTATTTATTGTTATCTATTATTAGTTTTTTTTGTGTGGACTACTGTATGTGTGTAATGACAAAACACGTTCTAATTTGAGTTAACCTTTTCTTATAGAACATTTGTGTTCACTATTATTATTATTATTATTAAAATAAGGTTTAAATATATATTTATATAAATATATATATAAAATATATATATATATATAAAAAATATATATATAAATATATATATAAATAAATATATATATAAATATATATATATATAGATATATACTTTGTTCTATAAAATACATGTTTCCACGGCTTTCTTCCTGATTTTTTTTTGCGGCGAGCACCAAGACGTAATTTTGTTTTTTTCTCTCTTATTCACGTGTCACGTAATCCATTTTAAAAAATAAACAAGAATATGTATCACAAGCAACTAAATAAAAAATATATAATTGAAAGTATTTCAAACTTAATAGAAAACTAATTAATTACTGTACCAAACATTGTTTGAGTCTTAATTATATTAAATGAGCAGACTATATTAAAAAAAAATCAAAAAAGATGCTAAATCGATCAACCCCACTTTGACCCAACAGAAAGTGCGGTACGCATGATCCATGTCAAGCCAGAGGTAGAGAGGAAACGGAGCAGACTCGAGCATCATTCTTGCATACCGCCCAGTAGTAAACTAAAATAGCGCATGCGCACAGAATAGGGGGAATATTTATCTCTTCTTCCTTCTTTTCCTCTCTTCCGAGCAAGTGAGTGGCGTGGTGGCGACACCATCCAGTATGAAACGTACGCTTTTGACTCTTCTAAACTACAAAATTAATCCTCAAATAACTTAAAATTTTATGTTGTGAGCCTATCAAAAAAATTCGGTGTTTGTTAGAGGAAGGCTTAATCAAGGGCAATGTTACATCGAGCCTAGTCCCATAGCTACACAAATATGCTTAAAATGTCATTGAAATGTGCTAATATTACATTTTCACGATTTTATTTCTATTATTAAAACTAAAAATAGAGAGTTGTTAAGCAAACATAGCCCTGTTGGAATCTTTTGACTTCATTTTGGCGTGAACTATATTTTAAAATAACGCATTACTGATTAAATACGATGGGATTTCTGAATGTCTGCACGGTGACTTCTCGCCTACCGAGGCGGCCTCCTTAAACAGTGGTTCCTGACTAGCTGGAATTAATAATTTAATTCGACAATCAATTGTTGTGTGTAAATTTAATATAGAGTCTTGCAAAGTGGCTACTAAAGTTTCATCAAAGTCTTTGGGATCATATTCTAGAAACTTATCAAGAAGATCACTGAATTCTATGGTTTGGTATTTAGCTTATTTTTGACTAGATAATAATCTTTGAGTTTGCGCGTCATTTAATTGTTGGAGTTCTTCGACCGAGTCAATGTAATTGTTGATTGTGGTCAACCTATTACTAATTAAGCCGCTTTGGCGTTGAAATGTACTAAACTTCATTGTTGAGAGTATTAGTTGGACCGTGATAATTCAGATAATTATAGTGTAAATAAATTTAAAACAAAAAGAAAACAATAGCAAAACGACAGTCACTGAGCAATTGTTTGTATGAGCAATTAACACTTAAATTTTATTAAATTAATATGCATTAATATCAATCTTGAGCAATGCGAAATTAGTAGTAATTAATTATACAACACTTGAGAATTATAAGAGATAAACAATGCACATACAGACGAGATTATTTCTTGATGCAACAAAGAGTTTTTAAATATTTTTTACACTGAATTAGCAAGAATACAAAAAATGAATGTTATTTCCATAGTGCGTGAACAATATTAGCCGGCCCGCGAGGATCAAAATGTATGAGCTATCTGTTTATTAAGATTAAAATTAATTTAAAATGTAATGTAGTTCCGGAGAACCAGTTTTAGTCACACTAAAACAGAGGTGAGATATGACCGTTGATATATAAAAATGTATTTGGTGGAGCCTACCTTTGAGTGATGTCTTGGGCTGGATATCCGGGAAAATCTGAGTTCGATGGTCTTGTTTCCGAGTAGGTTCTTCTGTGTAATATTAATTTGCGAGAGGAGCTCCCCTAAACACTCGCAGTTAATGAGTACATATTATAATACGGAAACACACAGAGATTGAACACTATTAACATATTATACATACATAGTCGCGCACTAAATCATCTTTACACGGAGTTTTGGAGAAGTTCAAACAAAATAGAGCAAGAGAGGTTCACCAAGTTGTGTCCGAGATGGGTTTTCAATTCACACACTGTCTGTTGAGTACCACATGCCACGTGTAACTGGGATGACTAGGGGGAAGGAAGAGGGTAAAGGGAGTAGCGAATTCCAAGAAAACTGCAGGCACGTTGAGAAGATTGAGGGGAAATAGGGGAGTAAATAACCAGCGAACGGTATCTAACAACGAGCAGTATTTTTAAGTTAAAATAGCGAATAATGGAATATTCAACAAAGTCCTTTATCAGAACTTCTACAATGAACACACTTAATATTATGTTTTTAATTTTTATTTTATTAGGGATCTGTGCTACAAATTTCGGTTGAATCCCGGCCGCGTGAACTGAGGCATTTTTCCTCATGATGGCTCATTTCTTCCACGCAAATGTGGGAACAATTTCTCTTAATTAACGTATTTATTATCCACCCTACTTTTTTATTGTAAATTTACAGATAACATCGAATGATATTAAGAAGTGAAGCATTTCTAATATTACAAAACAAAAAAAGAATTACATGGAAATAGCTTTTACAATGCACACTCTTATATGTGTTGAGTAACATCCTCATCTTAGTATTTGTGTTCCCCCTTCCCCTTCCACTATAAAGCTTATGTTATTTCCAAATTCTTAACTATGGCAACCTAGGGGTGCGAGAAAGTAAAAATTATATTTGTGACGAAATTGTTTTGTTAAATAATAATTGTCAAAATGAAATATGGAGCTGTGTTAATTTTATTAATTTTAAAAGAGTGGTGGTTAAGGCATGTTCAATAGTGTCCCCACTGCCCTTTCACTATCCACCTTTACAATTGATAGCAAAATAGTTTCAAGACATTTATATATTGTGACAAGTGTATTTCTTTTTAAAATTGTCAATAGCCCTTGATGATTAAAATAGCCCTGTATTATCAATACCAAAATATTGACTCTGTTTACAGATCATATTACCAAAGGTAGGGCCAAAGTGTTTTATTGGTACACCTAAATGGACCGAATATGTGTAGGTTTTACCCCGATGTACTAATTAAGCTAATGTGTTAGATAAGAGTAAGGTTGCTTTTAGATGACATGCACTCACATTTGCATAGAGGGTGAGTGGAAATTTTTTTAAGGAATAATAACCTCATAGCACCCAACTGGGATCGGACACCGATCCTTGTCCTTGGCATTCCAGTTTATTACAAGAGTAGTGTCTTAGATCATGTGGTCACCAAAGCGGGTCCCGTAATTATATTAATTAGGTATTCTACGCACATGATTTAAAATTAATGGATTAATTCTAAATTACAGTATTAAAATGGTATTTTTCATGCAGAAACAATAATAATTCATAATACCTATTTATTTATCCAATTCACAAGAGCAGAATCTTTATTTTTCTTTCGTCTGGCTGAGAGATAAAGTATTTTTTTAAATTATTTTCTTCATCTCTTTTTAAAGAAATGGCTTACATTGCAAAACACGTCGTATTCACACAACTGATTTCATAAATGAACGTAATCGAGTTGAGACCACCTTACACCGATAGGTCACAGCATACAGCACCACAATACCTTTTAAATTAAAATAAAACTGTACCACTTTATTTTAGCTTTGAATAATATGTATGTCGAAAAATAAAAGGATAATTACTCTCAAAATATTTACTAGGCTTATGCTTTGTCTGCAGATTAAAAAAACAAACCCATTAAACCAAGAAAATATGATTATGTAGAAATCATTTAAACATAGCTGCTTACAAATATTTAACTTTTAACTGGCGTTAACTTATACTAAATGATAGAAAAATGTGTTAATTGTAATACAATGAAAACAGTTTAAGCCTAAGTCTTCCCACATTTCAATGACAAGCCCAGTTTGTTTTATGCAGTGTTCTTTAAATTATTTTTTAAAACTTAAATTTGAATAGGCTGGCTGGATATGAATAAAACATATCCATGTAAGTGAATTGATCTTTAAAGTAGTACAAATCTGATTCAAATATGTATAATAGTTTTCTTAGTAATCGGGTACAGAGAAATCGCCTTAGAAACCGGCTGTGCTCATCTCTCATGGTGAACCATTCCCTTAACCAAATTTTCTGAGTCACAAACAAAAACAAGTCTACAATAAACAACAACATTACTCTCCTTGGTAACAGGACAAAAAAATCTGTCTTGCCAACTTAAGATAATAAAAACGAATAGATAATATCTTCTGTGAAGCTCACTCCACCAAATGGTGATAATGAGACCTATCACGTTCTCTTGACATACAGCTGATTCGAGCACTAACCAATAGAGAAAAACTAGTTAATGTTATTCAATAAGGCACAAACCAAGGATGTAGACAATGCTAAAGGGTTTTTGAAACATACAAAAAGAGATGCGAGTTTCTTTGCGAACCTCATTGGATGTCAGCACAGAGGCTCAAACATAAAAACATTCTTTATGGATAAGAATCAGGCTCGCCATAACTTTAAGATTGTGTAAAACCTCAAAATCAGAACTCCTTAGTGTATTAATAAACTCAATTAAAATCGTGATGAAGAGAAGCCTCAAGAGTCAACTGTAATAATGGGTAGAAAGTCAACAAATTTATGTTGTGTTGGACGAAGATAGCCTTAAGTTTGAAACAAGGATTGTTCGTCGAACAAGAGTACGAAGTTGAGTGACAGCGGACACTCCAATTCCTAGGTACTGGAAAGTAAATCCGTGGACAGAAACCAATCGGAGATGTTAAGTTTTTGGTCCGGAATTATCTGTGAGTAGCATCTATACGAAAAAAAAGCAAACTAACCACAAAATAAGTCATTGCCACAATAATTATTGGAAGTTACATCATACGTAGTAACTCTTATAAACATTTAAATCTCCAACTAAGCTATCATGAGGAGGCTGAAGTCCAAATGCTATTATATGTCTGCAAAGAATCCAAACAGAGACACACAACTGTTATAGTCATAATTGTTGACACAGATGTGGCCACACTTGCAATAGCATTTTATGAAGAATTGCAACTAGATATACTTTGGCTAGCTTGTGGAATAGGCAAAACTTTCCGGTACATTCCTATCCACGATATTTATTAAACACTTTGGCAGGAAAAATCAAAAGCATTGCCTTTTTTCCATGCGCATTTGGGTGTTGGCTCAACATAATTTTTCTCACATCATGGGATGAAATCAGCTAAGGAAGTATTTAATAGCTAGTTTACCTCAGTTCGTACCAAAGTTTCAAGATTTATCAAAGACTCCAGTAAACATATAAACAGAAAAACACATTACATTGTAGATGTTTGTCGTACTTCTTTATGATAAAACCTCCTAACCCTCAACAGTAAACGAATGTCGAAAGAAACTTTTTACCAAAAAAGCCCATTAAATCTATCGAATCCCGCAAACCCGAGCTGCTTTTTATCAACACGCTCTGCGTTTCACTTATCAAGAATGTTACTGTTGGCGACAGTCTACAATGAAGAGATGATTCTTCTAGGGCCAGAGGAATTGTTTTGGAAAAAAGTATTTCATTGGTGGAGCCCCGTTTGTAATACTGTCTATTTTACCCTATATGGCACCTGTTTGCAACAGATTATTTCATTTTTCTTGCAAAACATGCAGCTTCAGGATCTGCAAGTGTAAACATGCTACTCGTAACATGGAATGTATGCCTTTGTGCAAGTACTATGAGAAAAACAGGTAGATTGTCTAGAGTGAGATAATGTAGAAATACAGCGAACAAAACACAGTATTATTATATTGAGACTAAAATCATGATATTCATGTGAATAGCATTATGCTTTTATATATAACATACCAGGAGTGGATTCATGGGAGGGGGGGTCAAAGGGTCAGTTGAAGCCCTTGTGAAAGTTACAAAATTAATACAAAAAACAAAATGAAAGGTCAAATTTTAGAAAGAAAGTACAACACAGATAAATTATACAGTTTTTTTTACTTTTTATGCACATACACCTCTTTAGCCGGGTCCACGCGTGCGTTATTCATCCATGTTTATTCACTGTTCGATATGACTCAAGCAAGTGTGGAAAAAATATTCGTTTTCATGTACGAATGAATTTTTGTCGTGTATAGCGAGTAACGATCATTGTTCCGCCTAAAGAGGGTAGACTACCACACATCAAAGAAGACTAATAATTTCCTGAGAGCAGTTCATCCACAAATACCGAATAGAGAGTATGTGTGGACAGTAGGAGCAGCGGAACTATGGGGGACCCTGGCCCCTGTAAATAATTTGATCCTCTCTAGAATAAATCCCCCTCCCCCAGATATATTTCCAAACCTCTGATATAATAGAATATGAAGCCGACAGATGGCCTTAAATAAAACTCCAAATGACTTCTAGATGCATTCTATCATCAAAAATTTACCTAAGAAGACGCCTCAAATAACTACTATACTAGAGGCATCTAACTGGCAGAAAAAGTCAGAGGAGGAAAGCTCTAAATAGCTTCCAAGTTCATCCAAATTTCATAAATGTCTAGGGAAGGACAGCTCCAAATAGCTTCTAGATGCATGTCATTTTGAAGAATTTTCGATCAAGGACCACCCCAAATAGTCTAGTTTCTTAAATAATTCAATTTTCAAAATTTTGTCGGTGGAAGACCAATTCAAAGATTATATTCTAGAGGCATCTAACTATCTTAAAAAATTAAGATGAGGATCACTCTAAAAAGCTTTGAGGGGCATCCAAATTTCAAAAATTTCTAGGTGAGGATCACTTTAAATGTCTTATAATTTATGAAAGAATCTAACTTTAAAAAACTCAAGCCGAAGACTACTCATAGCTTCTAGAGTGAACTATTTTATAAAAAATTGTTCAAGGATGGCCACTCCAAATAGTTTATAAAAACTATCTGATTTTAAAAAAATTGGAGAGGATGACCACGGTTTAAAACATGCATAAGATCAAATATGAATGAGAAATTATTAAATGGCTTTAAACAGAAATCTAACATTGTAGGTAACTATGTTATTTAACCCCCCCTATGCAAATTATCTGGATCCATCCCTGTAACATACTGTAACATTATAAAAAATATTAAAAAGTAATACTGGATTATATTTTGCTACCATCATACACAATATTTGCTCTTGTGTATCAACATATAGAATAAGTAGGATATTTGAATATAACTTTTTTTATTAATATTGAAACAGCCTAGAAGGTAATGCAGCTCATTATGTTTCATTTTTTGATATGACTTCCTCTTTATCGGCCCTTTATGGGGGGATCCTACTCAAGGTAGACAGGGTTAAGATAGAATAAGTGGGTGTGAGGGTGTGAGGTGGTTTAGATAGATCATCACTGAAGACTAAAGAGTGAATATCAACCGATTAACCAACCCTGACTTATCCAACCAGGTTTATTTGAAAAGTGTGCACTTGTTAAGTTGCCCAGGGTGCTGACAACACAATTACTGCTCTTCCATTAATACTGAAACTCCACAGAGAGGCATTTGGGAGTTTCCCAGACAAAGTAGGCTGCAAGCGGAGTTTTCTACACAAATAATTCCTTAAACACAGAATTTTCTAAAAATATTTTGTAATGTTTTAATCATCTCTGTAATTATTAATTTAATATAAAAACTGTAAAGACAACATGTGTTAAGCAGTACATTCTACAGTTTTTATTTGAAACATTATCTTCTAAAACGCCAATTTCAAAAGTTATTGTTATAAATATTTTGGTTCACCATTTTGAACCAATATGGTGGATGGTTTGGCCCGACCTAAAAACACGTTCTCTTATACACCTTGTACCTTTGCACCATATTTAATGCTTTTATCCGAAAGTGCGCGATTCATGTGGCTATCCGCCCCACTCCAATAGGTCGAGAAGGGGAAGCACGATGTACTACCATACTGTACTAGGAATTGAAGAATAATAGAGGAGGGATTCATTGTTGTAGACGAGCATGTTGTAGGAATCAAATATCGCAAACAATGAGGTACTCTGTCCTGTATTTACTCTCTGTGTCTAGATAAAAGCACAATATCGTAAGTACTCTATAAAAGCTACCAATTATAGGTTTTTCATGGTCATCTTTATACTTTATATACTTCTCTTACCCTGAGAGGTAGCTCCTACCCCGAATAACTACACTGTGAGATTATCATGTACTATCCTCCAGGATGAACGGAGCGTACTTTAATATGTAGACTAAAAAAATATGTAGTTTTAAAGGAGAATATCCATGTACTTCACTTATAAACATCTATTTATTTTATTGAATAAATTTATGGAAGTTCCAGCATTTCCATAATAAATTTACATACAGTTGTAATGATAAATACTTTTTTTTACAGTTAAACGTGTTAATTATTTACATTTAAAATACACCAGATAATCAAATCAAAATGCTGATTTACTTTTAACCTATGGGATTTAATTTAATTCAGTGAAAACAAAAATCGTTTATTAAATCTGACAACATTGCTGTAAGTTAATAGTAAACATTACATATTCATACGTATGCATACATATATCTTGTGATAGCCACAAAGTGTTTAGAAATAGAGAGAAAGATCAAACACCAATTACATATTAAACTTACCTACACTAACATTTAAATTATCAATAATAATAATAATTATTATTATAATTACTTCCTCATTTGAATACACTTACAAAAATATCACAGGTTCTTGTTTGCTTTCTTCTTTATGAAATCATGTAATTTAAAGTATCACTTTAATTGTATGGAGCGAATTGTTTTAGAATAGTAAACAAAAGCAGCTAACGTCATTAAGAGTATCACTAAGTGTATACCAAATTATTAAACAACATTAATATGGCTGTAAATAGTTTAGCCAACATACTAATTAATTCATTAGCCACTTTAGGGGAACAATTTATTGTAAACATTTGACATGAATATACTTTAAAATATTTCATTCATACATAATATCTTGATAGAGACATCATTAATAATTTTACAAATCCTACATATTACATCAACTCACATGGTTGAAAACATTAATGAATACTTACTATAAAATATTAATTTAAATACAAATCGATTATTTTTCTTCTCTTTTTTATATAAATGCTTTACATTCCTCTTAACAAAAGCTCAAATTTATTGCTTTTATGATTTCAAATCTTTAAATTTATTATTATTTATCTTGAACTTTTGAGTAATCTCAGATACAGATGTATTAACCAAATGCCGACACATTCAGTCATAATTATTTTTCTAAATTATACAAAAGTGTCTACACAAAGATCACTATAAAAAATAATACATATTTATTACAGAGTTATCGTTTTTAATATCACAGTTCGCAAGTAACAGCATACTTTTAATCTATTATTTTTAATTTATCTTTTTCTAAAATCGTTGTTCAATTTGTTTAAATTTTTAATGTTACAAAGCTATGGAATCTCTTTCATATATTCTCTCTCTTTAGATCAGTCTAAATACGTCCAGCACCATTTATTTTTATTTCTTATGTTATATGTACCTAGTATTTTTCTTGCTCCCATAACATATATTGCTTTAACAATCAAGTACATAAATTTAAATACAACATATAGTTTAAAATAATTATTTTACTATTAGTAGTTTATTATCATGACTCATTCAGAGAAATTTTAAGATACATCAAACAACATTTTTCAAAACATTTCTTGCAGAAAATGATTTATAAATATACCAGAGTGTAAAAAAAGAAATGTCTTTAAATAATATTGTGCTATATAGGAACAGCATTATAATGTTTAAATATTTGTATGATTAGTGACACAATTAAATATAAGCTGACATAAAGAGGTGCTCATCACATTTACTAATATGTATTTTATTAAGTATGACAGAATAATTTCTAGCAAAGATTAATATACTGAGGAAAACATTTCTACAAGATAAATCAAACTAAAACATTTGTGTCATTCCAAAAGAAATGAATGATCGTAAGCGGCTGTCATTTGAAGTATAGCTATATACTTGTAAGCACATCTCTCCAGATCAGTAAGGTGTTCTTGGAAATCTAATGGGAACACAATTCATCGATTATTTGTAACTTGAGCAAATGGATATGGGATGGAAGAAACTAATTAACAAGCCCACTCATAACAATAATCTGAACATGTGTTTCCTCCGTCACTTGCTATGAAATGAGGAGTTAAACGGCTGGCAAATGTTGCCATTAGGCCATATATTATGTGGGTAGGGTTTATGAGTTTGACTAAGAGTATTGTGGACAAAGCCAACACACGTAATATGAAAACTAGGATGCATACAAGCCACGAAGTTATTCATTATGTGACATTATCCATTATCTTGCTTGTTCATCCCTCTTAGGACCAAATAGCTTTCTCAGCAATTTGTTATCAATATATATAAATTTAGATGTTATTATATATACATATGTTATAACATCTAAATTTAATGATGGTGTATAGAAAATGGCTACGGGCTTAATAAAAACTATTTTTCTTATAACAGAAATCGTATGGTATTTTATTGGGGCATTCATAATAATTGAATATGTTCAATCAAGACACAAAATATGCATATTTAGATGAAAATACAATATCTAAAAGTAACATTATTTCAATTCTTATAGAACACAAACTAACTGTGAAGAACATTGTAGCACGAAAAATAGTATTCAAGCACCAAGTTTAGGCTTTGATTTATGTAAAACTGGTACAATAGTGAATGATAGTTATCTAACCTAGTTTTCAGAAATTTTCTATATAGCTAAACGTAGATTTGAGATAGAATTTAGTAAGATACTAGTATAAGAAGTTGCTAACTATTTGACAATCATGTTTCATAGTACCTAGGCAAATTAAATTAAATCTTCAATTGATGATTCAATTAGCCCTTTAGTGAACAGAGAAATTTCATGAACAGGAAAACAGGAGTAAGATACTTATTTTTTATTTGTGTTTCAATACACTCAGTAGCCATGTTATGAAAGGCATTTGGAGGTTTCTGTAGAACAACAGAATCATCCTCAGACCATGATCGCAAATACTCTGCCCTAGAACAAGATCACTACCAATTGTTTGAAATGCATGGCTGGTACTGGGAACTGTTCATCTCTGGGAACCAATTTATAAAGAGGTAGTAGGTTAGCATCAGCATGCAAGAGTCCCATCAAAGATGAGTGACATATTACGAGATCAGCAGCAAGTGGAGCTATTTAGTTTCTACGCTCTCAAAAATTTCAAGTAAGGTTGTTTTACAGACCAAATTTGGTTGGCTAGGGGCTTTCAACAAGTGGAAAAGACTGTTTTATCAAAAATGGATTCAAGGAGCAACCGTGTATTTTATTATGTTAAATTGTGAGTTGCAATGGTAAGGACAGACACAAGGATAATCACCAGCGAATTTGTCCTTAAAATTGTTAAATTAGTAACTTACGTCTTAATGATGTGCAGTAGAGCTATTTTTTAATTTTTCTTAACAAATTTGCTGGTGATTAGATTTTATTAGATTGCTCCAAGAAAATTTTATGATTTATTAATTTAAAAAATCTTGTTTAAGCTCTGAAAACTTTTTTATTATTTAATTTAATTTTTTTTAAATCCATTAAAATATATACAAAGTCAATGGAATGTGAAAAATAAGGTTCTTTGCTATATAATTGATTGTTTGGGTATCAAAATTCATTAAAATGTTAAGTAAACAATAAATTGAACCCAAATATTAGGTAGGCATGCATATAAAAATATAGACAAAAACATTATTACTAAGCCTACAAACATATTTACAAATAATAGTTTAAAAGAGAAAAATTCAATAGGCTTTTAACGAAATAAAGTTTTAATCTCAATAGTCGCCAATCTAATATTTAAATATAGTCAAAATAAAAAGAAAACTATGTCTAAAAATCATATTCTGAAAATTAAAAATGACACCTGGACACGAGAGTCGAACCCGGGACTTTGACTTAATATGCCAATGCTTAAACCACTGAGTTATCAAGGAATCATCCCGTAGTCAGGGTCATTCTTCACTTTTAAGCCAGAGTCTATGATATACGTGCGGAAATCGTTGGCTACAAATGTGTGATCTTTTTTATGTATGATTTTTAGTGCTTTTTAGTGATTTTTAGAATATGATATCTAGATGGAAAATCCCTCACTAAAAAGCATAGATATTAGCTTCGGATATTTGATTATTAAATATGCACTCCCTTACAATTATAATAATTGTACAAGTGGCAGCATTAAGCCAACTACCGATTCAAGGGTGGCTGCATTATCTGATAGCTCGTGATCTTAATTAAAAAGATCACACATTTGTAGCCAACGATTTCCGCACGTCCACCATGGACTCTGCCTTAAAATATGAGTGAAGAATGACCCTAGGAATGGGACGATTCCTGGATAGCTCAGTGGTTAGAGCATTGGCGTACTAAGCCAAAGGTCCCTGCTTCGATTCTCGTGTCCAGGTGTCATTTTTCAATTTTCAGAATATATCTAGATGGAGAATTCCTCACTAAAAAGCATAAAAAAATAGCTTCGGCTATTTGATTCTTATGTCTAGAAATATGGTAAATTGTTTAGTTTTAGGATTTGTTTCACCCCCTCGGTGGCGTAGTTGGCTAACGCGCTAGTCGTGTTGAGCTCGACCGCCAAGGATGGGGAGATCAAGTTTGAATCTCGGTCGGGTGAACTGGGGGGGGGGGGGTATTTCCTAAATGGTTTTCCACTCTCCCTCCACGCAAAATGCGGGTTCACTTCCTCTAAATTCAACCCTCCCAATTCCTAACCATTAGCGTAATTAGTACTAAGCGTATAACCCGAAGGGTAGTAAGACGCGGTGCTAAATATATATAATGGATTTGTTTCAAAAATCGATGTATTGCTTAACTGCCTAGGAAAAGTCAATTATTCTGTGTAGAAATTAGTTAATAGTATATTTTTATGAACTCGATAGTTTTTTTGCTAAATCTTTTTCAGACCAGATAAACTCAGTCTGCCCAGAATGTGGGCCAAAGGCTGCCGACAGCTGGTTTAGAAAATTGATAGTACAGGACGTCAACATTTTTCTTTGTATTTTAACATAATTTCATAAATTATGAATCACAAGTCCTAATTTATTTTACTTGTCTCACATATTGGGTACAATTTAGTATTGCTAGGATTACAAAAGTGGTTAGTGAAAATATATCCTTAAACCATGACTTCTCACTATTCACTATACTCAACAGGTAATGAGAAGATTCAAATTCAAACAATGATAGTGTTCTTCTGTATTAATTAGTTGGTGTGTTAGAACACACTAGATGTGCAATGATATCAAATACATATTAATAACTTACATACTATATATCATAAATTTACACATAATACATACTAGGCTATTATTTATATAATACATACATACTATACATAATATATAGTATTTATGATTACTACATACTAGATACATAGACTAACTACAATATATATTTTTAAACATACATAGTACAATACTGTGTATCATACATTTATACATAATATATAGTATTTATGATTCTTACATAGTAATTTATTAGAGCTACCATTGCACATCTAATGTATGGTATATATATATAATCATATATTATATATGATTATTACATACAAAATTATTAGAGCTACCATTGCACCACTAATGTGTTCTCACACACTTTATATATAGCTATATATATATATATATATATAAGAGGTAGTAGTTTTACATAAAATATACCCTTTGTCTATCATAAATATTATAAACAAACAGGGAGGGTGGGGGCTTATTGGTGAAGCCGTGAGTTAGTGAAGTATGGTCATGGTCTCCTGGGCAAAATAAATGAAAATGTAGAGTTCTTTGATAAAATATTTTCAAAATGAAAATGGATAACACATAATTTATTTATTGTTTCTGAAATTTGTAGCACTAATTATTATTTATTTTTAAGGGAATTTAACACTACTGCTCAGGTAAGCTGTCAGTAAAACCCCAATATGTCCACATCATGCTAGAATATATTTACCGTGCTATTGACAATTTTATATTAGTTAAATAATTATGCTAAATGAATGTTATAATGCTTATCGAGTAAACTTCATTTATTATGACACGAGAATAATTTAATTTTGACTCAGTTTTATAGAGAGGTCTTTATTTGCCTCAGTGCATATATTAAAAAATAACAAGGCCTACTTTGCAGATAATGTTTTGTTAGCCAATTGGTAGTTGTTTGAGTTAGTGTTACTAACTCTGTTCAAGATCAAGGCTTCAAGAAAAAGTCTTAACTGAATGAGTAAAAGTAAAACTATTGATTGTGGTTCCATTATAAAGTACCCTAGAGAAAAAAAAAAACACTCAAAGTAAACTTTTCAAGGGGAAAGTAATAGTATACCAGAAAAAAATAAAAATCGCATATAGTTTGCTGCAGTATAAATTATATAACCTCTTCCCCATACATTTTTGTTACTCCTTAACAAATTATCTTGCATCATTGGAGAAATATAAACAATTTTAATCAAATATATATAGACCTATATTAAAGTCAGTAGGCCTATATATTTATATCAAGTATTACACAACTTTGTTCTTTATCCTGGTTACCTATCTAGCGTCACTGGATAAAAGAGCAGGGACCTACATAAATAAAATTATTATTATTATTTGTACCGCGTCTTATTACCCGTTCAGACTGTACGCACCTAAATAAAAGAAGCTAGTCTTATTTCTTACTGAGACTAATATGGTAGTGGCCCTAAATCTCTATTTTTTTACATAATAAGCCTATTTAATATATATACATATCCTAACATCCATGTACTACACCTACCAAGCAAAATAGATTTTGTATATAAATGTAGGGCTTTATTCAAAAATTCAATACTTTCCATAAATTCAACAAGTAGGGTAGGGCCTATTCTTACTTTTTTATGAATCATCGAGGATTAATTTCCACTGATAGAACTTCTGTTAAATTTTTTTAACATAATGTTTATTATTATTATTATTATTATTATTATTATTATTATTATTATTATTATTTATTATTTATTATTATTATTATTATTATTATTATTATTATATTATTATTATTATTATTATTATTATTATTATTATTATTATTATTATTATTATTATTATTATTATTATTATTATTATTATTATTATTATTATTATTATTATATATTCCAATCATTCTACTGGCCAGTGCTAGTATGATAGTGTAATTTTAAAAACATCACCCAAATTGATAAAACTTATATAATGGCTTCGTGCAAAGATAAAATATTATTTTTATATTTCGATTCCCCTAATGAAACCATATGTTGTAACAAAGTTAATCTTTTAGTTGTTATCACCCCTTAATGATGGCCACCCCTACACCTCAACCTAATGGTATCTCTATTTCTTCAAGAAGAAAGTAGTTACACAGAATTGCCAAATTAAATTGGTGACTATATGTGGGGTTAAAATTTTATTAGATCATAAATACTTATAAAATTATGCATATAAACAGGGCCCAGATTTTGATGACCTGTCATCTTTTTTTTTTTGTTACATAAATGCTCATAAGTACATAAACTCTGTTCATGATCTGCTTGTTGTAAAAATGTATATTTTATAAATAATTTTACCCACCTCGGTGGCATAGTTGGCTAAGACGCTAGTTTTGTGTTTAGCTTGACTGCCGAGGATGGGGAGATCGAGGTTCAAATCTTGGTCGGGTGACCTGGGGGTGGTTTTTCCTAAATGTTTTTCACTCTCCCTCCACGCAAGTGCGGGTTCACTTCATCTAAATTAAACCCTCCCAATTCCTGACCCATTAGTGCAGTGGTTCTCAAACTGGGGTATGCGTACCCTGAGTGTTACGCCGGCACCTTTCAGGGGGTATGCAAGCAGCTCTCAAGGAAAGATTGGCATAATAGCAAGGGACTTATGGAAAGCCCTAATTGTTGAAAGTTACCGTTATCTGGTTATTTCCACCCATCTTTTTCACCTATTTGCTTGGTTGAGATCGATTTCTGAGAATTCCAACCCTCTACTTGACACTTTCTACAGTATCAGTTTATGATGCCGTTCTCAACAACACATTTCCATCCATGGTGTACCTAAAAAGTAAGTACCGCAGTAAGCTAAGTTTGAAGCCGGACTTCCACTTGAAAGTTTCAATTGGAAAACCAGACATCAAATAGTTGTGCCACGCCCCATCCCTCCACTGAAAAACTTTGGGATTCATAATATATCAGCTCTAGAATTACAATTAAAAATTTTGATTTGAAAATATTGTGTTTAGGTTTACTTTTTTCTTCATTTTTGAATGAATTTGGGAAGAAAATGTTTTAAACTTTTCTACAGACTTTTTACAGTAAAATTAGTTTTTTAACTGATCATAACGATTATCAATAAGAGATAATGTTAAGGGGTTGACAGTAGGATTATGTCTAAATAGCTTTGTCACATTTGAAGTATTTTGATTACAGATTTTTTTCCAATAGATTAAATAGATCAATAATTTACCATGTGTTCATATTTTTTAAACCTGTCATTTGGAAATTTTTTTATCTTGGGGATACATTAAACTTTTAGTCATGGTCAAGGGGTACAATTTAAAAAAAGTTTGAGAACCGCTGCATTAGTGTAGTTATTACTTAAGCTTATAGCCAAATAGGTAGTAAGACGCGGCACTAATTTTTTTTATAAGTAATTCTACGGTCGGAATGAGACTATTTAATATAGTCAGTTAACTTTGTTTTCTCTTTTCTTGTATGTTTATAAAATACACATTCCTGGATAGACACTGCAATGAAGCTAGAAGGGGTTGTGTTGGGAGGATGAAGCTATCATTTCTGAAGTAGATATTTATAAATTGATATTAGATGAAGCAGAATGCCAGAATTTAATTGCTAAAGGCTTTTCACCACGTGGATATTTTTTAGTCTACATTTGCAATGTGTGTATTTGATTTAGTTGCGTGTATTCATTATGAGTTTTTGTTCATATTTTTAGGTCATTTTTGGAAAATTTGAAGTCATTTGTTGGAATTTATAAGTCATTTAATAGGTCATTTTTTGATTATTCTATGGTCATCAAAATCTGGGCTCTGCACATAAACAAACAGTTGTAGCTTGAACATGATTTTCAACAAATAAATGTTAATTTATTAAATATTTACCATATTTTGTGTGTCATTTTGATTTGTTTTCATGTTTGGCAACATCACTTTTAATTGCTGTCAAGGCCTTGAGGAGAGTGTTACAGGGGGTGGAGCAGCTGTAGGGGAACAGGATTAGAAGGGGGGATAAGTGTTTAAGAAAATATTTTTTCAAAATACATTCAGTCATGAAACACCTATATTATATTTGAGATAAAAAGATTTACCTTACTAATGACAAATTCATTGGAAAATACACAAAGTCAAGTATTAAATTAAGTAAGATACTTAAATGAATTATGAATTACATTATTTTTTTACTTAAATAGGCCTACAATAATAGATATTTCACTTAGATACTGAAAGAATAATACACTATATGAAAAATAAGTTTCTACAATACAGCTAATATTTTCTTTCTCAAATCAAGATAAAACTGTAATAGTGAAAATTTTCGATCTTGAGATTTTGATGAATCTTTACATTCTATGTGTTTCCTAACCCAAAATTGGATTTTACCATTCTGTCTGTCCCCATGTCTGTATGTCACAGTCTTTATGTGCCTGGACACAAATATGAAACGGTTTAATGGATTTTGTTTAAAATTTGATATCTAGATGTTATAAGGCAATACCTCAGGATGTTTATTTTGATATTGACCGAAACCATAAAATTAAGGGTAGTTTAGTGTAAAGTGATTTTTTGAATTAGAAATTTTTGAAAAGTCTTCAGCGATTTTGTTTAAAATGGATATCTAGGCAGGATTTTACTTCTCAAACACTCTGTATACTTGGTTTATTGGTAAAATTTCTTAAAAGGCAGTTTACAGGTGAGTGATTTTCAAAACTTATTTGAAAAAATTTGAATATTTGAAATTTGAATATTGAATTTGAAAAAATTTGTAATGTAATTTATTTGACGCTAAGGAGTATTTGAAAGCATTGACCATATTATCGTTCTAATTATTTATATATTCAAAACATTTTTTTATTATCCTAATTTTACATATAATTAAACATATTTTACTTTATTTAAATTTCATAATCTATTACTTGGCGCTTAAATCACGTCTTCCTCTAAATTATTTACTAGTTAGTTTAGCCCCGAGTAAGATGGCAGCACCTACTGGAATAACCTCACTTAATGCCTTTCTACGTAATCCAACCAAGTTAAGATCTTTTAAAGTAATTTCCTGTTTTAGAAGAATGTTCTCCACGCAGGAGGTATTTTTTTTTTGAGTTTGTAGGTGTGTAATTCACCGTTAGAAAATGTCCCTTCTAGAAGCTTCTATTGAGCTCAGATATATACAGTAATTTTGAAATTTCTCTTCACTGTGAAATCAGTCGTGTCACAGACAGACGTGTGTTCGGTCTTTAATGAACGTATTTTAAGCGCTCGGTGATAATTAGTTGCTAGGCCCTCGACATGATCGCATTTCAATTTAAATAAAAACACAAATATGTTTTTTCTTTTAATGGAATAAAGTGACATCAAACTTTATGTAAAATGTTATCATTTTTACGTTTAGTGATAAGACAAGGTGGCATCATAAGTAAAGCACACTGTTGCGCAATAGAAATGACGACTTACTGTGGGCTATAATATAATCTATAATAAATTACTTTCAACCGAGGAGCTCTTAAATGATTATATAACAATTGGCGTTCCAACGAGGTGCATATATAATGGACGAAAGCTATGTATACAACAAGTGGCGACACAACATTAGACTTGATACGTAACTAATAACACCTTCCACAAAAGAACAATAACATAACTAAAGCAAACGTTATAAATTATTTGAAGATGGTTCAATGATTTTTTTTTAAATGTATAGCTGGGATTAATTTACTTGACAAGTAAAACTGTATACTTGTTTTTAGGACAAATTTGTTTAAGGGTAGTTAATTTTTTTTTTATAAATAATTATTTACATCTTTTTTTTTAATCAAATTATATTAGGTTACTAATCACCAATTTTGGTAAAATTTAAATTATTTTCAAAATTATTGAAATGATTTGGTTCAAAATTTATATCGTGGCACTATTTTACATGATAAATAATAAAATTTATTAATGTTCTATTAAATAAATTATGTCAAGAGTAGTTTACTTAGGACCGACTATAGACAATTTGATATTCTTCAATATTTGTCTTGAAGATTGATCTCAAAATGGGTATTTGGGAATAGTTTTTCATAATAAATAAGAAAATATTTTTATTTTTACTAATTAAAATTAGTTTTATAGTACCAGTATTTAACAAAAACTTATTTTTGAAAATTTTAAATTTGCTTAAAATATTTGAAAAATTTGGCTTAAAAATTTATATATTAAACAATGTTAACAAGATAATGTGTTGGTTTTTATGAGGAAAACTTACTAAAGTTGTAGATGTAGGGGAGGTGAGAAAGGGTAAGTATCTATGCGGTTTTCATATCAAAACATTTTTTTGTAAAAATAATCAATATTGCTTCAGTACAAACATACAGTTTATTTTTCTTCACATGGTGATATCAACAGTTTTTGAATATCTGTCAAGGTTGTCCCAGAATTTATTGAAATAATTTTGTATTCATTTAAAATTTTTTCAACTATCTGCTATGCTCATGAGAGATATTCAACAACTTTTGATATCACCATTTGAAGAAAATTAAATTCTTTGTTTCTAGTGAAACAATATTTTATTTATTTTGACAAAATAAAAGTCTTCTCGCGTTCCATACATCCCCACTTAAAAACATATTTTTTTGAATTTTTTCCTAGCTAAAATACACAATATGAGAAAGTTCGTGTGATTGTGTCATTTCATTTATTTTTAAATTCAAGTACCTACGTAAGAATTCTGGAATTATGAGTGGTTTTCCTGTTTAGACACTAGAGCATTGTCTTTCTAAAATATTGCTAGTTACTTAGCTTACTTTAGCTAGAATAATCTTTCTTTTTGTGTGTGTGTGTGTGTGTGTACTGTGTGTATCTAAATAATTTTTAAAGTATTAGCTTTTAATCTAGATTTAAAATGGAAAGAGAAAAACCAATACTTCTTCGGACTAATTTGCTAGGGATGATGATGGTTGAATTTAGAGGAAATCTGATCGCATTTGTATAGTGGGAAATTGGAAAATAATTTTGGAAAAACCACAACCAGTACACATGACCGGGATTTTAACCCTGATCTCCTTCTCATCGGCAGTCTAGTTTAACATGAAAGTGATGCTTGATACTATACTTCCACCAAAGCAGGTTATTTCTTACTAACATAATATTAGCTAAGCCATCAGTTAGAACTAATACATTAGAAGAAAAAAGGTAAGACAATTGGATCCATGACGACCTCAGTGGTTTTGGGGTAAAGGGTTCTCCTCAGAACCCAATATTCATGGATTCAAACCCAACAGAAATCAACAAATTTTTCCTTGAGTAATAAAAATCTGTATCACAACTTCCTTCGGAGGGGAAATAAAGCTGTCAGTCTCATGCCCTTTGTGGTATGTAAAAGAACCCTGGAAGGTATGTAAAAATACCTTTCCTGGTAAAATTGGTAGGGCCTTTCACCCTCGATCATAGAAATTCTCGTCTGCTGACACAATCAGTCACCTCAGAAAGTGCACGTTAAATACATCAAATAAATAAATAAAATAATTATTGCATTCATCATGTCAGTTTCCAATTATTCATAGTGATAGCTACAACTCTGAGTATTGGAACATTAGTTTTAAAGTATTAGTGTAGATATTTTATTCTAGATTTATTAAAAAGTGTCTAAGTAACCTTATATTAGATCCTATTACATTTCATTGTTGGTACAATTTATAGTGTACCTAATTATCTCAATCTATTTTAACAAAATTTTAATAGAACAATCCATATATTATATACATCAGTTCTAATTAATGTTTGCAACTTATACTAGTATTTGTTTTACGGGTATTTTTTCAATATTGATGAATTTCATCTTATTCCATTTTATCTCATGCCATCTAATAGCAATCCATACTTTTCCCAAAAGATATACACCATTATAAGTACCATATCTACAAACCACAAAGTCCCTCTCACCAGCAAACCAGACCATACGAGATGTACACCCTAGCCAGTGTACCCATTTGTGTAAGTATATTCTAATATATAATCTAACAATATGGTAGGACTGAATTTATTCTTACCAATATGGAATCAAATATAATTGATTTAATTGCTTTAGTTTATAAGAAAAAAGTAGCTAAAATTATAGGTTATATGAAGATTTTAAAACCAATTCTATTTAAAAATGAATTTTTATTTTTCAACATTACTCTCTAGGAAAACAATTTTGATATTTTGCATCAATATATCCATTTTTCCAAATGTAAAGTACAGAGCCTCAGGAGTGTAGTGGAGCCAGAAAGTAGAGTCACTCTGACACTGATTTTGAATGTGAGCGAGCGCGCTCCGGCTGATTATCAACATAAAACATAAATTTCTCGGGAAATTAGACTGGCTTCTCTTTAAATGTGGATGTACGGAACTTGTCATTTTAAATAATGGTAATTGAAAATTAACTAAGTTAACAATAGTTAAAATAGTTTGGTGTCAATTTAAACCATGATGAAAGAGAGATGCGAGCAAGCATGTGTTAGCTCTAAATGTGTTTGCATACTCCCCCCTCCCCCACCGCCAATACTGCAAATGAAGAGGTCCAGAACTTCTACATTTGGGAATACACCTTTGCATAGCATATAACATATAAATTAACAATTTTTAAATAAATATTATAAAAATCGTTTCTAACACTATACATGCATGTGAAACTTCATTTATCTGCTACAATACTACTCATATTTTTTAAACAATTTCATAAAAAATAAAGAGTTGATTTTCTAAACAAAATGGATTAGATCCCTTCAATGTTTACACTAGCCAAGATTTGACAGCTCTTTTTTAAGTTGTTCAAATCCTTCATAAATATTGTAGGGCCTACTAGTAAGGTTATTTATTAAATATAGATGTGATGATACTTTTTTTTTTTACATATTTTTATAGGTTGTATTAAATGATATAAATAAATGGTACTAATAAGTTTCTTGGCACAGTCAAAACATTGTTTTGCAATCATTTCCTCAATTGGAAATTAATGGTTTAGAACTTATTGTAAATATTTCTCAATGTTGGAAAATGATTTGTTAGGAGGTAACAAAGTTACACTGAATAAAGACATATTATTATTTCAATGAAACAAACAATTATCATTAACATAATTTAAAACCACTCTTAACAAATTGGATTACATTCTTAAACATTAAAAAAAACATATGTTAACAGTATATTAAACAACTAAAATTACTCTACTAGAGTAAACTCCTATAAATGATTGATTTCATGGGATTTTTTGTAAGGAAAAAATTTGGTACATTTTTTGCTTCCAAAATGATTCAAACATTCATAATAATTTTATGAAATATTCCTATTGTTAAACTTACATAAAGAGACAAATTTAGCTTATAAAGAGATCATTTGATGTAATATATTTAAACATTTAAGAGATTACCACAAATAGACATATGGTCAGAAAAAGATTTAATCTTGACTCATGTTGTAATCAAATAACTAGTTGAAAGGCTATATATATCAAAATAATGGTTTGCTCCTCATTTATTTTGGACAAACTCTCGTATATCAAATAACGAAGGTGAATTTATTTCAGACTTGATACAAAGGTAAAATCAATCTTTTGAATGTTTAATATTGTGTTCCTATGTAAAACATTTCCATATTAACTAAAATAATTTAAAAGGTTTTACACAAACCAAATAATACATGATAATGAAAGTAATTTATTCCTTATTTTGTTTAGTGAACTTTTCTTTATTTGGTATTACAATAACAATTTGTTTTTTTATAACATGTATTTCATTTCTTCAATAGTATTATCCAAAAATGCCATTGGAGAGTTATAAAAATATATTTAACTTAGGCTGGGCTTATATTCATGCATAAAGCATAACTAATAGTCAATAGTGCATAGAGTAGCCTATAGTGGACAATTAATAAAAAAAAAGTTTACAATGAATCATAGTGTTTTTTTAAAGTCTTTCATAGATAATAGCCTAATCTCTTTTAACTAGTTTTAGAAAAGGTCTAAAAATACTTCACATAAGAGCTAACTCAAAAAACAATGTTAATAATTGTATTGTACCTTTTGAAATTTGAAAGTAACCTAATTTAAGTTTGCCTGTAACTATTAAATCAAATTTTAACCTTATTTGGTTCTGGTTTTTCTTATTTTCATGAATATTATGGTAGATTTATTAATTCTCGGTAATAGAATCAAAATTGTGGTGTTTCCCCTTTATTTAAAATATTATAATATAGGCCCTACAATCATAGTCATTGATTCTAAAACTAAGAAAATTCTTTAAAAACAAATAAGTATGGCTACCACAAAGCATTTCAAACATGATTACATAAGTTAATTTTTGTCTGCTGTTTAAACTGGCATTTAGTAAGCTATAAATTCTCCTTGCTTTCTCATAGGCTAATACAAAGGCCATTTATTATCAAGTACATGAATAAAAGTTAAAATGTTAAAGTTAAATCAACATTATACATTTTGTGCTATTCACTATGTATCAATTATAAACAACATCATTGAAAATAATCTATTGTGTTTCAACTTCTTGCGCACTATGTGCTATAATTCACTATTTGCTAATACTCATGCATTAGGTTATACATAAATATAAACCCAGCCTTACTTTTGAAAGTTAAATAATTTGTATGTTGTATCTATATATTTTATTTAAAATGAAAAGCAATTAGGTTTTACATAAATATATATGGGATCCAATTTATAAAACAAAATACTATATATTATTTGAAATATTTAACATAAAATGGCCGACAGATAAGAAAACATAATAAATTCAATGGTATGTTATTGTATATTTTTTTCATTCATAGATTAGGTACTTAAAGGATGGTATTTTTTTTAAATATATTGTTTTAAATAAAATATGTTTCCAGTCTTTAATAAAATAGTATTTACATGTTTATATTTGAATGTAATAAGATTCTTTGCCATTAATTTTAAAACAATATTTAACTAATTTTCCAAATTTAAGGACTGAGATGATTCACATTTCCTAACATCACATCATTCAATCGATTAGCATTTCTCCGAAAAGCAGATCTGTTTTGGTCTCAAAATATCCGATGTGGGCTATATTACCCCATCCAAAAATATCATCTGTAAATTCAATATCTTAATAAAATTTAGATCTTTCGAAGTGATTAAAAAATGGTGTTATCATTCATTAGTAACAAAAAGTATGTATCTTTAAAAGTCCAAAATTATGTCATAGAAACATTAGATTTTATCAAAGTACACATTGTAAGCTTATTATAATATTCATTGTACAGTAATATTTAAGAAGAGCAATACAACACTAGTTGTTGTACATTTCAAAATATGTACTGTTTAGTACCAATGTAAGTGAGTGATACGGTTATTAAATTACACAAGCCAGACCATAAAACAAACCAATTATTGACAAAACATTTAATATTCTACAACAGAAAATCAAACAGTGTTTTTATCTTGAATAGCAATACAAAAAAGTTTAGTCAAAAAGCGAAAATATCAAGAGAGATATACATTGGTAGCCATGTCTATTACGAATAGAAATCTAGGCGCCATATAAAAAAGCTAAAGATGATACCAGTATGCCAGAGTTGTAAGACTTATTTTATAAAGCAATATTCCTGGTTTTAGTCAGAACCACTAGAATTACTAACTGACAGGGTGGTTGTTTGGTAGCACTGATATCTCTTAATTATCTTATCAAGTTATTATATTTCATTGTGTTTAACTATAATAATACATTTACATCCACAACTATATTTAAGATGCATTCCCAATTCAGCTGTCACTGAATATATTTTTTCTATCGGGGGTGGCCTGTGAGGTTTTTCTTCTCTTGAAAAGAAACTCTGATATTAAATAATTCCCTTTCAGTATTAAACTTGCCCTTTAAGGCTAATGTTCATACATTCATAAAGCTTACTACTTTAATGTGTTCGTGTTTGGTATAATGGAAAGTGATATGGAGGAAAAAATTAACTAATAAACACCCATCAAATAAACTAAGCCTTGGTAACAACCCACGAGTAAACTCTGGTTCCTTTAATCATTAGCATTAGTTGGAAAATTCTATGATTTATTTGAAGTGGGAAGATTTTAATAAAATGAGTTTATGTACTTTACGCTTTGAAATACTTGTTAAAGATATGAGGAGTTTCTATGAAGGGTATAAAATCTAAAACATAATAATACTGCTCAGCATTTTGGGCCAGTATGAAAAATATTAACCTTATTCCATTATATTATTATAAATGGTGTGATTTACTGTATACTAATTAAACATAGGCACTAACATAAATTTGTTCATAATGAAAGTATTTTTTAATATAAAATTCATTTAATTTAAGATTTGGAGTGACTCAAAAATACAATTTTAGGATCAACATATGTATAATCATATTTAATTGGTAATAAATTATTACATATACTTATTTAAATAGTTACCTATTGAATATAAAGATGAATTATAAAAGGCAATACATTAATTTTGACTTAAAATTTGGATTATTGCAGGGACTAAAGAGCAAACATGACCAGTTTTGTGTCTCTTTTTATATACATACCTATTGACACTATTAAAGAGTGAAAGTAAAAGAAAAAAAAAGTTTCATTCACTTTGTTTTGCTATCAAGAAACAAAATTTTCAAATATTTAATCCTAAAGTAAGTTTGTAATGAAATTATTTGATGATTTTAGAGAGTTTATTTTCTCTTAAACTTGGAAGTAAGCTAGGCGTATCAAATTCACACAAAATAATGTAACAAATTATTAAATATATATTGGCATTTTAGGCCAAGTCTGATACTGGATGGAAGGAGACGATTTACCAGTTTATAAATCCATTTACAAGGGATATCTTATGGGTTGCTACCATGGAAAGCGAAGCTTGACTGGACTGAACCAGTAAATTGTTACCTATCATTCATGATCCAACTTGGCCTTAAAAACCATACAACCCGAAGGTTTTATTTTAAATTCTTGTGTCACTGTGTAACTTTTCAATGTTTATTTTTAAAGACAATGAGTAGATTCTTATAGTCATCACAAAATATTTATTTTTATACAGAATAATAATTGGTGTTATAAAATCTTCATAAGCAAAAATTACAGAAATTAAATTCTCCAAAATTATGCTTTGATGGTTTGGAGGTAAACAAAATGTTTCAAATATTTAGGCCTACTCATTGTATGTTATTTTTAGTTCCTTTTTTTGGTTTAATCAAAGATTCTATCATTTTAAATAGAGTAAGTCAATTTGTGAGTTTGTATTCAAACACATTTGAACAAAGTTCATTTAGTCAAATTAACATTAGTATAAAATCAGATACTACTTACTGCTTTAATAAACTATAAAATGTTACCCCTTGAATGTAAGAGTGGATATTACAAATATATAATTTTATAATTATGTATTACTGTAGTCTAAGTCTTCACTTTTTTAATCAAAACTATTAACTAAATTAAATTATTTAAAATATGTTGGCCAATACACTGGATGCTTTTTTACTATTTCTTATCAGCACTTTGAACAAAAGGGTGAATCTCAAACCATATAAACAAATTTAAATAAGATATATGATTTTAAGTGAAAATTAATTTACTTACTAGTTTTCTTAATATTTTAAATGTATAGTAATTTTAATTCTACATTAAATGTGTGGGAAGCTCTATGTACCACCCTATTTTTATTGTTTCTGATATTATAATTATTTTTAGATGTGTAGGTGTTTATTATGAAAGTTTTCATAAACATTTAAAAAAATAACAAAAAACATACAATTGGTTTTTATGAGAGATTTCTAAAAGTATGTGTATTTTAATCATATTTGAAAGGAGGTATCAGTACAGTTTTACATTTAACCTATCTCTAGCACTATGGAATCCCAGAACTTGGTGATTTTTGAGATCTTCAGGGGATCACCAATAACCTAGGAGAAAGACAGTTTGAATCATAAGCCTGGAATGAAATGTTGCCATGGCAAGCACAACCTGTTCAAACTGTACCAATGAATTCTTCGAAGCATTAAGCATAATATTCATTGGTGGGATATGGGTACATTCCTAAATGAGATACTTATATTCAGAAGAGCCTATGTATAAATGTTCAAATGGGATTGGTTTTCAAGTGATAAAATAGCTAGTCCCAACAACATTTCTTCTGCCATTGTGATTCATAAATATTTATTTATTTAAATAATGGCCATTCCAATGTTGCAGCACTTACTGGAAGATTTAAAAATAAAAATAGTTTATACATATCTGGGAAAGCTGAAATTTAGCTACTTCTTGCTGAAGACATTGAGCTATTGGTGATCTCTAACTAGCCCTAAATGATAGTTGAGTACTGAAGGAAGCTGTTTAATCGGCTTGATACTCATTGTGCAGATATTCTGTAACATCGTTTATTTCCTTATTAGTTGTAGTTTGTAGAATTGTAGGTGCAGTGGCAGTGAGTAAAGTTAATAGCAATCCTATATACTTTAAAAATGTCTATAGAATTCCATTACAGCTCTGGCGGAGGAAACATTGAGTACTTCACTTTAAAATGATGAGCTCCAACATAAAACCTTTGATCCTCACAAAGCTAACCAACTAATCGTTTGACTTTACTCTTATGAACTACTAGAGATATTGATTTGATTCTCCACAATAGTGTAATTTTTTTTTGCACATTTGTTAAAGAAACTAAATTGTTCATGGATACCTACATATCTTCCAAAACATAGTTGAGCAACTGAGTGGATTTCAACAGATCAAGATTTTGTAGTAGTAATTTTGATATATAATCCACTGACTGCAAAATATTTGAGAGAATTGCAAGAAGGAATGCATTTTCATAACTTTCAAATTGTTAACCAAATTTTTCTGGACTTAAAATTTCCATTTTGTGTTTGATCAGTAAAATTTTGTGTCACTGTATTCATGACATTCATTTTGTAAAATTATATTTTAGGGCCTGCAATGATGAGTACAAGCAATATCTTTTTTAATATGTTTTATTACAAGTACAATAGATAGATTGTTAACACAACAGCACCAAGTACAAATCACAGTATCTCGATGGCTGCGCTGAAATGAAGTCTATATATTGAGGCGGGGAATCCCAGAGCTACAATCTACAAATAAACCAAGCTTAATTGTAACAACCTACCTACTACCTACATTTTGGGTGAGTAAAAATTGGTTTTACTTGCTCATAAAATTAATTAAATAAACTTTTTATTGAAATATATGAATTTTAAATTGTTACCTGAGTTACAGATTATTATATTAACAGAGGAAAAAAAGACAATATTATTTTATTTTCCACTATGGGAACCCAGAGTTCATGGCCCTGGTGTGATCCCGCTACCCGCATCATAGGATGGTATGCCACGGCTTGGTTTGAAATCCTATCAAATAATGTATAGATATAAATATTTAGTTAGGGAGGAGAAACAGAATAGACTTCGTTGTGAGAGAAGGGCTACAGGTGGAGGTAGTAGGGATGAACTATAGAATAATGAATATAACAATTAATGATAGAGGGAAAAGGGTGGAGATGATACAAGTGTATGCCCCACAAGTGGGGTGCCCATCAGAAGAAAAAGACAAGTTTGAGGAAGATCTAGAAAGGCATGGGGGAAACGAGTGTCAGATAATAATGGGCGATCTGAATGCAAAAACAGGAAAAGAGAAAGTAGGGTTTGAGGAGGTATTAGGGGAGGAAGGATGGGGAGAGAGAAACGAGGTGGGTAGAAGACTGTTGAGGGGATGTGTATAAAAAAACAAAATTAAAGTGCTAAACAGCTGGTATAAAAAGGAAAGAGAAAGTCATAATATTACTAGATACAGTTGGGATTGGGAGAAAAAGTCAGTGATAGACTACTTTATCATGGATGAAGGAATGAAGAGGCAGACCTTAAATATCAAGCTAATATCAAGTGTGTCCTTAGATAGTGACCACAGGTTGTTGGTGGCAGACATAAAGTGATGAGAATGTAGGAAAAAGTTAGTAAGACAAGAAAGAAGAATAAGGGTGTGGTGGCTAAAAATTAAAGAGGAGAGAGAGCTGCACCTAAGAAAGGTAAAAAGCTTAGTACCCTAGGATTAGATACAAAGTGTAGTGGTTGAATGTGAAAGGCTTAAGAACAGTCTGGTGGGAGTGGCAGAGGAGGTATGTGGGAGGACAAGTAATAAAAAGAAGTGAAAGGAGACATCCTGGTGGAACGACAAGGTGAAGAAAGCAGTTGAAGAGAAGAATAAAGCATTCAGAAGGAGTTTTAAGAATAGGAATGAGGAAACATAGGAAGAATATAGGAAGAAGAAGAAAAGAGCGAAGCGAGTTTCCGGGAAGCCAGGAAGGATTGGATGCAAAAATGGATGGAAATGCTAGAACGGGACTTGGAAGGAAGTAATAAGGTGTTATGTAGCCAAGTTAGAAACAGGAGGCGAGAGAAATGACAAGAAGTTAGAATAATAGATGAAGAAGGGAAAATGTTGAGGACAGGAGAGGAAGAAAAGGAACTATGGTTGAGATATTTTGAGAAAATGTTCAACCCGGAAGAGGAAATGAATGAGAGCGAAAGAGAGGAGCAGGAAGAAATAGAAGAAGAGGAGGAAAGATGTCCAACATGGAAAGAGGTGGAGAATACATTAAAGAGGATGAAACAAGGAAAAGCACCGGGTGTGGACGAAATGACTGTGGAAATTATTAGGGCAGCAGGTGAATTGGTATACAATGGCTATACAGGTGCTGAGAGTGGTTTGGAAGCAGAACAAGGTACCGGAAGACTGGAAAAGAGGAGTTATAATACTTATTTTAAAGAAAGGAAACAGAAAGAGGTGCACAAATTATAGGGGGATAACGCTGATGTGCCACTTTAAAAAAATCTGAGAAGATTCTAGAAAAGAGAATAAGATATAGAATAAAGGAAAGTGGAGAGAGGAACAGCATGGATTTAGGGAACAGAGGTCTACAATAGACTCAATCTTTGCCATACGAGCTGATGGAAAGAAGTATGAATATGGGAAAGAATTGGTAATGGTTTTTATGGATGTGGAGAAGGCATATGGTAGCGTGGATAAAAATAAAGTTTGGAAAGCTATGGGGGAAGCATAGGTAGGAAGAGGAGTAGTAATGAGAGTGAAAAGTATGCTTGAGGAAAACGGGAGTTGTGTTAAGATAGAGAGTGGAAGGAGGGAGTGGTTCCAAATAAAAAATGGAATGAAGCAGGGTAGTGCTCTTTCACTATTACTATTTGTAATGGTAATGGAAATGGTCATGAACAAAGTGGCAGGAAAACTCGGGGAGGAAAAACTGAAAGCCATGATGTTTGCTGATGACTTGATGGTATGGAGGGCAGGGCCACCCACAGAAAAAGATGTCAGTGACTACAGCCACCAAATTAATAATAGTGAATCGCTGGTTTCCCACTTGAAAAGTTGGGGTCCTTCAAGCATATTTTGTTCTAACTTAAATATATATGCTGCCAGTAAAATAAAAAAATTCACCCAGTTCCTCTTTAGCATGCAACAAGCAGGAGCTAAAAAATAGTCTACTTATATAAATGTGCATTATTCTTCTTATGTCTAATATTTAAAATACACATTACAAAAAAAAATATCATGGGTATTATGATAACATATTTTTCAACAACTTCTCCAAACTCTCAACTAAGTTTATGTTTTAATATTATTCATCATTTGTATTCATAGCACTTTCATCTGTCAAGTTACTCCTTCTCTGAAATATCATTTGTTTAAAATAAAAATACCAGTCTTCAAGGATGCAACGCCAAGCGATTTATTACCATTTCTATGAACTTATTTTTTAAATTGCTATCGACGCCGTGGTGTTTAAACCTTTGTGTACACTTAATAGTGCCATACTGTGGTGTCTTCTGTGTCTCATCGAACTTCTCAGCCAGGTTTTCAGTCTCCGAAGTGTACTAAACATCATTCCACAGAACAAGAGGTTGCTGTTGCTACAGTTGGAATATTATTCCTTGGTCCTTACATTCACTGCCACCCAGAAGTTCACTCAAATTCACTGTTTCTATATTTGATTTCACTTGCCTAATATGATACTTTCTTCTTTGAAGTTATCAAGTACCCTTCCAGAAATAGTTATTATATCTTCAAAAGCCTTTCCAAAGTCTTCAAAATTTATGATTTTCATTTTATTTGGGTGCAAGTAAAATAATAAGAAGTAATTTCTTTTCTCATCTGAAAATCTTTCCTGTATGGATGTAATTAATGAATCAATGTATGGAATGAATAATGTATATCTGAAATAATATATTTAAATGTCTGTGGGGTAGTTAGCATGGCTAGTTTGGAGTACAGCTCTTCTTGAAAGTTTTAAGTCCACATTGATTTTGTTTGCTGCTATTTTACTATTTTCAAATATTTCTTTGAATGCCTCACCTGCATTTTCCCTGTCTTACCAAAACTAAAATAAAAGTTCCTGCTTTTGTGTTGATGCTTGAAGCTAATCAATGAAAATACCCTGTAATATAACAGTGATTAGTTCAAATTTTGCTGAATATTTTGCCATATTTTTTGTAGTGACTATTAATGTCGTAGTGGTGACAGCACAAGGAAGCTCGTGTGATCACTGCCAAACTTTGCTATTATGCTAATTATATTTCTTTTAGTCCTTCCACAACAGTTGTAAGGTTCTCGCTAAAATGCCTGATACTTTTATATTTCTCAGTCCATCGCGTGATAGGGCTGGACGAGACAATAATTGAAATGCATTACTTTATTAACAATTATTTACAAACATTTTTAAAACTCCAGAATTGGCTATAGCTTAAACAAACATTTCTTAATCATGGGAAAAATATTTTTAAAATCTCAAATATCACTGAATGCATTTGCAGTCACTGGCAGTTACCTGCAGGGGCCCTGATGGAGGGAGAAGGAAGAGTAAGTACAGGAACAACTGCAAGAATGTAATGAGGAAGTAAAAGAGTGGGGAGTGAAATTTAGCATGGCAAAGTGGGAAGTGATGGTAATGACAATGAAAAGGGTAAAGCCCTATAAAGATATAAGGCTGGATGGAGTAGAGCTGAGAAAAGTACAGAACGTAAAATATCTTGGAAGTGTGATTGATGAGAAAGGTGGAAGTAGATAGGATTTAATGAGAAGAGGACATCAGGGAGAGTTGTTCTATAGGTGCTTAAGAGACCTGCTATGGAGAAGAGAAGTGTAAGGAAGTATTGTACAGGATGTACTTTGTACCTATTGTCACATATGCAGCAGAAAGATGAACAATGAATTTAAGAGATACTAGGAAAGTGAAGGCCATGGGAATGAAGTTTGTGAGGAGCATGTTAGCTGTTACAAGGAGAAACAAATTAGGATTGAAGTTATCAGAGGAAGAGTCGGGGTACAGGGAGTACATGAAATAGTAGAGGAAGCAAAACTGAGATGGTATGGGCATGCAATGAGGATGGAAAAAGAGAGGATCTGAAGAAAATGTTGGAAATGAAGTATTTGGTAAAAAGACCTCAAGGGAGGCAAAGAAAGAGATGGGAGGAGCAGATAACAGAAAGTGTTCAAATGAGAGAAGATGACTGGAAGAAATTAAAGGAGGAAGAGTGGTGGAAAGATAGAGGAAGATGGAGGCATTTTAATAAATTGACCTGGCACAGGCTGGAAACAGTTGATGATGAAGATGAATTAAATATTCATGGTTTATAAATCTTTCCTATATAATAAGAAAAAGCAATTTTTTGCCAAATGTGAGTCTTAATGTGTGTGTCACCACACCCTTTCCTCTATAGCTAACTAATTTAATTAACTTACAGATTTTGACAAGACTATGAAAAATAGGAGATTCCCAAGAAAATTTTAAGAATAGTTTAATCTTTTTTTATGCTCTTGCCATAAAAGACAGGGCTGTCAAAAAGAGATGTTTTGGATTCTTATTTTACCTATCAAAGCTAGTATTTCTTTATTAATGTGCCAAACTTTAAAAATATATTCTTGAAACTGGCATGTAGTGTTTTGAAACATTCAGAGTGAGTTCAAATTAAGTAATCACTTTTAAAATGTATTTATTTTATCCAATTTTATTCAAAGGGAATTCATAAATTGTATCGTACCCCAATTAGTAAAAATTTTTAATCCATGAATATTTTGTTCCTCTAGCTTATCACTTTTATTTAATCTGTTTGGTGTTTATATAGATTGCAACAATTTATTCAAACTTATTAAAAAGGCATGAAACAAGAAAAAAATATCAAAATTAAATTAGTAGGCCTAATGGCTGGCCAAAATTTTGAAAATATATATATATTTCTTAGCATTGTTTTTTAACCAAACTTAATACATTACTAGTAATTTAGTATATAAATAATACCATATAAAACACGTTTACCTGTATTTCATATCCATGAGTCAGATAGATAATACAAAGCATCATTATTCATTGGTAAACATTTGGTTAAATTTGAAGTAGTAGGCCTTTGTAAAATGCAAAAATAAAATTGGAATATAATTTAAAAGTAATTAAAAAAGAAATATAATTTTTTTATAAATAATATCTTTTAATAATATACCGTGTTTTTTTCTGTCGAAATTCACAGCGTACCCGAGTTCAGGTATTTTTAACACAATATTTATACTACCATAAATTATATGATTACAGTTATAGTTATTAATTATATAAAACTATATTTTTATGTGTATCAATCTACATAATGATTTAACTATTTATTACTACAGATATTCTGTTCTATAACTGCTAGCATGCAAAGTATAAATATTCATACTTTTTTATTTTCTCTCTCTCATGCATACAATCAAGGCCGTAGCCAGGGGGGGTTTTGGGGGTTCAAACCCCCGCGAAATTTTATGAACAAAATATATATGGCTTTATTTATGGATCAAACAATATCAAAATTAATATACAAATACAAATTAGGGGGCTGTGTTACCATAAAAAAACACTTCAGAGAGCTTCTAGAGGTGTTAAATATTTTGAAATTTTCCTAGCCTTCGGCATTTTTGGGGTTATTTTACCACTAAAAAAACACTTCACAGAGCTTCAAAAAGTGTTTAATATTCAGAAATTTTCCAAGCCTTCGGCAGCTAGAGGGTTATTTTACCATAAAAAACCCACTTCAGAGAACTTCTAGAACGGTTTATCATTTAGAATTTTTTCTAGCCTCCGTAATTGGGGGATGTACCCACCAAACCCCCCCTGAAATTATTGGCTGGCTACGGCCTTGCATACAAAATGGTGATTTTTAGTTTATTTTGTGTGCAAAACTGAATATGCATGTTTGTTGTGCTTCCTTTTTTAATAATGGTTAGCTCATAAACAGTAATCTTTCTATTTATGAGCTATAGTTAATCGCAAATATATCATAATGTCTTGAAGGATCTGTTATTACTTTCATCAAAAAAACTAAATTTGAAAAATCTAATTTAAGTTATGGTATCAATGTTCCTATTATTTAACAAAAAAAGTTGGTGCTGTCAACATCTTCAACGTCAATATATCTAATAGCCTAACACACAGGATTTCAATTAACAGTGAATCTATTAACAATTAATTCCACAATAATAATTGTTGGTGTCTTACACCAAAAGACCGATCTTGATAAAAAAAAATTACCATACTTGTACATATTTCAACCTTGAATTTAATTAGACAATTGTAGTTGACAAAAGATATTTATAGATGTGTTTACTGGATAGCTAAGTTAAAAATTTTGAGGTTCTTTTTCCTGTTTTAATATCCTGGATATAATTATAATTTTTACTTATATGTTGAGATATTTTAGGCTTTAAATTGTGTTAGTATCTTTAATGGGTCTAAGTCCTTTATTATTACCATTCTAAAGTCTTATAATAAAATTTTTAAATACAATATTATAAATTTTTCTGATTATAAAACCTGATTTGTCTCATTTTTACACTCCCCTCTTCCTCACTAGGATTTGATGCTGTATCTGATTTTGACAACGGTGTGTCTCATTTCCACCTATTTCAAAAACGAAATATTAAATTTTAGATTTGAATTTATTCCTCATTTTTATTTTTAAAATGTGAATATAATGTGGGTATATTTAGCACAATAGCAGTGGCATGTTGTGGAGTGTTTCCAGGGCCAACCATTTTTTTTAACTACCTTCAACACTAAATAGGCTATTACCCTTTATCAAACATTTTAAACATAAATGTTCAATTTTGTACTTCTAAAAACTGTTTTTCTAAGCCAATCTAAAAATGAGAAAGAGTTCACTCATAATGAATAATGTTCAAACAAGGAGTAAAAAGTGACAGAAAAAATTTATATTAATAGCCTATAGTGGAAAATGTATTTAAAACCATCCTCTACCCTGAAAAGATCAGAAGTTAGCTGTTGATGAAATGTTTTTATTATTGCTTGTGGTGACTAAGTAACACACTTAACCCTGTACGATACATAGAAATAGTTGACACAGCCCAAAATTCCCAACAATTTTGTAACCAGTCCTGTTTGTGGAAATTCTTGACCATATGTGTTCCATTTTGGGCTTGAAAGAAGTGAACATATGTACCACAATTTAACTATAAATTGACTGTCTCTTGTTTGGAAAAAAATATTTTCTATGATTTTAAGCTGAGAGCAGTAGTAGCACTGGATTCTAGTACCTCTATACATATATATGTATACATATACGTACCATAATAATTTGGAGGCCTACAAATAAATATCAGACAATATTTTTTCAAACGTTACAAGCTATAATCTTTAACGTTTAAAAAATAAAGACAGTTAATAATGTCAAAGTTCAAAAAAACTTAAAATTAACAATTAATTTTATACAAAATCAAATTGTGCGTGGTACATTAAGTTTGTAGGAAATATATTGAGCTAAATTGTTTTAAGTTTGTAAATTATTTTTCTTGTGCTTATAAAAATTACTTTATTGATAACTAAAATAATTTTTGGACCACTTATATTACTTCTTAATAACAAGTGCTTCATTGTCAATAACTATATAGGATATTATAATTTTGATAGTTAAGTTGTTTTATCATGTTCAAAAATGTTCATATATTGCTTTTAAAATTTACGAGTGTGCACCTTAGAAGAGACAAACTGTATCCATTTAAATATTAGAAAATCCAGCAGTAGCCCTATGGACCAAACACCAAAATAATTAAAACTAGGCCATATATTACTTATAAATATGTGAAGTACTAATTTTTGCAAAAAATATTGTTAAAAAAATTGATATAAATTTTGTTAATTTATTTTAGAAAAATGTTTACAATTTTTCCTATTTATTTAAGTAAATTTCACATCTTTATTGTTTTAGTGTATTAAACGCTTTTAATAAAGGTGGCTTAAAACTAATAAAAGTAGCTAATTTTTGAAAACAACGATTCTCAAATTTGGAACAATTTTAGGGAAAAATATTGTATGCCCTATTATTTTAAATATACGAAAAGTTTATAAAAATGAGCCAATTGGTTTAGAATCTATAGGATAAATACAAACTAAATAGTTATTGACTCATTTTTCATGAATCAAGTTTGTTTTTAAAATCAATAATAATTGTTAAATGTAGTAATATTTATAATTTTATGTAAAGTATATTAGTTGGTGAGTATTATGTATACTTTATAGGCCTATAGTGCTCCAATAGGAATGGATAAATCAACATTTACCAATTATTTTGGTATACAAGCACAATTATATATAAAATATATATGTTTTATAAAATGTTATATAATATACATATAAAAATATATGTCGTTAGAGAAAGATTACCATGGTCAAGTGAACCAAAAAAACAGGATAATACAATAAAACAAAAATCAGTCAGCACGATTAAATTACAAGTGACGAAGTCGCAAATGTGCGTCCCAAACTTATAACGTGCATGACTCGACTGTCTATTGTCTGGTAAATATAAGTGCTGCGTATGCGCACGCTTAAAGATGGCTACACTAAACAACCGCGACTCGTCATAAAAAAATACCAACATTCCAACATATATAATATACATAATATATTATATTATATATGTTGTAAATAATATAATTATATATAACACAAAATATGTAATATAATGTAATATAATTATAAAACATATTTTATATAATATCATATAATTATTTATAATATATTGTAAATATATTATTTAATACATATAATGTAATATATTGTATATATAATATAATACAATATAATATATATTATTTAAATAATATTTATTATAAATAATATAACATATTATATATATATATAAATCTAATGCACATATAATATGAAATATTATATTTATTATATTATGTATAATTTATCATAATATTATATTATAAACACACAATATTTTTACTATATATATTATATTATATATTTACAATATATTATATGTGTATAATAATATATATTTATAATGTATATTATGTATTTTATATGTATATTATATATATAAAATGTTGCTTATATATAAGGCCGTAGTCAGGAGGGGGGTTTTGGGGGTTCAACCCCTCCTGAAATCTTATGAACAAAATCAATATTTTGCTATATTTATGGTTTCAAACAATATCAAAACTAAGGTACAAGTACAAATTAGAGGGCACTTCAGAGAGCTTCTAGAGTTGTTTAGTATTTAGAATTATTTCTAGCCTTCGGAAGTTATTGTGTTATGTTACCATAAAAAGCTCTTCAGATAGCTTCTAGAGGTGTTTAATATTTACAATTTTATCTAGTCTTCGGCAATTAGGGGGTTATGTTGTCATAATAAAACACTTCAGATAACTTCTCGAGGTGTTTAATATTTATTATTTTTCATAGACTTCGGCAGTTAGGGGGTTATGCTACCATGAAAACACTTCAGATAGCTTCTAGAACTGTTTTATCATTTAAAAAATTACTAGCCTCCGGCAATTGGTGGATGTGCCCACCAACACCCCTCCCCCCTCCTTCCCCGAAATTATTGGCTGACTACGGCCTTGCTTGTATACCTAAATAATTGGTAAATATTGATTTATCCATTCCTATTGGAGCACTTTCTAAAGTATACATAATACTCACCAACTAATATACTTTACATAAAATAATTCAAATGTACGCTTTCATTTGGAGAGTATTAATTTACTTTGGAACGGTGTTTGGGTATTGATAATCCTTAAATAAATATATAAACCAAATATTCTAAAAACTGAGACTTATAGGGATTGTGATACAACTGGAGAAGTAGGTGGTTCCTCTAAATTGATGAAATATCAAAATCATGAGGATTTATCACACAAAATCATAGTTGAATTTTTTTAACTTTGGTGTCTTAACACATTCATACACTGCACACTTACATAGTAGCATTTTCGGATACCAACTATTGTTTAAAGAAAAATAAAGTAAAACACTTCTGAATTATGCAGTGTGCCAGCAATAATTGTCAATATTGATCTGTCAAAAATATGATACTGTTAAGAAACTCAATAACTGGATTTGTATTAAAGTTAGATAACGCTATACAACTTGAAAAATGTATTGCCAAACATTCATTATACACAGGAAAATACTTCCAACTTAAATACATCGATTAGCACAGTTATAAAATCAAGTTCCCTTTTTACATTTATTTTGTGGTACAAATATTGACACTAAAAAGAATATTTTTTTTAAATATTATATTTTGTATGAAAGTTTTGGTTGGCAAAAAATTAGTATTCATTTCTTTATTGTATATAAATATTTGAGTGGTCTTATGGAATTTATTAAAATGATTTTTAATACTGGTGAAAGTTTTCTATGTCTATCTTTTAGTCAAATTGTATTTTGGTTAATTATTTAAAAATCAATTACTAAAACTATTTCATCTAATCATCTGCTATGTAAAAATGATGAAAAATGAAAAATAATGATTTTATGTTATACATTTAGCTTAGATAATGAACAAATTATTTATAATTATTTTCCAACTGTGGAAGATTCTTATTCTTATTCTTATTCTTCAATAACTTATTTGAATATCCAACAGATGGATAAATACTTATATACTAAAGCATATTTTTACATTTACAATTACTAATTATTTGTATATTTCAAAATATGCCTTAGTTAGAATTTTCTAAATACAACGTGTTTCTAAAACATTGCATCAAACTTCGGTGAAATTAGAATATTTCTCATAAGCAACCTAGGGTCCATCTTCAATATTAAGGGTGGTATACACCCCTAAAGACAGAGCTAAAAACCAAGGCCGTAGCCAGCCAATGATTTCAGGGGGGGTTTTGTGGGCACATCCCTCAATTTCTGGAGGCTAGAAAAAATTATAAATGATAAACCGTTCTAGAAGCTCTCTAAAGTTCTTTTTATGGTATCACAGCCCCCTAATTTGTATTTGTACCTTAATTTTGACATTGTTTGAACCATAAATAAAGCCATATATGTTTTGTTCATAACATTTCGGGGGGGGTTTGAACCCCCAAAACCCCCCCTTGACTACGGCCTTGCTAAAAACGACTGTTTTGTGAAATATTATGAAAACTGCTTAGGGTATTACAACGAATCTTTGTATACTACTTATTGAAACCTTGGTCATTAATAAACTAAATGTGCTGTTACCATTACCCACCCCCATCATGTAAAAAAGGGGGGTTGTAACACATTTTTTCTAAAATAAAATATGTCAGAGTAAGTATTACCAATTTTTACTTAAGATTACAAAACAGGGAATCAAACTTAACAAAAAAGGTGTCTTGGAGAAACTGTCTAGCTTTCCCCGTTTCTGAGATAATCACACAAGTTTGAGATCAGAGCCAAGTGCAAATGCCTGCCAGGTTGGCAGCCAGAATCGCAGTTTTATTTCGCAATGCAGTCGTTTAACCATTTTTACCGGCACGTGTGACTATGTATTACGTACATTTGGTAAACAAGGCTGGTTTGTGTGCTATGATGGAGAAACTCTGATACTTTTCCTTCTTCATAAGCTCCGATGTGTTGCTATTTATTACATTAGTGAGTTATGCTTACACAGTTCACACTTGGGTGGGATTTTATTCATTACACTCACTGGAATATTGAAAGCTACATTAAGAAATACAAATTGTAGTTATTGCATGTTTTAGTTCCTAGCTTCAAAAGCAGATTCATAGCAATTGTTCAAAATGGTGGCCCCTAACGTTATTGCAATAATTGAGGCGACGTATCAATGACTGGCGTACTCTTTTGAAAACACGTGGAGTTTCTTGAACCTTATCACATGCAGCAACTATCCTGGCTAACAGGTCTTCCTCAGATTTAACAACTGTCTCGTACACCAAAGCTTTAACAAAGCCCCACAGAAAGAAGTCTAACAGATTTAGGTCAGGAGAGCGTGTTGGCCACGCAACAGGCCCACCTCTTCCTATCCATCTGGCAGGAAATGCAGTGTTGAGGTAGTCACGCACAGCTCTTGTGAAATGAGATGGGGCACCGTCATGTTGTAGCCACATGCGTTGTCTAACGGAGAGCGGTACATTCTCGAGGAACTGTGGCAATGCAAATTTCAAAAATTGGTAGTAGATGTGGCCAGTCAAACGTCGTGGCATCAGGTAAGGGCCAATGAGATGGTTACCCACAATACCTGCCCAGATGTTGACAGAAAATCTATGCTGGTTGCCCATGATGATAGTTGCCTGAGGGTTCACGTCATTCCAAATGTGACTATTTGTACTATTAAAATAGCCGTCTCTGGTGAATTTTGCCTCATCGGAAAACAATATTATAGTGGAGAGATCAGGAACCACTCCGCACTGCTGCAGAAACCAGTCGGAGAATTCATGTCGAGGAGCATAATCTGCTGGCCCCAATGCCTGCACCTTGCGCATGTGGTACGGATGCAGCAGCTGATCATGCATGACACGCCATACTGTGGAATTGGACACATTCGTTTGATGCGCAATGGCACGTGTGCTTATTGACGCGTTATCATCCACATAATTCAGTACCTCTTCTTCGACAATTGGAGTGCGAACATTCCTCGGGTGACCAGCTCCCCCTCGTAGCTGAAATGTACCTGTTTCACGAAGTCGCTGAGTGACATCGGTGAAGGTCCGGTGATAAGGTTGAAGTCGCGCAGGATATCTATCGTGGTACAACCATGCAGCTGCTCTTGCGTTTCCTCTAGCTTCACCGTACAGCATGACCATGTCTGTCATTTCTGCGTTTGTGTACTTTGCCATTTGACTAGTAATACGCGAAACATGCAGTGAAGTCGTGTGGACTGATGCAGTCTGCTCGTGGAGGGAGTGGAAGATAGTGATAATAAGAGTGGGGGAAAGGAGGGGGTGAAGCAACACAGCTTTATTGGCTCCCTACCTGGCAGGAATTAACACTTGTCTTTGAAATTAAACATGCATGATTATCTCAGAAACGGGGAAAGCTAGACAGTTTCTCCAAGACACCTTTTTTGTTAAGTTTGATTCCCTGTTTTGTAATCTTAAGTAAAAATTGGTAATACTTACTCTGATATATTTTATTTTAGAAAAAATGTGTTACAACCCCCCCTTTTTTACATGATGGGGGTGGGTAACGGTAACAGCACATTTAGTTTATTAATGATCAAGGTTTCAATAAGTAGTATACAGAGATTCGTTGTAATACCCTAAGCAGTTTTCATAATATTTCACAAAACAGTCGTTTTTAGCTCTGTCTTTAGGGGTGTATACCGCCCTTAATATTGAAGATGGACCCTAGGTTGCTTATGAGAATTATTATAATTTCACCCAAGGAGTATCCTGCCAAAGTTTGATGCAATGTTTTAGAAACACGTTGTATGTGTAATGCTAATTATAGAAAAAAACTATTATTAATAACGAGGAGTCAATATTTTATTTACTAGTGCTAACAAGCTTAAAATTTGAAATAAACTATTTACATATTAAAATTGTTTGACTTCTGAATTTGGTAGGTACCTACTCAATTATCATATTCCTAAAAAGAATGTTAAAAGATGTAGATATAATGTTTTTGTGGATTTAAAACGTTAAAGTGTTCTTTACAACTATATTAGCTAAAATATCATTTCAGAAATTCTATGGCAACCTAGTAAAATTGTTAATTTTAGATCCAAAAATATATAGAATTATTGAGAGTAAAACTTGATTTTTTAACTCTTTTATAATTTAAAATCAAAACCTATTTAATTTTTTTAATTCTTAAATGACTTAATTTTAATATTGAGTAAAGGTTTTCTTCTGTAATAATTCTGATCAATCCATCCTAAAACACAAACATATGAACCTACTATTTACCCTGAAAGCTGGAAATTTATCCTTGCTTGGTACCACTATCTTCTAGATCACAGGTTCAAACTTTTCTATAAATTTTCTTCTTTCAACTTTATACCCCCAAAGTGGTTGGTTCATAATGAAAATCATAGCTGTTGTAGATATTAAGTATGAACGTGTTCATCTGTTTGATTATATCGTAAAAATAATTGGCATTATTAAAATAAGTAAGAAACAGTATCGGGGAAAACATTCCACCCCAATAGTGTTCAGTCCATTCCAACACACTATGGGGAATAAAATTAAACTAACTGCCCTGATACGATTCACATAAAGGAGAGAGATAAAAATACGGGTGCTCCCAGATTGCATGTCCTTAATTCCAGCTCTCTTGTGTCGTACCCAAAATCTTGCCCTGATTGTTTAGTGTCTATCACAAAATATATACGGTGTACATATATGTAATATATATTTTTATATATATTTCACATACCCCCTAAGATGTCTTTGCATACCCCAGGACGAATACCACTAGTCTAGATGTTTAGAAAGGGCCATAGTGAAGTAATTAGAAAAGAGATGACTACCATTATATAAAGATAGGGTGGAAACACATGCACTCATAAATCTTTTATTCATAAAAATATTTTTACTCATCTTTAAAGATTCAAATACTTTTTGTCTCAAAGGAAAGTCTTTAGAACACTTTGCTTCCCACACATAAAATTGCAGAAAATTATAAATTTTTTCAACAAATTGGGGGTACCAAATTTGAAAATGAATTTTAGTAGAAAGAACAGTAATTTGTAAACAATATAACTATTGATTTTAAAATTTCCTAGAGGACAACACGTTCCTGAATTAATTTGTTTTTAAATATATATATATTGTCAGGGCTACCCAGAAAGGGAGGAGAATGGGGCAGTTTACCCCAGGCCCCCGTTCAATAGGGGGTCCCGATCACCCAAACAACTTTGATTTAAAATAAGTTAATACAATGTATTTTTTTTCTATTTTCTTAATCCTTGGTTTTTTAAGGTGGTTTAAGTAAAATAAAAGGTTGTTACAATATTGATTATTAAAAATGTATTTCTTTTTTCATCAGGTCAAATTGTTTGGCTGTAATAGTTTGTTTTCATTCTCACTGCTATATGGTACAAAGTCTTGCAGTGCATTGATGTTAGGAACCGAGTCCTTAAAAGTTATATACTAACAGTGGAAGAGGAAACACAAAATGTGAAGTGCCTAGTGGAGGAGATTCAATTTTTGAAAGAATCCTGGGCAAGTTTTCTCACAGAATTAAAAGAAGTCACTTCACACTTCGGAATCAAACCAGAGTTAAATGTCTCAGGAATTCGTAAGAAACGAAAATTCCATGATGAGAGAGAGGATGTTGACTACAAGTTTGACTCTCCAGAAACTAGATTCAAAGTGCAGGTGTTCATTCCTACATTAGATCTGCTCTTGTATGAATTACGTAACCTGGCTGATAGAATGGCAGAATTGTCAGTATTATTATCGCCTCTTTTGAACACAATAGACGATGTGGATGCCATAGCCACTCATGCCAAATCTTTGAAGGCAGCATATCCTCAGGACCTTCAAAAAGAAGATCTCATAGAAGAAATTTGGCTCTTTTCTAAAATACAGACAGAATCAAACTTGTGTTTTAGTGGAAAGGTTAGCTCTGCCCTTGAACTGCTCAATTGTTTGTTTCAAAAGGGTCAAAAAACAGTTTTTCCACAAATTTCCATTTGTTTAAGACTCCTAACAGTATTACCTGTGTCAGTAGCATCGGGGGAGTGCACTTTCAGTAAGTTGTCTTTGATTAAAAACCGTTGCATTCAGCCACTGGTGAGGATAGACTAACCCATTTGCTAAGTTTGAGCATTGAACATTATCTTGTTAAGGAAATAAGTTTTGAGGTTATTATCGATGAATTCTCTGCAATGAGAGCTCGAAAATTTGTTCTTAAATGATATGAGAGTGAACGTTCTTAAGTATTTCAATGAAATTACTAATTTTGCTTAACCATTTTTGAAGTAATCTTGTATATAATGTACACAACTTAAGATTATCTTGATAAAAATAAATCTATTATATTTTAAAAATTTGTCGCTGTGTTTCACTGGTACCTGTTCAAATTATATGTTTAGACTATATTCTAACTATTAACTATGGTAATATGTTATGGATAGGAAGGTTAATTTAAGATGAAGTGCACCCACATTTACATGGAGAAAGAGTGGAAAATCATGACACCTGAGTGAGATTCAAACCCCAAAACTCATCATCGGCAGTCTAGTCCACTGTAAATAAGCCTTAGACATTGATAAGGGGAAGATAAGAAGGTTTATGTTTATTATTTTTATAGAAGGGCCCCCCCCCCAAAAAAAATTACGTTGCCTCAGGCCCCATGAGCTCTCTGGGCAGCCCTGTATATTGTAACAAACTTCATATTTATGAATACATATATTTATTTTAATAAATACATACCTATAAAACTTATGGCACTACAGCTTATAAATTAACAAACAATTTATATACTGATAGTAGTTTTGGTATGGCTTATTCAAAATAAGTATGAAAATTTATAACAGCACTGGTTGGATTTTTAAATTTTAATTGCTAAGATTATCCAATTAATATAAGCTAGCTATAAATGGACTATAAAAGAAAATTTCATCAAATAGGGCCTACACCTTTTCTTTAAAATGCTCTTAAAATAAACAATTATTCTTAATTCAATATTTATGGCAAATTTAATTGTAATTATAAATAGTGGATGGTACTTGCTGTATTTATTTATGTGTATTGTATCCTACTAGTTATCAGGGGTATCCAGATATTTACACTGATTGAATAGGGATGAGGAAGGTATAATTTAGAGTAAACATACCTGCATTTTTGTGGAAGAAGACTAATAAGCCTCAGTAGGCCGTGGTTCTAACCTCAACTTCTCTATCACCAGTAAACCCACCTATTATGATGGTTATAAATTAAAACAGATAATTTTGACTTAGTTTTTAAACATTTATTTGGTTAAATACGACTATAGTTTTTTAGTTATTTATTAGGAATATAAACATACCAGATACTTTAATTGTTTCCAAACTATGGACACAAGTCATACCTATATTATTAGATTAATTTTTTTTATTATGAATGTAGAAAAACTCAGATCATTAGATTGTTGATTAAATTTATAAAGAATCAGGAAAATCAATTTGATTCAAATGAACATTTAATTTCTGATTAAGTCATTATCATTATCATCATCATCTATTAATTATTTATTATTGTTATTATATTTATTATTATTATTATTTCATTCAGTAATGGAGGAAATTCTGTATTGTTAATAATTGTATTTTTACTACAATAAGTTTATAGAGTCTCATTGGTTTGGTTAAACCTACAACTCAAATAATATTTGTAAAATTTAGTTAATTCAAGGGGGTTTTAATGTTTAAAAAAGCCTAGTCAACTTCTGTTGGGGAACTTGACCACTGGCCAACACAGATACATCCCTCTAACCCTTTCCCAGCTTAATTTTTTTAATACAATTATAAATTTTTACACCTTGCATCAGGAAGTTAAATTTTATATAATTTAATTTTAATTATATTTCCATTAATGCATAGAAATAAAATTCCAATAAAATCTTACAATAAATTAATATATTTTGTAAATTAGTTTCAATATAATATATTTGTTTTAATTTATAAATACTTAAGACCTTAAGATTGATAGACTTTTCAGGAAAAAAAAGTCAATACCAACCTTTTAAATTCCCTTTCACACTGGTAGATGATTGATAAAACGCTTTTGAGATTTGAATTGAACTTAGTAGGCCCTAACCAATAAATGTTATGGATTGGCTTAAGTCATGATAAGGATACCAAGAGGATGCTTTCCTCTAAATTTAATTTCCTCACACCTCCCTGTTATAATGAACCATTTAAACATTGATTTGGAATGTATAACTCATTAAAATAGTTGAACATTAATTTTACTAGAGTTCGATTAAGTCTTAAATACTAGCTATAGTGTACTTATTTATTAAATCAAGATTGTACTTTACGGTGACCTGGTGGTCTAGGGGTAAGGTGCCAGACTTCTGTGCTGAGGGTCCGGGTTCACTCTCGGTCCCGGCACAGATTTATCTGATTGCCAAACCCTTCCTTCACCTCTGACAAGTTGTGTATTAATCACAACTTGTGAATGTGAGGAATGCCAGGCCTCTGCCATGGTTCGGATTCCACGTTAAACTGTAGGTCCTCCATTTCATCTCACAATCACCCTACCATTACACATTAGCGTAAGTGCGTATAACCTGAATGGGTAGTAAGACGCGGTGCTAATAATATATAATAATAATAATAATAATAATAATAATAATAATAATAAGATTGTACTTTAGATTTTGTTTTAAAATGAATATAAACTTAGAGTAATTTAAAGACATTTCATTACAGAAAAACATATTTGTTTATAATACTGCCTAGCTAGAACTGCTTGCTGTCTTCAGAACATCCACCACAATAGGCTATAAATCTAGATTTTCTCAAATTGATGTAGAAATGGAACAAATAGCTTGTCTCAGTTTCATATTTAGAATATTTAATCTTTCTAGTTGCTGTAAATATTTTTTGGCCCATACATTTTTTAAGGAATTTTTTAATATTTATTTATTAATTTTTGCACTAAATGTTTACTTTTTTAAGATGAAATTGATTTTATATTGATATAGAAGTCAGTTTGGTTATAATTACCTTTAGAAAAAATTATTTCCAAATAGAAAAAAAAAACAGTAAAATATTTATGAATTTAAAAAACAGTAAAAATTAATATTGCTGAGTCCATTCAATGTCATTACATACATATGCAATGGATACAATTTTTTTATCAAGCTTTTAAGTGTATTATAGATGTGTTTATTTGTTAATAGCTTAGTCTTCAATTGTATGTAGACAAAATAAATAAATTTTACTTACAAATTCCAAACAATACTCCATTTATTCTAGGATACATAAAACATTATGTATGTTTGAAATCTAAATAAGTATAAAACAAGGATTTACAATATTGAAACATATTTCATTTGTTGAAATAACAAAACATAATGAGTTGAAAACTACATTTCATATTTAGTGAATATTTTTATATTTTGTATTTTCAAATTTTAATTGGAAAATCAATAATAATAATAATAATAATAATAATAATAATAATAATTTAAAATATAGATACCATAAGGATATAAGCTTAGATTCAAACATAAACCAAAATTATCCACTATTATTCACTATCACATATAATGATAAGAAATAGGTAAGTAGAGCATCAGCCAGCTTTCAATATACTAGTAAGATTTCTTTAAAATCCTAATAAAGTGTGTTAGATATTGTTTAGCTTATAGTTTACTGAACCTTATTAATACACTGCTATTAGAAAAACTTTTTTTTGGTATATCAAATACATGCTCTAAAATAGTTTAATTTATATTAAGTAGTAATATTTTTATAAACAATTATTTTCATTTAAAAATATCATAGTTACAACACTACATTTGAAAATGTGGAGGCAAGCCAAATAGTCATAGTTGCAAAAAAAAAAAAGGTAAAATATTCTTCATGCAGGACCATACAAGTGAGATGCAAGAGAGCTACTTGCCTCAGGTGCTTTTGAGCATTGTCAGGCCAAGGGAGCAAAGTATTTTTTTAATAAATGGTAAGAATGGTGTCTGGTAGGCATTAACAGCTTTCTCTATTTAATCATTAACATGTCTTGTTTCCTAACTAATATACTATAATAAAGCTTGTTGGTCGACAGTGTGCATAGTACTACCAACAACTTAAACAAACAAACAACCAGCAGGTAATTCATCACTCTAATTTGAGTATTCTTAGTGTCATTGTATTTAGACTGGGACTGTGCAATGTATTATCATATTATAAATAATTATAATTTTGATTACTTAAAGACAAGCCGCCATGCTCTGTGGACGGATAATTATTGGGGGGAGCTCCAGTAAGGGCATTGCAAGGTGATATTTTTATATTTATTTATATTTATCAAAATATATATTTTTATTACTGATATTGTTTCCATACAAGCCAAAAACCAATAAAAGAGATTAGAGGGATTAAAAATATAAAACAATTTGAAACTTAAATATTAAAACACTAAACATTCAATTTTGGAAAACCGGCTGTCAACTAAGTTCTCTGCTAAAAATTCTGGGGATTTATGCAAATATGAGATTTACCTGAAAATTAAGGGCATTAGTAATCTTAAGTTGACCTCAAAATTCCAATTAATCATCAAGGAATGTTAATTTAATTATTAAGTCTACAGCTTATCACGGTCTTATTTTAGACTTAATAACATTCATAAAGTACAGTTTTTTAACAAACATTGTTATAAACATGGCATTTAATTAAATACAAATTCAACTTATACAAAGTTTTAGAGGCTTGTCAATTCAAAGGTTGCTAGCTCAAACGTGCATAAAATTGGTTTCATGCTCCTTTAACACTCTATCCAATAATATCATAGTTCACATTGATTTAATCAATATCTTTTATTACTTTGTAGACCTATATCACTTTTTAAAATATCACTCATAAAGTATGTTATAAAATAAAACCCTATAAAAAATAAATTTTAAATTAAAAAATCAAGTGGTCATGTGTTGAAAAAGAAAGGCAATTATTATTTGAGTTGAGTGTGAGAGCTTTTTACACTTCGCTGTCATTGTTGGGCTGAAATTTGAATTTTAAATGTTTTAAATATCAGAATCAGTACATCACTCTTAGTTTTGTCCTTTCTCATCTGTTATAATGGTTTGAATCTTTTGAAGTTTACAAATCCAAAATATATGTTCAGCTGACAGTAAAATGATTTCCTAGGGCGCTACTCATCAGAATCATGATCTTCACTTTTCTCAACAACTGAGAGATTCAAAAACCTTTTCATAAAATTATCTTGTTTTTTGTTTCGATTATTCTACCATGTCTCTTTAGTGATATAAAGCCCCATTTTTCTTTTTCTATTTGTCTAAATTTTTTTAAATTTATTTTAACTTTAACCTAAGTTATTATTACAAAATCTTAGAGTAAGTTGGGATTTGCAACCACATTACTGTTCAAATATGTTTAATTTTAATCAATATTCTATTACTTAAAACTAATTTTACTACAAAATTAGGTTAGGATTCACAATGACTTTAATTAAATTAAATCAACTATTTTAAGTCACATGTTAATATACAAGTCCAAACCTAATAATGATTTAAACACAAGAATAATTTGCTAACAAGACTATTAATTTCAGTGGGTCCAGGAATTGTTAATGTTGATTTAAAATATTATAATAGTGGAACATTAGCGGTGTTACACAACAGGAAAGTTCTAGAATGTGCCATAGAAGGGTGCTTTACAGCAGTTTATTGGCCTCTCCTTTGCTAGTCAACCACCACTAAAGGTCCGTTTACACTATGTAATAAGTTTTAAAGCGTTGTGTTTTATAACAACGTTTTACAACTTGTTAGAAAATAAAAAATATTGTATTATATCATTTTTGCATTTTATATCAAGTTATAAGCTTCACGTCCAGTGTTGGTATAGATCAAAGATAAATGTGTAACTTTTGTTTTCTAATATGTTGCACCTGTTACAGGACTGTTTGCATTATGTAACAAGTTGGTTACAATATTCCCTCCACTCCGTAGCTGGAGCGACCTCTAAGGGAGTAGCTAAAAATCTTATATTCCAGCAGTCTTTATTTTCCTGGAAGAGCATCCTTAAAAGAGGTGTTTTTATCTTTATTTTATTGCCAATCATATGAATTAGGTACTCAAAGTCCTGGCCTGTCATCCAAACAAAGTTCCTAAAATTGTCATCAGTTTTGAGTTCCCCAGTGTTCATCATGTTGAAGATGAGTCAAAAGGTCACTCGTACAGTGTTTAGCTCTCGTGAGTAGAGATGGTTGAATCCAAACTCATCTTTTTGCCCTTTTTTCAATAACACTACACAAACTGCTGCCGTAAGGAGAACTCCTCCTCAGACTCCATGGTGCAGACTAGATAGAACATGTTATAATTTGTTAGAGTTTTGAGTCATTTTAGTCAATGTTTTATAACTAATGTTATACAACATTCAAATGCAACAAGTTAAAAAATACCATTGTTTTACAAAAATTTTTGTTACATGATGTAAACGATCTTAAGAATTACCGTACTTGAAACTTTGGTGTATATATTGGTGAATGTTGGCAACTTTTTTTGTCATATCAATATATTGTTTATTGAAAGCCAAAAAATTATTCAAACCACTAGATTGTACTATTTGAATGTAAAAATATTATTTGTGTTTCTTAGAGCTTGTTCTTTATACCATTATTTTGTTTGAAAATGCTATTTTTTTATGTCTCAATAATAGGCCTAACTATTTTGATGCCCCTCATAACCTTCCTCCCTATGTGGTTGGTTGTTTTGCTTTCCCCTTAAGCCAGCCTTGTGAGGTAGATGGTGACCTAATATGATCTGCCCTTTATATATTTTGGTGTGACACTGAACCCAAGTTATTTTCATCGTGCAGTCGCTTGAGACAAGAATTTAACATAATTGTATTTATCATTATTACAAATAGCGTTTTTTTTTATCATGGGAGGGCATTTGAATAAATTGTTTTCACCTTTTTATTAATTTATGTATATAGATATACATTTAATCTCAAACTACAAACATCTTGTTTAAGCAATTCCAACTTGGAATAATTTAATTTAATTTAACTTGGCTCTTAAATTGTATGGAGAGCTCAGGTACCCAAGTTTGACCAAAAAAAAATTATATTATAATTTATAAATACTTTAATACTGAGTATAACATTTTTATGGAGACTTAATTTAACTTGGACCCAAAATTGTTTTTTAATGTATTATTGGATTATCTTAAATAAAATATAAGCATGACCTTAAATGATTTCAATCTGTTTATACTACATTATAAAACTGTATAATATGGGAGGTAAGTGTTTTTCTAATAAATACTGATTTAATATGTTTTTACTTATTTGCTTCAAGAGATATGCACCAATAAATTTTTGCCTTAATCTAGTTATTGCCGTCAAAACTGAAAACTTTTGTAAATAAAATAATGTATTGTGCATTTATGCATTATGTGTCATGAATTTATATGTTAAAATACAATATGTTTAAGCAAACTTATATTTAACAAAAGCATAACTTTCCTTATTTATTAAGGAACATAGGTAGATACCAACTAACAAAAAAATAGTTTTAATATAAAGTTTAAACAATATTACCTAATGTAGGCCTACCTAATGACAAAGTCAAGTGACATGAAAAATTAAATGTACCCTACCATACCTACCCTGAACGACAGACAGCTTACAATGCTTTGCTATACTATGAAGTAGCTTTTAAGATGAAGGAATAGTGTAAGTTGTCATGGTAGGACTTTTACTTTTCAAGGTTAAATGGAGCATAGGTCTACAGTCATAACTTTAGAAGATTATATAAACAAAGAATAAATAAAATACAAGCATTTCTAACATATTAGATATTAATGAGCTCATCACAATAATTTCAGCCATTGTGTAATCTAATAATATCAAACACAATTGCTCAAGTATTAAATTTTTCAAGGATATGTTGAGCTGATTTAAAGTGTATAAATAGCAATATCCATCACTATAGGCCTATCTCTATATGGCCAACTATGGTTCTATCTACCATAATCTTCATGGCCACTTACTTTTCGAATTTAATAAGTTATTGTTCAAATAAGAGATTTGGACAGAAATTTTTGACAATTTCAGTACGCCCTATAGGCTTACCTGGTCAACATTCTATATTCAGCCAATATCTGACATTTTTCTTTTAATTTTAACCAATATTAATTATGTGCTCCTAAGATTAAAATTATGTTCTCACACAGCAACATAATGTAGCTTAATATGATAGCCTAATTTTTTTTTTTCAGATTAGGCCTATACTCAAAATGCTAAGGAACAATGAAACTACACCAATTCCTATTTCATGTAAATAATATAAAAAAGAAAATACTAATGTCATTTAATAAATCAAATGAGAGCTAGGTCAAAATTAAAATGGATAGGTTTTAATCAATCCCAAGCCCGATTAATGTAGCTAAACTTGGTAGTTGTATATGAGTCCCCTTATAAATACTCAATAAAAGATAAAAAAAAATTCACCTTTCATTTCTTAATACATAGTGATTGTCATTTTCTAAATATGTGTCACCAACAATTTATCAGTTTGTAAACATTAATGCTAAAATTTATATCTTTACTGTTTTAGATGAATGTGTTGGCTTTAATTTTTTTAACTTTTTAAGTCCTGAAAGTTATTGTATGTACCTAATATAAATGATATTTAAGAAATCTGACAATTTTTCATTCATATTTTACCAAACCCAAAGTTTAAAATCAAATGTTTAAAGTCTAAAATTTATACATCAAATTAGAGACTTTTTGATCTGCTTTATTGATGTTACATAAGCTATGCCAAATGTCTCAGATGCTCACATATCCTTGACAAAAAAAAAAAATCTAAACAACCATTCACAATTAAATATAATATTTTTCATATTATAGGTATTCTCCACATTAAAATAAACTGCATTGAACAATGTATTGAACTTAGATTGATTTGAGCAATCAAAATGTGACTGAAAAATATTTAAAGTTTTTGTTTAATTTTTACAATATACAAGTAAAGTAACATGTTATTTATATTTATCTAAAACATTTGTTTGTAGAATAGTGATTAACAAGATCGAATTTATTCATAATATTTGTAACGCCAATTAATAAATACCGAAACAATGATTATTGCTCTAATAAAAGAATGAGTAGTGCCATTAATAAGATGACTGTATAGTTTATTAATGATTTATAAATAGCTAGTTTTTCAAAAGAATACATTACAAGTACTCTTTGTCAAACATATTTTAAACCTGATAACTCACAATATTTTCTCGGATAGAATAAGGCTTTAAAATATAAATTGTATTGAAGTTGTAAGCTATTAGTTTTTGCAATATTCTACCAAATCATAGAATGTAAAAATTTAATTGAAATAATTTAAATCTTAAAAAGAAAATATTATATAAACTTTTGTTGAAACCACTAGGATTGATTGTGTTTTGAGGCTTTTTTATTTTTGCTAACAAAATATTTTAAATAAATAAAAAATTAAGGTTTTTTTTTTCAAAAGAAACCTAATCACTTAGTCACCTTAATACCTACAAACTAAACACCTTGACTGTGTTGATCAAGTTAGCAATTTCAAATAAATTTGTTTAAGACAAGGCAAGGTGCAGTTTGAGAAGCCTAAAAAAAGACAGGTAAGTGACAGAGAACGTTGTTTCAAGATAAGGGCATCAAAGTTAATTAAACATCAAATCACAGATATCACTAACTGTATATATGTAAGTATGCTATGTATGTATCTATGCATGTACAGTACACTCTGTTTCCCCTGATAGGTAGCAATCTTACTTAGACTAATTACAGTAGGGCCCTATCTTATGATTTGAATAGTGTAACACATCGAGATATGCTTGCTACCTTTCGGTATAAACAAAGTGTATGTAACTGTATATTTGATAAATGTCTTTGTTTATTGTTCTCAGCCCATCAGTTGACAACTTTTTCACAATAAATCCCAGAGTTTAGTCAACCACCTCAAAAGGGCCTACCCAAATAAGTAGATCATTTGAGTTGTAAAAAAAAAAATTAATTTTTAAATAGGCTTAGTTAACCAAACACCATGCTAATATAATATGTACCTTTCTTTAATGGTTTCTAAAAATGTAATCAATTTTATAACTACAAATTTAGTATGACCAGAACTTTCATTCTTAAGCGAGTTACTTCTTCCTCTAATGCCTTATCAGCCTGAAATGGTTGGTCTTTAATTTTATGTGCAAAATTATGTGTTGCTATTAACTATAAATACAAATATTACCAAAATGACAATAAAATTTAGTAACACATTTTGTAAACAAAGATGTTTTTAACTATGATAAACTTTTAAATTATCTTAATTTCATTGTTACATTCTAAATACCTAACAAGCTACCAATAAAAAGTTTTCTAAACTAAATAACTAATTATATTAATAAAAGCTTAAACTTTGAGGGTGCAGAAATATTTTTTTATTAAAGCAATATCATTGTAGTTAACTTGCAATGTAAGACTATCAGTGGAGATTGAACAGAATTTAATTAAAATTATGAAATTGTATCAGAATATCTACACATTTATAATAATTTATGGATAATTTCTAACAAAATTATCTCTTGAATGCAATGTGGAACCCAATACATGTATCATCTAAGTGTATTTAATATAAAACCATATAATATTACAGTTCTATCTATGGAAACACTGTTATGGACATTGATAATATAATCACCACGAATTTATAAAGTACTGTATTTATTTTAACATGGACAAATATCTGAAATTATATCTTCATACGTTTCCAGCACATATCTGCTTTTCTAACTAGAAATGTGTAACACAATGATATTTTTAGTAAGGTGTTTAATGATGAAGTTTGAGCACGTTGAAACAGTTTTTAAAGAAATCTTAAAATAATTAATAGGTAAGAAACACTGCACTTATTCTTGAACTACAATAAAATAAAATTTAAAAACTTTTCAATCTTAAATGCCAAAATATTAACATATAATTTAAGTGGCAAAAAAAAAACTTCATTTGTTTATATATACATAAAATAGTTCACATAAATGTATACAAAAGTTAGAAAATTTGTTTGGAATAAAATATTGAGAAACGAGGAAAAAATATCACACAATAATTGTACTGTTTCATTATTGAGACCAACAGTAACTATAATTTTCATTGTAACAATAATTAAAATAGTCACTGCCACAGGGGGCGTAACATTATTGACCCTTATCTTTCAAGCCTAATAGATGTTCACTTGCCATTAATGAAGTTGAAGTAGGCTGATGTGCATAGCTTCTAATCTGATGCAGAGAGATCAATTGATTGGGAAAACTGTTTGAGGAACTTGTTTTTGGCATGTCCATAGCTCCAGTTCCAAGACCAGATAACTGCCCAGAAGTACTAACAACTTTTGAAGATGGGAATGATATTGCATCATAAGGTATGTATGCAGGTCGAGTTGCTGGGGCATTCATATTTAATTGATGGTTTAAATGATTCAAATGATGATGTGAAGGGGCTAATCCACCCATCGACTGAATTGGTGTGAACGCTGAAGTTGATGATGGGGTTGTTGAAGTTTTGATAGTGGAAGAGTTAATCAAGTTGGCTGTGGCTCCTGCTAAGCTAGAATCAGCATATACAGAAGACGGGGATGAAACAATTACTTGCTGAGATGTTGGTGTTGGTGGAGGTACCGGTGGGGGTGCAGAGTGCTGCCCTTGTTGCTGATGTATCTGTCCTTGGCTTTGGTTTCGTGATATTACAACTAAATCTTCTCCATTGTCATTCGCATTCGGAGCACCATTCATTTGTCTATTATGATGTTCTATTAAACTCCTATGATGAGCCGTTTGTGCTAAGTGATGTTCACCTGGATGGCCATTGCCTGTTTGTTGTAAGCATGCCTCGTGTTGGTTCATAGCTTCAACAAGAGAGTTTGCTGCATCTGGAGAAACTTTTGGCCAGTATGGATGGGGATCTCCTCCAGGATTTCCACCACCTGGAGCGTTTCCTGAGTTATTATTTCCTCCAGGACCTCCGATTAGATTAATATTTCTATTGTTTAAACCAATGCCTGTAATAGGTGGTCTTTTATCGGTTCTTTCGGCATGCTTCTGCATGTGTTTGGTCAAATAAGTTTCTTGGGTGTAAGATTTCCCACAATATTGACAAATGTGCGTTTTCAAGTGTTTTGATTCTTTATGTTTAGGAATGTGTTCTAAAAGGGAAGGTTCATCAGAGAAGCATTTGTAGCACGAGTTACACTTGTATGGTTTATCAGTTTGGTGACAGCGAGAGTGGCTTTGAAGGTTGCTTAGTTGGGAGAATGCCTTGTTGCACCCAGGATGTCGGCACTTGTATGGTTTGTCACCAGTATGAGTGCGAATGTGTTGCTGGAGATGAGACAGCTGAGTAAATTTGCGTTGACAGATCTCACAACGGTAAGGTTTTATCCCGAGGTGAATCCGAGTATGCTGAGACAAGTAGGAGCTGTTAGCAAAGGCCTTGCTGCACTGCGAACACTTGTAGGGTTTGGCTTCTCGCATATGAATTTGGGAATGTAGATGGAGATCTGACTTCGAGCCAAATATCTGAAACACATGTTTAGATATAGTTATTTTGTAAATATCATTATTATAATGTAGCATATTAAAGACTTTTTAATTAGTTATATTACTAAGTCTTATGGCTTATAAGATGTGTTAAGTTTAATTATAGGGACACGAATATCAACTGTTGGTCTAATTGTTATTAAGTGACCGATAAAAGATTAAGAATGAAATATAGTCTCTAAATCATAATATGTAAAACACACACTACTTAAACGCAACTGTTAAATATCAAAATCGAATAACAGGCAAATTATTAAGTTAGGATATTTATTCCATTTAACACACAATTATGACATAACAAAAAATTAATAAAAAATAGTTAATCTAAATATAATTTTAAATTGACTTATGAGTCATTCCAGAACCCCTGCAGTAAATTAACATCAAAAGCGCCGAAAAGCATCAAAGCCACCCCTAATATTTTGGTAATGAATTGATTTTTAAAAACATAGTGGACGCCAAAATGGAGACCAAAGGTGACCCTATTTTATAATAAGGGTGGCTAAGGGGAAAACAGAAACCACCCACTTTCACTTTAAATTAGAAAATAAAAATTATTTCAAAACAAATTAATAATACAAATTAAATAAACGGAATTATTTTTAAAAGTAATTTGAAAATATTTGCATTTGTGCAAAATTCCAAATATGAGTTTTCTAATTTCCTAAAAAAAATTCGCCATTTCATTTATGGTATTGAGAATGTATTCCATCTAAAAAGATTATTGGGGAGGACGTGTCAAACATCCCCCCGCCCCGTCCCATAATGACGCCGTGGTCTATACCATTAACAAGCTTGCATTTTAAATTATATAAACCCAGGAATATTAATTATATATGGCTACTTATTAGTTCCAGTGATCAGACATTGAAGCCAAAAAGCGCTAGTATCTTATTTTGTTAGCACGCGTGCCTTTCAAATATTGTAGATAAGTTTGAAACACAAAACTTTAATTTTATTGTTTTAAAGAAAGTAATTAATCATTCAAAAAAATAACCTTATTATTAGCATATACATCAACAACAATAACTTTTCGCTAATGATTGTAAAAACATTTAAGGTTGCTTGGTAATGTTAAATATGTTTGGGGAACCAATCAGGCGCGGATTCAGGGGGGGGGGGGTCAAAGGGTCAGTTGACCCCCCTGTGAAATTTAGAAAATAATATAAAAATCAAAATGAAAGTTTAATTTTTGAAATAAAATACAACCCAAATAAATTATACCATTTTTTAAAATCTTTCTACGTGCAGACACCTCTTAAGCCGTGTCCACACATGCGTTATTCGTCCACGTTTATTCAATGTTCGATAGAGAAAAGATCTAAATAGCTTCCAAGGTCATCAAAATTTCAAAAATGTCTAAGGAAGGACAGCCCCAAATGGCTTCTAAATGCATGTCATTTTGAAGAATTTTTAGGCGAGGACCACCCCAAATAGCCTAGTATCTGAAATAATTCAATTTTCAAAATTTTGTCGGTGGAAGACCACTTCAAAGATTATCTTCTAGAGGTATCTAAAGTCTGTTCACCGTAGGAAATTGTTTTCTAAAAGGCCTTTTTCCCTAACAGAAAACTATTATATTGTAGGATATTGGTAGGAAAAAAGACCTTTTAGAGAGAAATTCCTACCGTGAATGGACTATAACTAGCGTGAACAATTAAGGTGACGATTACTTTAAATAGCTTCGAGGAGCATCCAAATTTCAAAAATTTCTAGGTGAGAAAAACTTTAAATGGCTTATAAAAGAACCCAATTTAAATAAAATACATAGCTTCTAGAGTGAACCATATTTTTTTTAAATGTTAGAGGGCCACTCCAAATAGTTTATAAAAACTATCTGATTTGAAAAAATTGGAGAGGATGACCATGGTTTAAAACATACATAAGATCAAATATGAATGAGAAATTATTAAATGGCTGTAAACAAAAATCTAACATTGTAAGAAAATAATACTATGTTATTTATAATATGACCCCCCCTATGAAAACCATCTGGATCCGCCCCTGGAACCAATGTATTATATTTGGAGGGCAGTAAGGCTCCAGTTCTATAAAATAGCTTAGGACATCTGAGGGAATTCGTGTTTGACTCTTATAGGGTGATATTTTGAATAATTTGTTTGTTCCCTTAGATATGATTTTAAGACTTCTGAGAAATAAGAAAATCATTCAGATAGTGGTGGTGGGACATTATTTGTGTGATGGGGGGAAAGGAAAATATAAAAATGTATTTATTTTATAATTTTTTTTTCCTCCCAGTTAATGTTTAAGAATTGGATGCCCTAGAATTTTCTTTTTATGAATTTTTCTTCCTCCCAGTTAATATTTGGAAATTAGATGTCCTATAACTTATTTGAAGTGTTCCTAAAAACTGGAAAGTTTTTAAAAATTATACTAACATAAGAGAACTCAAGTGGAGACCTCCCAGATTTTTTTATATTTGTATAATTCTAGAGGCTATTTGGAGTAGTCCTCCTCCATCAAAAAAAAATTAATTTTATGCCTCTAAGAGATATTTTAAGTATCGCTAGACCTTTTTTCTTTTATAAATTAGATTCCCTAGACATAATTAAATATAGGTCCTACTCAAGAAATGTTGATGCCTATTAAAAGCAATTTAGAGGGATCCTCAACTTTTTTTATTATCAAAGTTAGATGCTTCTCGAAGCTATTTGAAGTGGTTTTCCACCAACACATTTTTGAAAAATTTGATGCTTTTAGATGATAAACTACGATCTCTGAAGATCGGATTGCGTGATCAAAGTAAGATAAATAGTTTCACAAACATTTTTTTGCGATCAACAGTAAATACTTCATAATTTTCGGGGAGATGTGGAGGGTTTAAACCAGAGGTCCCCAACCTTTTTGTACCTTGGAGCAGATTCAAAATTAACGGTAGTGCGGCGGGCACCAATTACTTTTTCAAGGCAAATTTGCTAACTCCCGCCAGGCTGAGGTCAGCCTCAACGCTATACACACGGCCGGTCAACTGCCATGTTAAGTTTCCACCAGCGATTGTGACGTTACATGTGGTTGTGGCTAATACTCAAGGCCGTAGCCATGGGTGAAGGGGGGGTGAGTTCAACCCCCTCCAACTTGACAAAAAGTAATTAAAAAATACTGCTTTATTTACGTTAACAAGACCAAAATAAAGACAAGGAAATATTTAACTACTCACCACTATTTTGGTGCTTAGGTACATTTTTAAAATATATATTTATTCTGTGTTTATTCAGGCAACAAAGCTATTTACAAAGGAAATAGGAAGTATTAGCATGGTATTAGTGAGTGTGGGAGAATGAAGGACGGAGGGGGGGGGGGGAGTTCTTTGAGATTAGGAAAAACCAAAACCATTCAGCTTGAAACTATTAGAATAGTAGTTCCAACTAAAAGTACACTTTTAAATGAGCCGGCAAAGAAAGAGGAATTAAGGGGAGGTATTGATTGGAAAGAGGGGGGCTTTAAATCACCAACTTCTTAAGAACAGCATATATGTAGATAAGCACAAACTTGATTCTTGTCAGAAAAGTGACAGATTAAAGCTATTAGTCAAGAACTTTTCAGCTGTGGTCAAAAAGTGCCGGGCAGACGTAAAAAGCTCGGCGGGTGCCATGACGCCCGTGGGCATAGGGTTGGTCACCCCTGGTTTAAACCCTATAATTACCCCTTCAATACGCCCATGTTATATTTCTATTGTATAAGCTACGCTATAGTTGAACCACGTAAGGTAAGCCTGCTACCTATCAGGGTAAACTAAGTGTAGTGTAGGTCCCAAACCCTGTTAAGGCTTCATATTGTGGATGGCAACTTAATGGACCTTTAAATTAGGGTTGATTAAATATTTAGTATTTTTCTTACAAACCATGCATGCACAATCAAATATATTATCACATCAATATTTAACGTAGGTTTAAAAATAATAAAATATTGTATTCAAACCAAAACAAGAAAGCGTATTAATTGTATTGATGTCCAACTTTTTAATTTTCTAGTGTTGATAAAAATATAGCAACTTGAACATGAACTGTGGTTGAAAATCCGCCTCGTGTTAAAATTATACTTACAATTCAACTATGATTTTTTTTTCCATCTGTTTTTATCTGTGGCAAAAAGGTCAGTAAGTATTACCCTCTGACTTTACTATACTGGTTTTGTTTATATTTAAGGCAATCAAAATTAGGCCTAATGCTAATTACTATAATGTTGTGAAAGAGTTTTTCCTCGTGTGAGAAAAATAAGCTTCAAAATTAGGGCATTTCAGTTTTATATTAAATAATTATAAATTGATGTCTTAATTACTTAAAATTACTAAAGTGATGGTAACAGATGTTTGTTTTACACATGGGTTTTGAATTTACTTTGGAAATATTGGGGGGTGGGGTTAAGATAGTTCCAGCCCCCCAAGATAAAAATAAGAGAGGCTTAAGCCCCTTTGCCCTCGTGTTCCGGAGCCCCTGTAATTAACAAATAAAAATAAATCATTATTAAATAATTATTATGGGACAAAATATTATGTTGTTCACAAACTGAGTGCACAAACAAATGAAAATCCATTAACAAGCAACTTTTACCTAAAGTAGATCATAAAATAAGATAAACGAACTTAAATCCTTGGTTGCAGAAATATTTTGGGAAAAAGAGCATCACAGTTCACTAAAGAGCATAAATAAATAATATACTTCGTTACAGAAACATACTGAATAATAAGTATCCTTGTATTTCAAAGAGCATCATGGTTTACTATACTATGTCACGAGAATCTGTTTATTTTAATTGTTATGTCATTGCTAGTTAGACGCTAACCCATCCTTCAATTTTTAGATTTGCTATCGGATAGCTAAAGGATCACGTTTAAGATAGTCTTTAATTGATCTATTCATTTATTTTTAGATTTTTTCCGTCTACATAAACAGAAATCAATTTTTTTACAATATATAAAAAAGTTTTTTTTTCTATTGGCCGCTTCTCTCCCCCTATTTTTAAATTCCAAACTTTCCAGCTTTTATGGTTATTGTGGGGTGGTCCTTTTACAAACTTGACAAATTTAAATTTTCTTCCATGCCGGAAAGATTTTATAATAATTTGGGGGGAAAAAATCAGTTCCCACAAAACCATATTTAAATTTTAAGATTAATTTGATAATCTTATATGGCTTATTTACGTGCTTGCCAAATTAAAATTTTATACAACACTGAAAAGTGAGTTTTATATTATTTGTATCAATTTGATGCTCTTCCGTTTGCCAGCCTTCACTTTTGAGATTTGATATGTTCAGGTCCAATAACTTATACCAGTTGGGTAGAGTGTCTCTATGCTGAGATAAGGGTCCACCTGGTTTCAATTCCTGTCATGACCAAAAAATGTATCATTGTTGAAATGTAGTGTCCTCTTTCACAGTAATGAATTAACGGCCTGGGGTTGGATGTTGTGTCTGTTCTAGATTTAATTTAATTTATAATTCGTGAGCTGATTTAATCAGTTGGTTCAGAAAGTGCAAACTAAATATCTCAAATAAATAGAGTTTAGAGGCTCAATGACACAATGAGGTCATTAGGGGACTCAAATAAATAAAATGAAATGATATGTTCAGACATCATTCAGCTATCCAGGAAGGTCTGTTGACTTACATTTCCAACTTACATTTTATATAACACTATAAAGGAATTTTTATATCAGTTCTAGGATTATTTAGGGGACCCTCCTACCCCATTTAGTGTTTTTTCCTTCTGAAATTTAAGGATCAGGCATTAATTGTTGTTTGGGAGTTCTTACCCCCATCCCCTGTCAGCATTTCCCCAGCTCCCTTTCTAAATAGTAAATATTTAACAGTTATTTTGTTATTGGAGCAATCCCACTAAATTCCTGGCAAATTACAATTTTCTGCCTCAGCTAATACAGTTTTTTCCTTTCTTTATACTTAAAGCCCCCCCCCCCCTTCTTTCCCTACTTCATCTAGGCCTAATTAAAATATTCAGTCCTTTATGGTTATTGGAGTGGTTTTTATACCTTAATTGGGACTTTCAGTTTTCTACTGCACAGAAAGAAAATTAGTTGTTTCTTTTAGTTTTTGATATTGTGACGCAGCCCAATATGACAACCCCCTCCTCTCTCTCCTCCCGCCCCCCCCCCCCAAACCATCAGATTCAATCTAACACTGAAGACGGGATCCCTCTAGCGGAAACGAAAGGTACTAAAGGCAGAACGGAGCCACCGAGACCAGCCCAATTCACCCTTATCTGTGGACTGAGAACCACCACCCCATTTCTCTGAATTAGTCTTAGGTTGTTTCATAGTTATATCTGTTTTATGTGATATACCCAGGCTTATGTTAAAATGTAAATGTGTTAGGTAAATTAATTTATATAAAATAGCCAAGTCATTTAGTTCCTTAAGTAAGTAATAAAAATGTGACATGTATTTGTAGTTTTAACACTCACGTATACTGTGTCATTGAAGGTGCAGAAATTGCACTTAAATGCAAGTATGTAAAAATTTAGTTTCAATTAAGGTTGAGTTTACTCGTAAAAAATGTTTACCAACTAATCACTTTCTCATTTCTATCTATCCTTCTTGAGTGTGCGCCTATCTTCAGCTGATTCCAGGACTCCTCTGTTGCTTGAAATCTTTCCTAAGGTATGCGCCAGTGGCTACTTCCCTCAGCCACATTACCTGTTCTCAAATCCTGTCTCCGTTCCCCTCTTCCGCACTAATGCCAAACTCCCCCTCGATTCCAGGGGTAAACATATACTGGGATTTAGCACTCATACTCCTGCAAGACCATCACCTGTAGATTCCACTCCACCCCCCCACAACGAACAAAAACTACTCTCATCCAACACGCCCCGAGAACTTCTTATCACGTGATGCCTCCTACCATTGCTAAAATCTCAATAACCGTAGCAATTGTAAAAAAACAAACAAAAAACTCGCCCAATTCTAGTAAAGGACATAATTTTAAATTTGAAGGCTCTATGTCAGCTGGTTCACAAGATACATAAGTGACTTTTGAAAACTATCAACCCTCATTTTTCACTCTTAAAAATCAAATTTCACAAAACCCCGTCTTATCTCTTACCTTGGGCATAAAAGGGACTCTCACGAAAAATTTCAAGTTTCCAGACCCAGTATTGGGGAACTATGGTGATGAGTGAGTAGTGAATGAGTGAGTTTTGTGTTTTATAATCAGGGTGGGGCATTTAAAGGGTTACAAATTATTTTCTAGGAAACAACGCCTTTTTAAGAAAAAATGTTCCAGCAAATGTTGTTTGTTTTGAGGGGGAAATCAAATAGTATTTTTTATCATTTTATTTGGTTGAATGTTCAAGGTCAATTCCATTTTCTTAGATAAGAACCTGTATTTTTTTTACTATAGCATCTTATTCTACGCAAAAAAAAAACCCAAACAAGAAACTTTTGTCTAAAATATTTTTTTTATACAACTTCAATTTTCAAAGCTAATAAAATACCAGTTTTAACATAATCCAGAATCAATGGTGTGGACGTGACAAATGTCTGATCACTTATGTTTTTGAATTAAATGTTGGTTTAATGCTCCAAGTGTTTAAAGAAAATTAATGTGATTGGCTTAGTACTTGTGTGTACAGTTACATATTGTGTGACAAATGCCAAAATAACGTGTGCTTTATTAATTAAAGGTTATAAAGGTGTAAGCGTGCAGAGTAGGGCAGCTACAATATTTAAAATTTGAAAACATTAACAACAGCAATCTTTGTTCAATAACCGGCCTCATAGAATTGTGTTCAGAGTAGCTGGCTTCTAGCATAAAAGTCCCGGGCCGATTCCCAGCTGGTACAAGGGATTTTTTATATATTTTTTAAGGGGAATAATATGGTTACCAGGGTTTGGATAATTATGCTTAAGTTAGGTTAATATATTATTGGTTCCACCCAGTCATATTCACTCCATTGATCCTCTCACCTCGACGGGACATGGAAATAGCCTCCATTAAAATGATGTACAATCAGTACATTCGGGAGACCAAAGGGTACTTAACAATGGACTTTAAACTGTACATGCGAATACTTAACCTTGACCATTTAGTCTAAGCACTTGGAGCACTAAACCAATATTAGTTAAAACACATAAAGAGCATCAGGCACCCATCACATCATCGCCGTTGATCCTGGATTATGTTTAAACGGGTATTTCATTAGCTTTGAAAATTAAAGCTGTACCAAAAAATGTTTTAGTAGAAAATTTCTTGTTTTTTGGAGTAGAATTAAAGACCGTTATAATAAATACAGATTTCTGTTAAAAAAAACAGAGTTGAACTTTAAATGATCTTGAATACTCCCCCAAACAAAATATTAAAAATATACTATCGTATTTCTCCCTTAAAACAAACAATTTTATGTGAAGATTATTTCTTTAGAATGCGCTGTTCCCTAGAAAATAATTTGTAACACATGTTCTGCCTCAAACTGTATATAAATGAATTAGTCATCAGTCTAAGCGGTTATTAAGATTACAGTTTGTATGTGTGTGTGTGTGTGTGTGTGTGTGGTGTGTGTGTGTGTGTGTACCACGTCCAACTGATCGTTTTAGCTCTATGCGTATATACAATAACGTAGGGGCTATGAAATTAAATTTAAAGGAAATGTTTCACTATTTGCTGGGAGGGAGAATGGAAAACCATATAGGGAAACAATCCAAAGTTAACTAGAGTGACAATTCAACCCCAATTTTCCCCTTATTGCAATTTCCCTAATGGAAGAATGACGCCAGAAACCATGTAAACCACGATACAGGTCAAATACCTTTTTTAATATATTTATTTTAATTTTATCGTTCGTACTAATACCAGTTCGGTTTATACGCACCCCTTAATTAAGCTAATGAAATAGGGGTGAGGAAGGTAGAATTTGAAAGGAAATATACCCAAATTTGCGTGTAGGGAGAGCAGGAAACTATTTAGAAGAAACCCTCAGTACATCAGACCAAGCCGAAAAATGTATTATTGGTGAAATGTGGGTTTACCCTTTCAAAGTGATGAATTAACGGCCGGGGACTGGTTGTTGTGTCTGTTCAAGTTCTTAAGTTAGATTATATGGCGTATGAAGCTATGAAAGAACTAGCAAGCCAGTTGTGGAAAATATATGGCTTGAATTAAAAAAACTGACTGAGGCCACAGGCTGGAAAGAGTAATGGATGTAATAAGTAAAAGTATATCAGACCCAGATTTCGAACCACGTGTCCCCGTCACTGGCAATCTAGTCTTACAGGAATAAGACGCGTCAGAGCTATGCAAGTCAAACCCATTATTAATACAACTTTCGGTGGAGTGTTTGAACTCTTAAAACAATCCCCCTAAGAACTGTTCCTCGTTAGTACAAACAAACACCTACAAGAAGATGGCAACATAAACAACCGCGGTCAATCTTTTGATGTCTGACCATGACGTTTACAAACCGGACACACAACGAAATACCACAAATTCCCAGGCCGTGAAATGAACACGCGCATGTAAACAGGAAGAGTGCGCGAAGAGTGACTTTCACACTTTGTCGCACAGCCTCGGTAATGGAGAGGAAGTACCCTACGCCGTCTGTGAAATGATCACACCGCAATCACTGTTATGTTTCAACATCACACGCACTACAAGAGTAAGCACATTTTTATACATTTTCTAGTAAATAGGATAAACCTTTCAATTGGAAATCTTGGTTGGTCCGTGCACGTGTTTTTTTTTTCTAGTGAGTCCTACTACCCAACCAGACTATAAGTACGGTATTACATTAGCAGCTCATCCATCCGAAATTGAAGGGACGATCTACAATCAATAACTTTGGAGTTTTTCAATGTTAGGGATGTAAACAAATAATGTACATACGCAATATGACGTGTAAACAACACGTTTAACTACAATATGATAGTGTCTGACGAATACAATGTGATTTTTTTTTTGCTACAAAGACAAAATAAGTTCTAAAACTTGACATAAAATAGTAAAATATATCTTTGTTTGAGATTTAATTTTCTCTGGCAGGCCGATTGATATCGAAGGTTTTTTTTCCTCTCTCTAAAGGGTGGTCCAGATAAAATGGAATTTCAGATCGCGATTTGAATAAACGAGCTTTTAGTGTGTTTTTTAATCGTGTACCAGTGGGTATCTGGACCAAGGCACTCGTATATTTTTGTATACCAGTGATAGGTGGTCAGGGATCGAGCCTCGGGTAGCATTATGGCGATTCATTCCCTAATTGTCTCCCCACTCTCTCTTCACGCAAATGATGGAACACTTCTTAAGTCTACCTCCCTCATACTCACCCCATTATTGTAGATATCCAGATATTTAGGAAGGTACCCAAATGAAATTATAAATAAATGTACGTTATTATTTTAAACGGGTCTTATGTACAGAACCAAAAAATACAACTTATTAACGGCCTACTTAAGAATTGGTCGATTTGTGTTTGTAGAATTCACGTAGCCCAAACACACAATTTACTATTTATTCATTAAAATATATTATACAAACTCATAAAGGTTGCTTGTTGAGTAGGTCAACTTTCTATTACTTATTTCTTATTAGCATTTAATCCTAATAACTGGTCACAAAATCCATTTCTTAAAAGTCCATCTCTTTTGATTAAAAAACCCCTTTCATCACACATAAAGCAAGATATAATCAAAGTATTATTCCCTACAAAGTATAGAGATTTATCCACTTGATCCCTGTGTAAAAATACGATCTTAATCCCTAAATACCTATATCCAGAAATAATTGAACTAAATACCACCTTGATTTTTATTTTACAAGATTTTAAATGTGTCAATACACCACTAATCAATTAATACAATTTATCAGCCATGAGTTTTTTAATAACACAGAATTTTTAATTTAACCTACGCATCAAGAATTACACTGTGACTTTTATTATATTTTTACTTTGTTAAAAATATACAGCTATTAATACAATTTTTATATATGTGATAACTTTATTACGTGGTCAGGATATTACATTAATAAAAATTCTGTCCAAGTGAAGTGTTTTGTAATAAATATATTCTATAAATTAAATACATTGGCCATAACGAAATATATATGTTATATTGGAGTATTCCGATAACTTATCTTAGTCGCTGCTGATGGTTCTAAGGGTCTTAGGTTTGATTTCCAGACAAGGCCAAAAAAAATGGTAAACTTTTAAGCCTACATATAGTGCCTTGCCAAAAACAATGTTTATTAATCCAATTTTTTTTAACAGAATCTTTAATTTATTCTAGTTTGTTAAGCTAAGATGTACTTTTCGTTTTCTCTAACGATGTCAAAGGCCTAAATTTATTTGAGAAGTAAACGTTTTCTTTCACATCATATTTTTAGAGATATTATTAGTTAGAAACCAGAGTAATATAGTCGATCATGTAATAACACATATTCAGATGTAGTATGTATATTGTTTTAACTATAATACTAACCATCTTCCAGATAATTCCATACATAACCATCTGAACATATTTAATGGTTGTTTCTTAACACTAGAGTAGGATTTTAGTAGGAAGAATCTTTGGTAAAATAAAAACACATATTCTCTGGATCAATAATGATAACATTTTACTGACTTATTAGTGTTAGTTTATGAGTATTGATAATATACCCCATATATGGTAGGAATGTAGGTAACTGACAGCTAGTAAAAGTTAACGATCTACCATCAAGCATCCATTAGTAAAACCATGTGATATTTAGAACCATATATTGATTTGTTGACACTTTTACAGTAAAAACTTTCACAAAAACAATCATTTTTAATTATATTTTTCTTTTAACGGTTTTTACATCTTCTGCTGATTGTAATCTACCACCACTCCTATGGTGAATGGAGTATTATCAAAAGTGACAGGTGAAGATCTCACGACCTGATATCTACATAAGTTAAAGAAAATCTAGTAACTTTCTATCCATCTCTTCCTATATAAATTGAACTTAGCTAAAGGCTATTAGTATATAATGTCGAAAACCTTGTTTTTGTACCTTGTCCTACTACCGTCCAGCTATCAGAATTACGGTGGGGATGAAGCAAACGCGAGATAAGGCCAGTTTTTTTGTTTGTTTTTTTTGCAGTTTTAGTACTAAACATTTTGGCCAAAATAAATCAAATTTTTGTAAAATTCAGCACCACATCTTACTACCCGTTCGGGTTATACGCTTAAGTACTAACTAAGGTAATGGATTAGGAATTGGGAAGGTTGAATTTAGAGGAAGTGAGCCCGCATTTGCGTGGATGAAGAGTGGAAAACCTTTAGGAAAAACCACCCCCAGTCTAACCTGACCGAGATTCGAACCTCGATCTCCCCGTCCTCGGCAGTCTAGCTCAACACGAATAGCGCGTTAGCTAGCTACGCCACCGAGGCGAGTTGAACCAAATATTGCTCTGGTAGAAACAATGAGCTTAATTTTCTCCACGGGGTGAAATCAACAGGTTTGTTGAATATCTGTTATGAACATATTAGCATCAGATGACAGTTTTTTTAAATGAAGATAAAAATCTGTCATTAAATTCCAGGACTCCTTTGACAAATATTCCAGAACTGTTAAGTTCACCATGTGAAGAAAATTAAACTCGATACTTATGCTGATTTATTTTGAAAAAAAAAAGTTTAAAGATAAAAACGATAAAAACACAAGCCATTTATTGCGTCCCCTACACTTCTACCCTAAGGAAAGACAACCCTAACACCATAGCCAGGATTTGAACAATAAGCCCTTCATCAGCGGCAAACAAGTCGATTGATTGTGAGGGTTACGTCATTAACTGTGAGATCACAAATACGAGCTATACAAAATAATTTAAAGACTAAGGTGAGAGGTGGGTAGTTAAAAGGAAATGATAAAGAATTCACAATGGGAGAGGATATAAAAAAGTTTAGGTCTATACTCTATAGTAAACAAGCCCTAGTGTATAGGTACCTAGACAATATTCGAACTAATAGAATCCCAGCCTTCTGGCTGTCATGTCAGCTCCTGTTGACCAAAACTACTGCTTATAACATTTTAATCTTAAAGATTGTTTGTGTTAATGGCGTGACCTTCTTGAAGGAACATAGGTCTACAATGCTGTGTTTCATATGAGTAGGGCAGCTTGAAGCATCAGAACCACTACCTTGAACAATCCTCAATAATCTTAGAATATTCTGTTGTTTTTTCCCACCTATATACACTACCAACACAGGCTATACGTATTTTAAACTCGCAAATATGTTAAGGATATGGAAGAAGAATTAGGAGTAAATATTATTTAAAAGTAACTAGACAACCATTTAGGAAAAACTATGGGTCAGTACACTCAGTCAGTCAGAGAAACTTAATCTCCCCGTTACCGCCAAAACAGACTATATGAATTAGCCTGTGACATAGTCCACGTGTTCATCGATGTGGGTAACATTTTATGTTGTGAGCTTGTTAAAAATTACCTTTTGAGGAAGGTTAGATCCCTATTTCTCAATGAATTAACTTTGATACCCACTTCGGTGGCCGCATGGTCTAACGCGCTACTCTCGCAGTAAACTAGACTGCCGATAGCGGTAAGATCGAGGTGCAAATATTAGTCGGTTGTACTGAGGGTGGTTTCCACTCTCCCTCCACGAAAATGTGGGTACATTTTCTATAAATATATACTTCCCCAAAAGCCACTATCGTAAATAATATATAACCTGAACGGGTAGTAAGAAGCGGTGTTTAAAACAAATACCTTGATCTCAGAACTGCTACATTTAACCTAAAAAGTCATTGACATTATGGAAGCTTTCCCTTTTCAAGATTTTTTCTAGTAATCAAAATTATGATTTTAAGATTTTATTTATACGAGGACATGGCCCTCCATTTTAGATTGAATCAAATTTTTGAAAAAAAAACTTATCAAATAATACAAGAATTTTGAATGCTTACACCGTACCCGTAGGTTGTTTCTTAGGACAATTCATTAGACCTGAAGTTTTTTGGAACTAATTTCCCATGCTCCCCTTCATAATACACACCTAAACTATCATAATATTTAAACTAAATCGTCCAGGAATGAGGAAATTAGAATTTAAATTAAATGCACCTGCATTTTCGTGGAGAAAGAAAATTAATTATTTAGAACAAAAATCATCCCAGTACAATCAGCTTGGATCTGAGTCCTGAACTTTGCTTGCGATAATACAAACAAGATGACATCCTATTAACAGATTTATAAATAATGATTTCGATACCACAAGTTAAGTACAGACAAAATAAAATATGGGAACCAAAATAGCATATGCATGTCAAATTGGTTATGAGAGACTTCATTTAATGGCAGTTGCAAGAGTAGAATTTAAACTCGTATACACAATCGCATTTGTTTAGTCATATCAATTATTTTTCCATACGTTCGTACTTTATACATTTAATTCCAATAATTTATTATGAAAAATTTAAAGGATGGTGGAGGATGTGTGGTAAACAATTTTGGAAAAATTATCCTCATTACATTAGGCTGGGAGATAAACCCAAACCTCTCCACCACCGTTAACTTGATTTTATGAGCTTTATATTTAGTCAACGGGCAATACTTATTACAACTTTACACGCGAACATCAAAATAAGTTATGAATAATATTTATTAATTAAGCTAATAAATTCTCACTCGCATCAATTGACTAAATGTCAGACTCATATAGTCTGGTTTTCCTGTTATAAAGAAGACAGGATTACTTACTTTCTAGCCCGGTCTAATGAAAGTGGATTTTCCTAAATGTCTTGCCACTTTACTTCCACGCAAATACGAGTACACTTACTCTAATGTGTACTTTCCTCATCCCTCTCACATTAGCCCAGATAAAATGGGAACAGCCTGGATGGGTAGTAGACACGGTGGAAGAACAAAAATAAATCTTTAACGTTTTTATCTGCGCCTCCCTGGGTCTCTTTGAATAACGAGTCCATGATAAACACCATTTCTACTTTCTTAGCCTAAAATGATGGATGTGACAGTAATTTTGTTAAAAATTTGGAATTAAATTTAACCGATTTGCTAACCTATTCTTTTATAAGAATTCCAACAACCATGAGGCATCTTGAGATGTCTTATTGAAAGAATTAAGTTTAAAATTAGAGTCGAATACCAGAGTCAGCTGTTTAAAAAGAGGATAAGCATAAAAAAAGGACCTGTTTTGACAATCAGCTGAAAATACTCATATTACTCCCTCCCTCTCTCCCTCTAGATCAACCTCCTCTCTTCCGCCAGAATTTTTTTTTAGGCTATCAAGTTCTGACAGTAAAAAATTGTCTAGCTCATTTTTTATTGTTTGGTTGCATTAGTTTGATTTCCCTTGTCTACTACCAGATAGTTTGTTTTTCTCTTTGTGTGTTTGTGTGTGTGAAGGTTATTTCAGGTATTTTATGTAGCGCCAAGGCCACGTCCCATAACCAAAAGGAGACCCTGTGGAGTGTAGAAAGATGAGATGGATAAAAGAGAGAAGAACCTCCTAAAACCTTACGCTGCCAGCCAACTACCGCCAAGCATCAATAGCGGCTAGCTAGTTTTCAAATTGGGGTTTTAAGACAAATGTCGATTAACATATCTTGAAGTTTGGACTAAGGAGGGATATCGAGTGAAAAACATCGCTGTAGCTATCAATAATTTAACAACAATGAGAAAAAATATTTTCTGGAAAACAACGATGTTATAGAAAACAACATCGTGGTTTCAAAGTGAAATATTGATGATTTTTCTTCAAATCCATTAAAAAACTTATTGAAATGCATTTGTATTAGATTAAACTGAAACTAAAATATCAATTCAAACAAATCATAAACATCAAATAAAACTAAACACTAATTTGAAAACTAACCTACAGACAAGAGTGGATCCAGGGCCTACTGTCGGGGGCTGGGTAAGGGTGGGATTAAGTTTTCATAGGCCTCTTTCAAGTATACACTTAATAATTTTAAATAATCAGGATTTTAATATATTATAGTTTTAATTTTTAATACTAATGCTAATATTTCTAGTTTTTAAAAGTAAATAAATTAGTAACTCTAATAGTAAAATGAGTACTTGTAAGTGAAATAAAATTTTGAATAATTTTAATACAAAAAAAATACATAAAACAAAAATTCACTGTTGCAATAAAAGTGATAAATATGTAATGTACTGTACATGGGTCAAAAATGTTATAGTATTAATAAAAAAATTATATGTATTTTAATACAAACAATTGATTATAATTTATCATACTAAACTTAGTAATATATTTACTGCACAGTTGTAGTTTTAAGCTACTTGCATTTTCTGCACACTAGAGCTAAGTTAAAAGAGTTATTGACTTATTGATGTAGAAGATAAGGTGAAGGAGATGTTAAATTCATTCATTCTTTACAACATTAAGGTATTGGTTTCAATATTCTGACTATTTCTTATGAAGGAGGGAATCCCCATCAACCGCCCCCCTCAATACACCAATGCCTACAAATATATTTATGCCTTGGGCATCGGTAGAAACTATCAGTGGTTAAAAATCGACCAACTAACATTGAACATTGAACTTTCAACATCGATATTTTGAAATCATTGACGTTCGATGCCCATCCATTAGCCTTTAGTCTCGGAGACCGAGCCAACTAATCAACTATTTTCCTTCATCAATCTTTCAAATACATTGTATAGCTCACACCAGAGTGCTGGACAGTGGCGTACAGATAGTTTATTCATTGGGAGAGGAGTGATATAGTTTGGTTTACTGTAGTTTTTTGTTGTCAAATAAGGAGATGAATCAAAATATGTCCTCATTCTCTAAGGCAAGCATCTTTAAATGACGAATCTGAGCTAGGAATAAAAGTGGAAATTTTGTCCCTCTCAATTTTCTTTTAGAAAGTTTGGATACTAAACAACGTGGGAGTGGTTATTCAATACATACAGACATATCTTTGCTCAAAACATTGAATTGTATTATTGGTTAAAAGCAATCTGCAAAACAATAAAATAAATTTGAGTTTGGACTTCATTTATCCATTATATTAAATTAATTTAAAAAGAGGTTGAACGGCTAGCTATCCATTAAATGCAATCTTATTTAATAAATAATAGATGCGTTTTTTTTAAATGGAAGGAGCAGTGACGGAATCAACACCACATAGATGGATATGAAGACCTCGTGCCGTGGACAAGATCGATAGGGCACTAGATTCATAAATGATTTTCCCAACTTCCTCTGAAGACCAAGTCACGTTTGAATCCCAACCGAATCAATGTGTGTAGATCCTGAATGTTCCAAATATTAATTCCTAATTCATGTTTTAAATAAAGTAAACTCACTCTTAATGGATACCTCTGAATAACGGATTTTTCTGATATATAGGACAGTTTAAATTTCCCCTAAAAATTAAAATGATCTTTTACGGTGAAACAACTTACCAATAGCATAATTTCTCAATAATGGGCACGAACACCGTTAGAAACGCATATATATACATAGAAATCTCTAAATAACAGAAAAAAATAGTGTAAAACCCAAATGGGTATTAAGACGTGGTATTAATAAAATAATACAAAAATGATAATCCCAGTCCAAATATTTTACTGTAAGATTGTAGGGAGTGCAATAATTTGTCACACGTGATGTGTAAGCAGTTCCACCTTCCACTTCTAGTGAAGGTTTCTAAAATAACCTAAATAGTAATGATGGTACTTTTAAGATCGTACCTCCCGCCTCTTAAGAACCATCAGTTGAGGTTGTTCCAGCAATTTTCAGTATAGCATGTGCTCGTGCACATGCAGTCCTCTACAATATAGAAGGCCTTATGTTCACATTTTATTTATATTTGCGTATTGTTCTGTGTATTATGCAATCTGTACTGCAACCTACGTAAAATATTTATTCATTATGGATTAGTTTCATGTCCAAGCAATTTGATTTTTTTTAAGTTTTTAAAGGAATTTTCTAAATAATTATCAAATATTAAAAAGTGACGATTTTTTATCTCAAAAGGTGTTTGCTATTAAAAGATTTCACTGAAATAACGAAATAAAATGCATTATATTCTCAGAGCCTAATATAAAAAAGTATATAAAAATTCTCATGGAGGAGAAGAGGTAGATTGGACCACAAATTTTCTACCACCTCCCACCTCTTGTGTACACCACTGTGCTGGACTCAATCCCATAAGATTGTGAATACAATTATTGGAATCACGGTAGGTTCCTATGGTGGTGGTTTTTCTACCAAGTGGATTTCCTCCTTTCGCCCTCTTATTTTTTTTCCACCGCATATTACTACTCGTTCAGGCTGTATGAGCTTTAGTTGCGCAAAGGATAAGGACGTTAGGTGTTATATTAAGTGTACCTTCATTCGGAAGAAGGAAGAGGGGAGACAATTTTAAAATAATACAACCTGCTAGACTTCGAACTACAACCTCCCCTTCACCAGCAATACAGATTAAATGAGCCTGACGTTTATTCCGCGTGCCTATGTTTGCGGGTCTGTTTCTCTCTCTATCTCTCTTAGTGTCTTTACCCAACCCAACCCAACCCAACCCAAACTATTTGAATTTTTTTCTAAATTGCTTCATGTGATTGACCATATATTTATATTACAAGGGCGAGGAAATTAGAATTTTATAGGAATTTAATCAGAATTTATGTTGAGGAAAATAGAAACAATTAATAAAAATGATTGCTGTCAATGCATCTTAGTGGTACAGGAATCCTGAATTCTCCTATGGCAGCGACCTAGATAAGATGAGATCGGTGCCTTTTCTGCTTACTCATAGCCATAGACGTCGCTAGATTCAAAGATAGTGGGGGAGGGGGATATAACTGAACAATTTTCACTCTAAATTTTCAGACTAAAACAAAATTTCATACCATATGAATCACACGAACAATATAATGGAATTAATTCCACAGGTATTATAAAACACCTACTTTATTTTTTTATTTTATTCTTAGCTGTTCAGGCTGTACCCATATGTACTAACTACGCTATTAGGGATGATGAAGGTTGAAATTAGAGGAAGTGTATCCATATTTGCGTGGAGGGAGAGTGTAAAACCATTTTGGAAAAACCAACCTCAGTACACCCAACCGAGATTCGAGATTTGATCTCCCTGTCATCGAAAGTCTAGTCTAGCATGAGAGTGACTCCATAGACCATGCGGCCACAGAAGCAGGTCTTAATTAAATTATTTATCCATTGCTCCAAACTGGGTTTTTCATTTTTCTGAACCATTCACTGTACATTTCACGGTACTGCTAACGACGCCCGTGTGCCGGTGAGTAATAAATATCCCTCTTAATTTTCAGTTGAGGTAGGAGTCTAGGGAACACGATAAAATGTAGGTGTTTTTGAATGTTTTGTATTAAGATGTTTTCTGTTAAAATGAATAAAATATCGTTTCAGTACAAAGACAGCGTTTAATTTTATTCAGATGGTGAAATAAACAGGTGTTGAATATCTGCGCATAGCAGAATTAGACCACAACCTTTTTTAAATTAATAGAAAAATTGTTCTTAAATTCTAGGACACCCTTGACAGATATTTAAGAACTGTTGAGGTCATTATGTGAAGAACATTTTATTTATTTTTATTTATTTGAGGTATTTTTAACGTGCACTTTCTGAACCAACTGATTATATCAGCACACGAGAAATTCTATGAGCGAAAGCGAAAGGGTCAACCAACTTTGTCGGAAAAGGTATTTTCACACAATTTCCAGGGTTCTTTTACCTGCCACAATCGACATGGGACTAATGGCTCCAATTTCCCTCCGAAGGAGGTTGTGTTACGGAATTTAATCCTTCAAGAAATTTCCCTCGACCTCAGCTGGGTTTGAACCCACGAACTAAATAAAATTAAACTATATGTTTGTATTGAAGACTTATTTTATTTACTTTGAACAAAATAAGTTTTGATATAAGAACTGCAAAAACACTGACCTTTTCTCGCTTCCCCTACACCCCCGACCTTAAGGCCAAACTAATCAACATATTTTGCTCATTGGGATTAGAAGAGGTATTCCAACCAACATTTTCAATATAAACTCGGGTATAAAATGAATATTCCTTTATGGCAAAATTCAAGGACCAAATAAACAAACATACAGTGCTTTTTGTTTCGTGAAACCAAATTATAAATAGCTATAAAATCTTTATCAAATTATTTTCTCAAATATACAAGTTAATATCAGAAAATAACTATGGACTAAATATAAAATACTGGACTTAAATAACATATACAATAGAACCAGGTTCCTTATAATTAGAACTAAGCCTATTAAATTCGTGCATATATACTATTCAGCCAATTATTTATAATGATTTATATTTTGAAATACTTCAAACCCATATTCAAGACGGTTTACCGTAACAACATTAAATTTACCCATAAAATATAAAATAAATCATATTTTGTCATGGAACATTAAATATAAGCTTCCAGGTAAATTCAAGATATTAAACTATTTATAGGTCTACTATAAAAATCCTAAGATCTTAACAAAAAGGTTTACAGACAAAAGCATTTTAAAAAACTTCTAATAATAAGCCTATTCCATGGATACATCCTTATAAAAACGCCCACACTATTTTACCACCCATTTAGAAATAACGTTTTAAGGAAAGTGTATAATATAGCTTTTTTTGTTGTGTCTAATTAATAATCACAAATAATTTGGTTCATATTGAAATAAATGTTTTATCACAGCTTTGGTATGAACACAAAAGATCTCTTTTGTATTTAAATCTTATTTTTTAATACTCTCTTTGAATAGTATTTGTGTGTTGGCTACTTAAACTAGCAACTAGGAAAAAGAGTATATAATTTAAATATAAGGAATTTTAAGAAATTCCCCTTACTTCATATAAAGAAAAAAATAATAAACTACAAAGTGTAGTTGGTAGACCACCTCGAGTGTAACCATTCAACAATTCAGAACTATTAAGGGGCAAGAATACAAAAAAAGAAAAAATCCCACCTGGTGAAGAAAGTTTTTATATTGTGAGATTCTAGAGCAATAGATATGGATATCTAAGAAATCTACTTGTTTTCTCTTAACTTGCCAATCAATATTATTACTCTGACCTTTTCTCGATTATAATGGACTGCTTAGCAATAACAAAAAAATACATACATATATATATATATATATATATATTTGTTTTTGTTTTCAAGAATTTAAGAGGGTTTGAAAGGAATGTGAGGTATTTTCAGTTTTTATAATAAAAAAAAAATATTTTGGACCAAATTTTTATAAATAGTTCTTCAGTATAGTATGATTTTGGTTGGAAGAACAGTATAAGTTAGTTACTAAAGTTATTAAAACAATTTTAATATATTCATACATAAAACTATGTTATTTGCAGCTGTTACTTTTGATCGATATTTTCATATACCTAATCAATAACACAAATAACAAAATAAAATGTTCTCAATGTTGACCACGAAGAATTATGTTTGAATGTTATCTACTGTTCTTCCAACCAAAATCAGGGTAAAGATAAGCTTAGTTTAGTTTCCAAAACATATTGGTTAGTTAACTCAACACATCATGAATATTAGTCAAAATCTTCGAGGAATTTGAACGGGTGCGTTTTCAAGATCAATCAAACTCTCTTCAGTTGCCACATTGTCTAAGGCGTCACTCTCGCAATAAACTAGACTGCCAATAACAAGGAGATAGGGGTTCGAATCCCGGTCTGGTGTACTGAGGGTGGTTTTTCACTTTTCTTCCATGCTAAGGTGGGTGTGCTTAATATAAATTCAACCTTATTCATCCTTAACCCATTAGAGTAGTTAGTACATAGGAGTATAACGAGAACGGGTAGTAAGACGCGGTGCTGTCAACATAATAAGCTAATGGGTAATTCATAAGGAGGTTTACATCTATTGGAAATGTACCCGAATTTGCGTGGAGATAGGAATATAGGATAAAGCATCCTCCATACACCCAGCCAGTATTAAATCCTCAACTCATTGGTAAACTAAACAAAATAGTTCATGTGTATCACAACATGAAACGTGATGGTTGTACGCAGGATCGGTCCAGATACCGGAATCAAATTCAATAAATTGAAACTCGCTTCAATGTCCCAATGTTCTAAAGTGTCACGCTCGTGTTGGACCTGCCTGCTGATGACGGGGAGATCAGGTCTTGAATCCCGGTCGGGAATACGGAATGTAGCTTTTGATTAATGATTTCCCACTCTACTTCCACGCCAGTGTGAGTAGATTAACTCTAAAACGCTTTTTACCTCATCCCTACGCCATTAGAATAGTTATCACAATAGGCTTTGCATATAGATTAAATAGGCAGTAAGACGCAGTGATAAAAATAAATAAAACTTAATAAATAAATATTATAAAAGCATTGTAATACACGAAGTTACGATTAACTAAAACACAGACACAACAACGATGTACCAGACTGGTGAAGCTCAGTACGTAGTAGCGGTAGGTGTGTAAACCTTGGTTACCAAAGTATTCACACCCCAGTCAGGGTGTCTTTATACAGGGTGGTGCGTGGGAACGGGCGAATTTAATAGCTGTGTGGTGCAACTTTAAATAATTTTAATTTACCTACAAACATGGCTATCTAAATGCTACAAATATGCCATTTATCACTTTACATAAAAGTCAATTATTAAAGATAACATCTTTGAGATGGCCACCTTCCCTTCTTATGCATTCCTGCATTCTTGAACTCAAGTTCGTCGTAACTTGTTGCAAAATCTCAATGGAAATCCCTTCAATCTCTTCACGAATCCTAGCCTTCAGTTCATTAATGCTTTGAGGACGATGAGCAAACACCCGCATATTTAAAAGCCCCCGTTAAAAGAAATCACATACTGAAAGATCTGGTGATCTCGCAGGCCAAACTATATCGTCGTTCCTGGTCATGAGGTGGTTTCCAAATAGGTCGTAAAGCGGCATTGAGATTCTTGTAGTATGAGCTGTAGCTCCGTCCTGCTGAAACCACGTGGACTCGTTCACTGGATAGTTCTCTAGTTCATTGCTAAGAAACATTTAAGCCATGTTGACGTACCGTTCTGAAGTTACAGTCACCGCATGGTCTTTGTCATCCTAAAAAAAAATATGGCCCGATATTTCCTTTCGATGACACTGCACACCACACCGTCACTTTTTCACTGTGTAATGGTCGCTGGTGTAAAAGGTGCCGCAGCCCAGTACTGAAATTTATGTTTGTTAACATAACCATTTAGATGAAAGTGGGTTTCATCAGACATCCAAAGATTTTCCAGGAAACTTTCGTTTTCGTTACATTTTGCTAAAAATTGTTCAGAAAAAAAAACTCTAGTATTGAAATCACAGGCTTTTAACTCCTGGACTACCTGAAACTTGTACGGATGTAACTTTGAATCTGAGAACAATATTCTTGCAAAAGTTCGGTGAGACAAACCTAATGACATTGCATGTTGGCGTGCAGAACGCTGTGGACTCCTCAGGAACGAAGCTCTGACTGCTTCGACAGTTTCTGTATTTCGAACATTATTTCTTGGCCCTGGATGCTTCTTTCTCAATACTGAACCTTCTGCTTCAAAGTCTGAAACCCAAGTCTTCACAGCGTGAGATGACGGGACCGGATCATGACGCCGAAATTCTCGTCGCGCACCTTCATAACAATCATTGTTTTTGTAAAATCCTTTTACTGCAAACGCTCGATACACCCCCGACCACTGCTTCATGATAACTAAACAGCATTGGCTGTGGAACATAATGACGTCATCACAGTCCTGCCAACTTAAACTATGGCCTTGAAATGAATTATTCAAAATCGCCCGTTCCACGCGCCACCTGTATATTTACACAATCACTCCATCAGAATGTGAGCACTTCGGTGATGGAGTAGTCTAAGGTGTTGCTCAAGCAATAGGCTGGACTGCTGATGATGAATATATCAGGGTTTGAATCCCAGTTGGGCTTATTGAGGGTATTTTTTTCTAGATGGTTTTCCTTTCTCCCTTTATCTAAATGTGTGTACAGTTACTCTTATTTAACTTTCCACATCTGTAACACACATGATAAATATAGGTATAACACGAACGGGTAGTAAGGCAGTTGACATAAAAGAAACAAGAGAATTTATTCTATGAAAGTATTTGTTTAAACGTTTGAGAATTCCTAATTTAATCCTAAGGATAGCTTCAGATCCTTTAGACCCACTTTGAGGGGCACCTTGTCTAAGGCGTTTCTTTTGCAGTAGGCTGATTTGCCTAAGACGGGGAGCTCGGGGTTTGAATCCAGTCTGATGTACTGAAAGTAGTTTTTCACAAATTGTATTCGCTCCTCCTCCACTCAAATTGCGGTACATTTACTCTAAATTCTTCCTTCATTAAAGATAGCTTTTAAATCAAGCACATATTTTGCATTGTTTTTAGAAATGGCAAGTTAAATAACATATTATATTAAATAGAATATACAAGATTTCCTATTTTCTCCTTCACTAGGTATTAAGATGCTAAGTTACGAGTAAAACGAGAAGACATTTATTTTGTAATCATCATTACTACTTTCCGTATAATTATCTGTGGAATTATCCGCATCGGTGGGCATGCTGATTATAATGTAAATGTCGTCTAGTCTGGTTTGCTAGTGAGGGGTAGTAGTTTTGGATTTTATATTCAGGCTGGATGTACTTAAAGTGCTATTTCCTATAATTTTTACAACCTTACTGCTGTAAAAATGCTGTTACATTTCTTATGACTTTATCTTACTTATCCTTATCCTATTAGCAAAGTTACATATATTATAGCACGAATGGGTAGTATAATGGAGTGGAAGAAAATCTTGTTACGAGCTAAATCAATTATTTTTAATTTTCGGTATTAAACCTTCACTTTATAAAACAAATGATTATATCAGCACAAGATTTATTAGAATGTACCTTAACTATAGAACACACACAAAACACTTATTACCCCAACCGTTAGTTTATTATTGCAAAAGGGTAATCCCCCATTTTTCCAATGATTGGTTTTTCAGCTAGGTTGGTAATAGTGCTCTTGACCCTTAACTCAGTGGGTAGACGCACTACAAACTGAGGTAAGGTTTCAAACGGATGTTAAATTTATCCTTAAAAATAATTTCATGACGTGAAATGGTATTTTAGATTTTGTTTTACAGATTGTGCCACTCTATTAATTTACCTCAGGATTCCCGTGATCGATCCCCGTCCAAGACAGGCCATCTCGATTTTTGTTGGTACTTCCTCTTTTACGACCTCGAACCTGAGAACAATAAAAATATATGAGACAGTGAAAAAATATATTAAATATCTTGTACATCTTATATGCCTTAGTAGCATTATAAAGAGAACATTCATTCAACTGTGAAATAAATTAATTCAAATATCCTTGTAAGTATTTACTATGCCTTAGTAGCATTGTAACAGAGGAACATTCATTCAACTGGGAAAAAAATAATTTAAATTCCTTATGCATTTTACTGTGGCTTAGTAGCAACTGTAACAGAGGAACATTCATTTAACTGTGAATAAAATAATTAAATATCCTTGTACATATTTACTGTGGTCTTAGTAGCATTGTAACAGAGGAACATTCATTCAACTGTGAAATAAAATAATTTAAATGTCCTTGTAAATCTTTACTGTGGCCTTAGTAGCATTGTAACAGGGGAAAATTCATTCAACTGTGAAATAAAATAATTTAAATATCCTTATACATCTTTACTATGGCCTTAGTAGCATTGTAACAGAGGAACATTCATTCAACTGTGAAATAAAATAATTTAAATATCCTTGTACGTCTTTACTATGGACTTAATAGTATTGTAACAGAGAAACATTTATTCAAATGTGAAATAAAATAATTTTAAAAAGAAGCGATTTACATATTTATATATTGTCACCAAAGTAAGGATTGCAATGATCGTAACGATCGTATTTAATGGAACAATGTATGTCATTTTTTTATGAATAGACTGTTAGAAAATTCAAAAACATTGTGTTAACATTAATTGCTTTAATTGTAATAATTTATATATCTCAATATTATGTATCAATAGTAGCAGATGAAAATCACATAACTTGACGTATGAATACCTGAATGTAAAGTGCTTTTTATAGCTATCAGTCCTATGGAAATTGGACAGAAGTTTATACTAGTCGTTCTACTGTTGATAAAAATCAATCTACTTTATTGCTTGTTCAAATCACAGGTTTATTTGGTAAATTCCAGTGATATTTCAGAAGTTTTGGGATTTTTATTTCTACAGTTCAAAACGCTTTTTTTAGACTAAATCTCTCTTTTATCACATAATGACTTATGTCATAGTAGTTTTCATACATACACCCATTAACGAAGTTATTTTAATTTGATAGTGTCGTAGAAAGATCTGAGACATACAATAGCCTTAAACAATGTTTTCCTTAGTAAACATTTTTTTTATAAAAAGTAACTAAAATTTATAATTTAAAATTTGCATTACTTTTATTTGATCCCTCTTTACTATGTATTGAAAAGTGATATAGCAAGGCATTTTACAAGGATATATAAAGCTGTTTAAAACAATAACTGAAAAAAATATAAAATTTTGCTTAGTAAAAACTTGTATTAGCCTACAGCAAATAGATAAACATCTCGATGTGAGGTTGTTTTGTAGGGAGTTAATTTAGTTAGTGTAAAAGGAACCTTGGTGTAAGAACAGTAAGAGATAGTAATTAAGCATACTATCACACCAACTTCGGTGGCCTCATGGTCTCACTAAGGCATCACTTTCACAATAGACTTGCCTGCCGATGATGGGGAAATCGGGGTTCAAATCCTGGTCGGATGTATTGAGGAAGGTTTTTCCTAAATAATTTTTTCACTTTCCCTTCACTTAATTAGGCTATAGGTATAATTCAAACCTTCCTCATCTCTAACTCATTAGCGTAATTAGTACATTATGTGTGTAACCCGAGGGGTAGAAGGACGCGGTGCTATAAAGACAGGTAAAAAAAAAGCCATCACACCATTTGTGGTGATGATTTAAGGCATACTTTAGCTATAGACTGGATTAAAGATAACGGGAAGGTTGGGGTTTGAGCCCTGGGCAGGGCTATGGGAGCCAGGGCATAAAAAAAAGAATATCTAGTTTGGATGTAAGAGGGGAGGGAGTGGCTGTATACAATCAAAGTTGTATCCAGAATGAAATTTCAGTATCATATACAATGTCTCTAGAAACCATTTGGAGTTTTTTTTATGTTAAATAAGTTTAGTGATTTAATTAATGTGATTGGTATAAAATACTTTTTTCGTTTAAGTATGTTGTCAATATAAAAACAGTATAATATGTGCTAAATCGAGCCACTTCTGTTTGTTTTATGAATTAGATTGATTCAAAATATTAAAATAATGGATACTAGTTATATACCTTTTCTTCTACTTTTATTTTGACATTGTTTCAACAGTAAATAACACAGTATATTTAAGAAAATATATCAAAATTTGGAGGGCAGCTCTCCAAATCCCCCGCCCACTTCTATTTCCAAATCAGTTGGCACCACACCTTAAAATGTAGCCTATACATAAGAGTCGCATTTAGTGGTCTATAATTTATTTATACATCATATGATTCAAGTTTATAGTAAAATTATTTATGGTTTGATTCAAATTTCTAATTAAATTATTTCTGGTCTAGATTGAGAAGGGAATGGGGAAGGAGGGCCAAATGCTTCTCCAGTGAGTTTTATATTTTTTTTATTAGATGGCTTCCAGCCTCTAAATCCACGCTAGGTCTGGTATATTTCCTCTAAATTCTGTCTTACTATCCTTATTTAAAAAGTGAACATACGATGTGTATGTTGATATCCCGGAAGAAGCGTAGAATGCAGTATTATTTACTTTAAAAATGAACAAGACCTGTCTACCCTGGAAACAATCAAAGTTCGCTCTGATCAAGACTATTTCTATTTAGTATATTACACAAATGTTTGCTTTATGAACCAAATAACATAAGCACACACATTCAACCGGTCGCCAATTCATTACTGTTAAAGCGGAAAATCAAATTTAATTTGTAATACATTTTCTGCCATTTTGGTAACCACAATATTATTTCGATCCTAACTTGTGATATTCTATCTAATAAAAATGTTTGAAGAATATTTTGAACATTCGGTGGTGGTGGGGGAGGGGAAGACGAAATTTTGCATAGTATCGTAACCAAACCAAATAGTTTGCGATTATTTTAAAATTATAAATTAATGATGTTGTTTAAATGTTTACACCGTTTTTACTTTAATTGTTAGTATTTAACAAGTCATTTTACTTTCTTTTTTTCTGTGAAAATGACACTTTATTGCATGTAACGGGCCTTAAAGCTTAGGGAACCCTGTGTGAAAACTTAAATGAGCACTTTAACCTTCTCTCCCACCCTCGCGCCCACTTGAAAATAAAATAAAAGTTAGAAATCTAAAAAATTTTGTGGTTTACCCTGGAAAATTTAAAAAAAAGGATATTTTTAAAAAAAAATCAAATTTTTTTTAAGATTGGCACTGTAACGGCGAATATATCCCATAGAATTTCATCAGATGATCTAGAATTGTAGGGGGAGAAGAATGTTTTTCTCTTAAAACCCAAATATTAAAGTTATTTCCAAAACGAAGTGAAATACGAATAAAAGTCTAAAAGATCAAATTGTTCTCTCAAAAATATCTATAACTATGTCTTCTTGTTTTTTAAAAATATTTCCCGTGGTTTTCATAAAATTTTCAGAAATATTTTAGATGAAAATAAAAATTGAGAAAACTGAAATTTTTTATTTTAGTAAAAACTAGCTACCACCATTTAAGAGTTTTCCGCTTTTTTAATATTTGGATGGATTTTAAAAGAAAAATATCGGAAACAAAAATGAAAAGTGATTATGTAGCCTACCATTTAAAAATCACTGAAGCACTCTATTTTCAAAATAATAGTGATATGCTAAGTCCACTTTTTCAATTCCGAGCAAATTCGAATCGAATAGATGAAATATTCTCAAGCTGAATCGAAGTTAGAATATTTTTTGTTAGTTGTTTTACGCTTGAAAATTAATTTAAATTAATTTTATGCATTAAAATTACTTGTAAAAATGTTTTATTGCACAAGTGTTGGTAAGATTTCAAATCAATCTGATAAATCAGGTTATTATAAAAAATCAATTCTTTACTTAATTTTTTTCAAATTAATATTAATTTGTGATGCACAAAACAGCGCAGAAAGGTAGTAATTGAACATAAATTGAGTATTTTAGCTGTCAATATTTTTATTGGGAAGCTTCGAAGCAGGATTTTTTAAAGTAAAGTAGAAATTGATGTTTGTTTCGAAGCCAAGTCGAAGTTTCGAAGATTCGCACATCCCCTAAAAATAAAAAATAAAAAACACAAACTGTAACACAGTGTAAAATCAATTACTGGGATCCGCGCTCAGAAACAAGAGAACATTTTTAGCTTATTAGTTGTGACCAGTGTTGCCAACTTGTCATTGTGAAATTATGACTTCCCAAGTGTTGGACATAATGTTATTTTAGGGATTTGGATAAAAACTCTGACAATGAGGAAATAAATGGTAGCTTGGTTTTTTTTAATAAAATAATTTCAATATATTTTTCAATCTCCCACATTTTTACTGCCCCCCATAACTTGCCGCCTCGTGATAATGAACGTGTTGAACCGTCATGAGAGGATCAGGATCAACTTAACTTTAACTTTACGTACGTTCACTTAAAGTTAACTTAAATTAAGAAAACAAATGTGTGATCACGATTCACGTAACTTAGCGTAACAACTCGAACCAAATATCTCAATTCTAGAGTATGTGTTTTGATCTGCGATTTGTACTATTTGATATTAGTGTTTATGATCTTGAATGTTTACTGTTTTCTACCGAGATTATGATATTTATCATTTAACCTTTTTGAGCAGATTTTAATGCTTTTACAATCATGATTAATTAGTTGATTTATTTTTAATAACAAGGATTTTTTTTAAAGCAATACATTATTCGATTATATATAATAAAAGTTTTGTGGTTTTAACTTATTACAATATTTGAATTGAATTTGTTCTATTACGTTCTATAATGATACGATAGTAGCGCTTATTTTAATTAAATGCCCGATCACTAGAACTAAAGCTAAAGAGTTGACCTTGTTCATAAAACCAACAAATTAATTACTAAATAGCCCTGTATACGTCACTCGCCTAATGATTGGCTGGCTAGATAACGTGATACTCTTTAAGTAACGTTCACTTAACGTGAAATACCTCCCAGAACATCTATTACGTTAGGTTATCTGCAAGTCAACGTTAAGTTAACTGCATCGTGATCGTGTCCTTTTAAAAACATGAGGAGATCCTTTACGTTAAGTTACGTTAAGTTAAATTTAAGTTAACATTAAGTTGATATTGATCCCGGCATCAGTAGAGTCACCCTGCTCTGAAGACAATCATAATTCGTAGTGGCCCCCTAATTTCCCTCATCATAGGAAGTGAAATTAAAAACCTAAACAAACATTTATAATATTATACTTAACCCATTTCTTATTAATAGAAGAAAAAATATGTTCAATCGGACAGTAATGGAATAAAAAAAGTGTGTAAACAAATACAAAGCAAATTGTGAATAGCGAATATTTTTTATATTATGTGAAAATTCAAACAAAAATATCTTAGAAATCTAGACTGGATTCGTGTATCCTTACAGGACTCTTCAAGGACCCCAAGTTGGGAACCTTTGTTCTAGAACTAGGACATCATACCCGCAATAGAATTTGTTACCGATGGTAGAGAAATGGGGATTCAAATCCAAAAAGTGTATTTTGAGGGTGGTCTTTACTGAATGTTTCCCTAAACTCTTACCTATATGCCGTACATTTCCTACATATTCTACCTTACACATCACTTATTTTGTAAATACCTGCCGCATCCATGTTTTGGTAGCATTTGGTCGGGTTTGTTTGTCTGTGACGTGAAGTTGGGTTTGGAATCTCAGCTGGGTAAACGGGGGTAGATTTCTCAAAATGGTTTATCACTCGCCATAAATGTAAAATTATCCAAATTTCAATCTTAATAGACTCAAGTTCTTTAAATTGAAAAAGATACCTGTTCATGGGATCGAACCCTGTACCTTTAGCTTAAGTACGTCAATGCTCTCACCAATGAGCTTTCCAGGAATCGTCCCATGCTCAGGGTCAATTATTCACTCATATTTTAAGGTGGAGTCTGTGATGGACATGCAGAAATCGTCAGCTGCAATTATGTGAACAATTAAGTCAAGAGCCATCAGATAACGCAACCACCATCGACTCAATAGTTGGATTTATACCTTAAAGAAGTAAATATCCAAGCAATCTGTCTAGACTTGTAGCATTAATAACAGAAGTTCTTCAGACCAAGTTGATTTTGTGATTCGTGCAGTGATATTAAATGTGTATTTAGAAAGTCCAAAATTAATGATCAAATCAAATACATATTCGGGAGTTTTTTAAACTACAAGTAACTCTTTTATTATTTATCTGATTGAACAAAATGTAATATTCACTAAACATGTTTATTGGTTTTAAACATAACCTAAACGATTCAAACGATTTTCTCGGTTGAAAGCAGCTTTATTGAGCTGTATAACTACAGTTAGATATTTATTCAAGCCATAATAGTAGTCAATTAAGAACGATTTATTACTACGTGGGAATAGAGACTTTTTTTTTCTAGTTCATTTAAGCTTTAAGGTAGGAGTGTAGGGGACGCAAGAGAAGAGTAGTGTTTTTGCGAGTTTCATATATAAACCATTATTCGGACAAATAAATCAAATACTGCTCCAGTTGATGTAAAACTTTTTAAATGAAGAGAAAAAGTTGTCATCAAATTCTAGGACAACCTGGAAAGATATTCAAGAACAGTTTATATCACCATGTGAAGAACACTAAACTTTATGTTTCTAATAGAGAAATATTTTATTTATTTTGGCCAAAATATGTTTTTCTATAAAATATGCAAAAGCACTGTCCTTTTATCGCATTCTCTACACCACCAAAAAAAACCTTAATTTAGAGATCAAGTACTAACTATATATTTTTCTAGTGTTTCATAATCTGTGCCATATGCTATTAAACTGCAAATTAAGGGCTAAGCACATATTAGATTCAGATCAAAGCTATGTAGGAGGCAGAACAATTAGTAAAAAAGACTAGTTAGTGATATCCATTCCGGAGTCATGACCCAATTTGGGTTCCCAACATGTTTCAGGTGGGGTCATAATGCTTCTAGAGGGAAGAGATTTATATCTTATCTTTTTGGGAATTGAGTAATTATAATGAATATAGGAAGGTTCAAAATTAAAATAGATATAAAATATGTGAATAATAGGGTGTAAACAACATGGTACTATGCGAGTTCCTATTGTCTATCCAACTACAACATTATTTGAATGTAGTAGCCTCGCGTTTGGGTGAATGGCGTTGTAAGAGTTCGCTTTGTATACATCTGAGATACCCGACAAGCTCAATTATCTCTTTTGACCTTCAAGTTACGTTTATATAATCATTTTATAATAATTATAACCAGCTTAGCTGGCTACGTGGGCTAAACGTCATGCTTGTCTAGTTTGGTTTGTCAGTGGTGGGAGGTCAGAGCTCAAATCCCGGTCGGATGTACACTTCGTTTACCCTGAAAGGTAGCAAGCTTACTTTGTATGGTTATACTATGTTGTAGCTTATAATATAGGCCATAGTAGATTAGATCAAGCTAAGACTGCTCCCTTTCAGTATAAACAGGTGTACTTTAGATTTAATTTTCTAGATAGTTTTCCACCTTCTCTCAAAGAAAGTGTTGATATATCTACTCTAAATTAAACTTTCTTCATCCAATCTCTGGTAGTGTGATAGCTCGAGTGGGTAGTAAGACACGGTTAAATAACTACTAATTAAAAATAGGATTGATCGCATCGGGGTTATAAAAAGTTGCAATGTACTTAAGACTTAAAATTGGGGTCCAAGCCTGCATTTCCGGGCAGTTCAGGACAGTAAAGCGCAGTGTAGCGCACAAAGGACGTGTACTTTTTGTAAGAAAACAAAACAAAATACAATTTTGTAACAAACACCAACACCAGTCAGTCGACTCGCTGAGAGCAAGGAAGAAAACTCTGCTTCAATCAAACCTCAACGCAAGTCTGACCTGCTTCGTAATGTGCCCTCTATTATCAATTTACATTAGTTGACAAAACCTACCCAACTTTATAATAATAGCTCTATTATTAATTTACAATAATTACTACTTCCATACTTTTTAATGTGCACTCAAGTATTAATTTAAAAGAGTTAGTAAAACGTTCCTTGCATTGTAATGTGCACTCAAATATTAATTTACAATAGTTACTACTTCCCTGCTTTGTAATGTGCACTCAAGTATTAATTTACAAGAGTTAATAAAACCTGCCCTGCTTTGTAATGTCCGTTCTATTATTATTTACATTAGTTACTAAGACCTACCCTGCTTGGTAATGTGCGCTCTATTATTAATTTACAATACCTAGTCAGCAAAACCGGCCCTGCTTTGTAATTTGCCTCTATTTTTAATTAACACTAATTTCTAAAGCCTGCCCTCCTTTGTAATGTGCACACTACAGCTACGCGAATTATTAAAACCGATCACCCGCCTCGGTGGCGTAGTTGGCTAACGCGCTAGTCGTGTTGAGCTAGACTGCCGAGGACGGGAGATCGAGGTTCAAATCTCGGTCGGATGAACTGGGGGGGTTCTTAATGGTTTTCCACTCTCCTTCCACGAAAATGCGGGTTCACTTTCTCTAAATTCAACCCTCCAAATTCCTAATCCATTAGCGTAATTAGTACTTAACGGTTAGTAAGACGCGGTGCTAAATAAAAAAATAATAAAAAAATACTAGAACCGGCCTTGAGGTGTTCTCTCTCCCACACTGACAGCCCCTCAATTTACGCTTAGCTTTAAGAGATCATGTCAATTTTAACCATTATAAAATAAATGTTGTGTGGCCTTTGATCATTTTAAGTAGGCTATGATATTTAGGTTTTAAATGTTCCCAAACATTATTTTTGTAGCTAACCAAAACGATAAGACATATCTTTGATAAGCCATTTAATAACGTCTATTGGTATAACACTTATAAAGCTTAAATGTCAAAATATGGCGTTATGGACATAATGGGTTATTTACTACAACCTCCCTGCGTTTAAAACTATTGTAACAACCTATTGATAAGCGTTCTTTCTTTCCATTGCCAGGAATTTATTTTACTTCGTATAAGGCTAGGTAAGTATATCAATTTTTTTAACAGGCTCTAAAAAGAAATAAAGTTTATAATCCAGGCTTTATTTTTTTTTTTTAAAGAATAGTAAAAATTAGTTATTTTCAATCAAATTTGATATTTAGGGACATAAAATATTCGTGGGTTCAACTTGTGTCACTTTAAATAGTATATTAACATAGAAGAAACATGAATTTTTAATATAAATAATACTTAATTGGATTAATTATAAGCTATCCCAAACCTTAACAAAGCAATAAAGACAATAATTACCAAAAAATGTGAGGATTTGATTTTAGCCAAACGAGATTGTTTGATATGAGACCAAAATTTAGACAAACGCTATAATATTTATTTAAATGAATATAGCTGTATACAGAATAGTAGTCCATGAACTAGAAACAAATTTTTGAAAACTTTGTAGCAAACCTTGTAACAAAAATTTATTTAAATAAGTGGTATAGAACCCCGCAAGGACTTTCTCGATCTACTGTTTAAAAATTTAGATATTTACTCAAAAATCGTAATATATGTGAAACGAAATAGTATACACTAGCATACCCAAGCAAGAATTGCACTATACTTATGTAAAACATTTTTGAGTCCCGGTTTTAGATTTTATAATTTTATTTTTAAGGAATTAATGTCCTCACTTGTATGTTTGGACCGATAAAAAAGATCAATATTGGGTCCACAAGGGTCAACACTTCGTATTAAAATTTCGACTTCCGGTAACAATTTTCGACATTTTATTAGTTTTTGCACATCTTCATGTCATCGCATTGTTATTAAAATCCTCATTTATAAATTTTGACCAGTAAAAATGTAAATATTGACTAGTGAGAGTAAAATGGAGGTAGTTCATTGTTTTACAAACATTTCTCCTAAGAAGTTTAAGTAAAAATAACATAAACATTTTGAGAGAATTACTTATATTTAATTACTCTATGACATTGGAGAATTTTTGCGTTAAAACCTAAGTGGTATCTCTTTACAACTAAAGCTCACAAAATTGTATTAATATATTTTCCAATATCTCAGAAACGGTTGATTTTATAAAAATATATTTACTATTAAAGTTTTTTATTTTTAATAATACTACAATTTTGAAATGATAAGTTATTTAGTATTTCAAATAGTTGCGGAGATATGGAAATTTCCACTTCCTTAAAGTACCCTAAAATTCATTTTCATGGGAAAATGAAAATAGCCAGTTTATTTATAATCTTAATCAACGCCTAGATACGAATTTTAATCAATATCGTTAGAGCCGATTTTGAGAAAATCGATTTTTTCTCTTTTCGCTCTTTATAAAACTACTTTTAATCTTAAGTTTTAACAGACACACAGACAGACTGCATTTCAAAGACCACTTTTTAGGGTTTTTTGCCCTTCAGTAAACTACCCTTAATTTTAAGTTTTAATAGACACACAGACAGACGGCATTGCAAAGACTATTTTTTAGGGTTCGGGGGGTCATTAGACGTCGACATCCATCAACAATTCAGGTTAGATTTTTTACGGTCGCAATACTTAACCTTTAGTGTCCGAAAAATTAAAAAAATATATATTTGCGTATAGCTTGAAAGTTATTATTTTTTTAAAAATATGTTTAGATTAAAATATTTGTATTATAAATAGATCTACATATTTGTGATAAGTAATATCAAATCTCAAATAGTTTCGGAGATATGATAAAAAATGAGAATTTACTCATCAGACCAGAGCCCTTAAGGTCATTGTGCCGAAATATTGAGAGTAGCCATTTTGTTTAGATATTAATAAATGTTTAGAAATGAAATTTAATCAAAATCGTTATAGCCGATTTTGAGCAAATCGACTTTTTTTCTTTTTGCCCTTCAGTAAACTACCCTTAATTTTAGGGGTAGATATCATATTTCAAAAATCCCTCGGCGCAACCCTATGAAAACCCTAGATATCAAGTTTTAGCCCAATCGGTAAAATAATTTAGGCTCTATTCAGAGGTACAGACAGACGGAAATTCAAAAATCACTTTTTCGGATTCAGGGAGTCATGAAACGTCAAGCTTCATGAAAATCTCGAGTTCGATTTTTTTGACGATCACAATATTTTCTCTACCTGTAAGATAGCGAGAAAGTAAAAATCAAGAATATTTAAACGTCATTAAGTAGAACGACGAATGGCGAATAAAGTTATAATGATAAATATTGATGGATAAGAGAATTACGTTGCTAGCCAAGAGCTAGGTTATGCTTTTCGATGACAAAACACCGGACTTAAGTTTTAAGTATATTTTACTCTTGCGGTGACCTGGCGGTCTAGGGGTAAGGTGTCAGATTTCTGTGCTGAGGTTCCAGGGCCCAATCCTCGGTCCCGGCACAGATTTATCTGATTGCCAAACCCTTCCTTCACCTCTGACAAGACGTGTATTAATCACAACTTGTGAATGTGAGAAATGCCAGGCTTCCACCGTGGTTCGGATTCCACGTTAAACTGTAGGTCCTCCATTTCATCTCACAATCACCCCACCATTGCACATTAGCGTAAGTGCGTATAACCCTAATGGGTAGTAAGACGCGGTGCTAATAATAATATATCTTTCTCTTCCCCTAAACATTATGTCTATTTTTAAGGTTTCTTTAATATGGTTTGTATTATATATCTAGAACAATGTGCCTTACTGCATACTTGGGCTGTCTGCAACTTACATCAACCAAATTTCAAGATCTATGAGGAGAAATAAATGTAGATAAATGCACCAGCTCTCGCCTGGTTATATAATGAAAATATGTTTAGGGAAATAAACATCAATAATGTACCTGGTGACCTGGTGGTCTAGGGGTAAGGTGTCAGACTTCTGTGCTGGCGGTCCGGGGTTCAATCCTCGGTCCCGGCACAGATTTATCTGATTGCCAAACCCTTCCTTCACCTCTGACAAGACGTGTATTAATCACAACTTGTGAATGTGAGGAATGCCAGGCCTCCACCGTGGTTCGGATTCCACGTTAAACTGTAGGTCCTCCATTTCATCTCACAATCACCCTACCATTACACATTAGCGTAAGTGCGTATAACCCGAACGGGTAGTAAGACGCGATGCTAATAATAATAATAATAATAATAATAATAATAATAATAATAATAAAAATAATGTTCCTTGTTGAAACTTTAATCTCAGCTTTTAAGGTCAGATTTAAAACGGATAGAGCTGATTTGGATCTTAAGGCCAATATACTATTGGATTAATGCAAATAAATATATATTTGCTGAATAGCGGGAACTATTTTTGCATTTCTTTCACATGATTGTTTCAACTTAGTTCTTCATATAGATATTTTTTGTAAAATATAGCCAATAATAAATATTTTTAACTTATATTTTTTTTTAAAATAATGTTTTACTATGAAATAAAATTATAAGTGAAATAGTGGAAACGATGATAAATAGATGTTTAAGTTTATATTATGCAACGGATTAAATCCGCTCGAACAAGAAGATAGATTAAAATCTGGCTGCTACAGATGACCTGAACACGTTTAAGAAGATATGTTTGGATCAAATTTCGAATTTCGGTCAAGTGAACTGGGGGTGGTTTTCCACTCTTCCTCCACACAAATGTGGGCTCACTTTCTTTAAATTCAACCTTCCCAATTCCTAACCCATTAGCATAATTAGTACTTAAGTGTATAACCCGAATGGTTAGTAAGACGTGGTGCTATTATATATATATATATATATATATATATATATATATATACACACAACACACACACACACACACACACACTACAAAATCAGTTTGATCATAATAAAATAATTTTTTGTCCCCATTATTTTTTGGTAATCTGTACAAACTTTTTTTTTCTGTGCAACATTAAGCAATGCCACATCCAAGATGACTTTTATAAAAAGTTTTATAAAACATCTTTTTTTTCTCTCTCTCTTGAATAAATAAATACATTTAATTAAATACATTTTTTAAGAGTATTTTAAATATAACATACTTTCTAATAACACTATTATTACAACTCTTTAAGTTAATTGAGTCGAAACGTTGTTGTAGATCATATTGGGGCTTGAAGAGTTTTTTTTTTCACAAATTTATTTGAAAAACATTTATTAACTTAAATCAATTTTTCATTTAATTTTAATTTTTTAAAGTGCTAGCCAACATTCTAGACTTATGACAGGCTAGTAATCAACAAATACCGAGCACAAATATTTCAAAATAGTAATACATCTCCTTTGTGTATAGTTCCTAAATTACAATAAAATAAAATTAGCAACTAATAAATAATACTGACTTAATCTATGACTTTAGGAACTCCAAAGTTCACTGTCACACTCACAAAAGTACGCCACCTAACCTTGTTTTGAGCTAGTTCTATCTAGTCCATCTCATTAAACCCAATATCTTTCAGGTCAATTCTAATGTTATCCTCCCATCTGCGTCTAGGTCTTCCCAATGGTCTCTCTTCCCATTGGTTTTGCCAATCAATACTCTGAACACGGTTAAAGATACTTCCATTCGCACTTCATGTCCCGCCCACTGTAATCTACGAGACTTGATTATCCAAACAATGTTTTGTGATGAATACAGGGTATGTGATTCATCATTATGTAACCTCCTTCACTACCCGGTAACCTTATATATTTTTTGACCAAAAATCTTCCCAAGCGCATTGCTTTCAAACAATCTATTTTTACTTTCTCTCTATCTTACAGGTAGAGAAAGTATGGTGATCGTCAAAAAAATCGAACTCGAGATTTTGATGAATTTTGACGTTTCATGACTTCCTGAATCCGAAAAAGTGGTTTTTGAATTTCCGTCTGTCTGTACCTCCAACTAGAGCCTAAACTATTTTACCGATTGAGCTGAAACTTGATATCTAGGGTTTTCATAGGGTTGCCCCGAGGGATTTTTGAAATTGGATATCTACCCCTAAAATTAAGGGTAGTTTACTGAAGGGAAAAAAGAGAAAAAGTTGATTTTCTCAAAATCGGCTCTAACGATTTTGATTAAATTTCATTTATGAACATTACTAAATATTCCAAACAAAATGGCTACTCTCAGTATTTCAGCAAAATCGCTTTAAGGGCTCCGGTCTGATGCGTAAATTAACATTTTTTATAATAGCTCCGAAACTATTTGAGATATGAAATTACATAGCATTACAAATATGTATATATATTTATAATACAAATATTTTATTCGAAACATATTTTTATAAAATCAATAACTTTCAATCTATATGCAATTATATATATATTTTTAGCTTTTTAGACATTAAATCTTAAGTATTGCGATCGTAAAAAAAACTAACCTGAAATGTTGATGGATTTCGACGTCTCATGACCCCCCGAACTCTAAAAAATAGTCTTTGCAATGCCGTCTGTCTGTGTGTCTATTAAAACTTAAAATTAAGGGTAGTTTACTGAAGGGCAAAAAGAGAAAAAGTCGATTTTCTCAAAATCGGCTTTAACGATTTTGATTAAATTTCATTTATAAACATCAATAAATATTCCAAACAAAAATGGCTACCCTCAATATTTCGGCAAAATGGCTTTAAGCGTTCCGGTTTGATGCGTCAATTAACATTTTTTTAAATAGCTCCGAAACTATTTGAGATATGAAATTACTTAGCATTACAAATATGTATATATATTTATAATACAGATATTTTATCCGAAACATATTTTTATAAAATCAATAACTTTCAATCTATACGCAATTATATGAATTTTTTAACTTTTTGGACATTAAAGTTTAAGTATTGCGACCGTAAAAAAAACTAACATGAAATTTTGATGGATGTCGACGTCTCATGACCCCCCGAACCCTAAAAAATAGTCTTTGCAATGCCGTCTGTCTGTGTGCCTATAAAAAATTAAAATTAAGGGTAGTTTACTGAAGGGCGAAAAGAGAAAAATTTGGTTTTCTCAAAATCTGCTCAAACGATTTTGATTAAAATTCGTATCTAGGCGTTGATTAAGATTATAAATAAACTGGCTATTTTCATTTTTTTATGAAAATGATTTTTAGGGTACTTTACAGAAGCGTTAATTTCCGTATCTCCACAACTATTGGAGAAACTAAACAACTTATCATTGCAAAATTGTAGGACTATTAGAAATAAAAAACTTTTATTTGACATATATTTTTATAAAAGCAGCAGTTTCCGAGATATTTGCAAATATATTAATACAATTTTGTGAACTTTAGTTGTAAACATATACTACTTAAGTCTTAACGCAATAATTCTCCAATGCCATAGAGTAATTAAATATAAGTATCTAAAAAAGTATGTTATTTTTCTTTAAATCTCTTAGGAGAAATGTTTGCATAACAATGATTTATCTCCATTTTAGACTCAATAGTCAATATTTACATTTTTTATTGGTCAAAATGTATAAATGAATAATTAAATATCAATGCGATGACTTGAAGATCTGCAACACCTTATAAAATGTTAAAACTTTAACCAGAATCGAAATTTTAATACGAAGTGTTGACCCTTGTGGAAGACATTAAACTGTTTGAAATGTTCTAAGGTGGACAAAGATGCGCCTCTTTTCTCATTGATTGTATATTATTGTAGATTATTTTATGCGTGTTCTTATGTGGAGTGGTGATGATACAATGTACATTATTCCGTTCAGAAATCTTACGAGTTTATAGAAAGAGAGAGAAAGTCTGTGCGGTGCTCCGTACCATTTATTTTAAATCATGTAAAGTAAGATACCAAACCAAAGTAGTAATATAAAGGAAAAACAAGAAAAAGAAAAAGAGATAGTCCAAAATAATTATCATATAGTGAAGTTTACACAATAAACAAACAGTATCTAAGTAAATAGTTATAAGGATTAAAAAGTTTAAAAAATAACTTATCATAGCAATTAGCGACAAATTTGCGTTGAACATTTTCCAATCCAAAAAAGTCAGTTATAAGATAACCAGTAAATCCTTGTGAAACTCTCGCACATTCAACCTTCCCCTACCCCCCCCCCCCCCAAAAAAAAAGATTTAGTATTTTGTTGTGTTGTTGAAATTAAATACTCAGCGAAGTTTATACATAAAATAGCAAAGAGAGTTTATTTTGGGTAGATGATACAAAAATATTGTTAGATATTTATTTTAACTTAAATCTTAAACAAACAATATGTTCTAACGTAAACTGAGTATGCTATGTCAGAGGTCGGTAAAAAAAATCCTATCCACTGATACCTTATTCATCGCTGTAGGCTTTGTATTAGTTGAGAAAAGGGGATGTTGACAACAGAAATAATATATAGAATTACTGTGATTATATGGATTTATCATAAAATGTATTAGGTTTTTACTAGCTTTCCATTATATCATGATTTACAATCCATTATGCTATTCAAATTACCCTTGTTAGGTAAGAATATTAAAGGCAGAGTTTATATTAAATGCAGTATAGTTTAGGTGGAAGAAAAGTATGAAACAATTGAAGAAATGTCACCTTAGTACAACATGCAAGGATTTAAACCATAACATCCACTTTATCAACAAAGCAGAATATACGAGTTGATGTTCACAATGCATACCCAATAATTTGGATTAGTGTGTCATTAATAACATAAAGGAAAGGGTGCATAGCATAGAATTTCTCTTTCTTTAATTTTAAAATAGAGACATTTACTTAAAAACTCTTAGAGATTTATCTAACTAAATAATATACATTGTTGAATAAAAACTCCACCAAAGAGAATAAATGAAATAATATACACTGTTAGAGAAACAGTGATAATAGGAACATCTTTGTCCACAAAAGAGCATAACAATCAATTTTATTTTCAAAGACCTGAACACAAAAATACAAATTTGCTTATAGCTTGGAAACCATTGTTTATATAAAATAAAAATATATTTAAAATAAAATGAATTTATATTCAATTGTATTATAGCATTAAAATAAGGTATTTCGTATTACAAATAGTTGCGGGGATAGGACTAAAATAAATAGTATTAGCTAGTGTAAAGTACCCTTAATGTATTTTTCATGGGGAAAAGGAGAAATGCCATTTGTTTGTAATGTTAAATAGTAACTACATACCAAATTTGACCAAAATCGTTAGAGAGAGTTTCGAGAACATTAATTACTTCTTTTGTTTGCCTTTCAGTAAACTACCCTTAAATGGTTTGATATATAATTCCAAAAAAACCTTGGGGGAACCTAATGAGAACCTTAGATACCAAGTTTTACCCGATGGGGAAAATGATTTTGGCTTTAGGCCGAGATTCAGACAGACAAATAGACGGCAATACGAAAATCACATTTCGGTTTAATGGGGTCATGAAATCCAAATCTCGAGCTATATTTTTTGACGATCACAATACTTATCTCTTTGAGAGGTGGAGAGAGAGAGAGAGAGAGAGAGAGAGAGAGAGAGAGAGAGAGAGAGGTAAATAGAATTGCTTAACGTTATTTTTTTACTGTGTCCTAATACTTGTTAGGGCTAAACAAAGAGCCTATACTAGTTATACTAAAGTGTTGGGGAAGAGGAATATATCATTTACACGCTTCGGTGGTCGAATGTTCTAAGGAACTAGACTTGACTGTCGTTGACGGGGAGATTGGGCCTCAAATTCCAGTCTGGTGAAATGCGGGTGAATTTTCACCCTCCCTTCAACCAAATGCGGTTACATGTCCTCTAAATTAACGTAATTATACATATGCGTATAACCCAAACATGTAGTAAGATGTGGTGCTTATTTATAGTAAATGTATCCATATTTGCGTGAAGGGAGAAAGGGAAACCGCAGGACACCTGAGTGGGATTAAAACCACGATCTTCCCATCACCAGAAATCCTGACTAACTGAACTTTACAGGTAGACGTGCCCAGATAATAGTTAAAATGTTTGATTTTTTCATACAAATCCTTAGGTTTTATTACCATTATGAATATAGATTAGGATGAAAAAAGATCAACGTAAATAAAACTACTTCATGGTGGAAGGAGTTAATGAAAAACCCAGTTAAAATAACATTTGGAATAAACTACAATAATACAATGAGATGGGAATTAAATTCTGAACTCGCTCATCAACGTTTACAATGTAGGCCTGGTATGCGAAAGTGTTCATCTTAGAGCACTCGATCAACGCTGCTGGTTGAGCCAGCCTTCCCAATCATCCATTGTAATATTTTAGTATAAATATTCGTATTTAAAATAAATGGTACGGCACACCGCACAGACTTTCTCTCTCTTTCTATAAACTCGTAAGATTTCTGAACGGAATAATGTACATTGTATCATCACCACTCCACATAAGAACACGCATAAAATAATATACAATGATATAGAATCAATGAGAAAAGAGGCGCATCTTTGTCCACCTAAGAACATTTCAAACAGTTTAATGTCTTCCACAAGGGTCAACACTTCGTTTTATAATTTCGATTTCTGGTTAAAATTTTAACATTTTAAAAGGTGTTGCAGATCTTCAAGTCATCGCATTGATATTTAATTATTCATTTATACATTTTGACCAATAAATAATATAAATATTGACTATTGAGTCCAAAATGGAGATAAATCATTGCTATGCAAACATTTCTCCTAAGAGATTTAAAGAAAAATAACATACTTTTTTAGATACTTATATTTAATTACTCTATGGCATTGGAGTATTATTGCGTTAAGACTTAAGTAGTATATGTTTACAACTAAAGCTCACAAAATTGTATTAATATATTTGCAAATATCTCAGAAACTGCTGTTTTTATAAAAATATATGTCAAATAAAAGTTTTTTATTTCTAATAGTCCTACAATTTTGCAATGATAAGTTGTTTAGTTTCTCCAATAGTTGTGGAGATACGGAAATTAACGCTTCTGTAATGTACCCTAAAAATCATTTTCATAGGAAAATGAAAATAGCCAGTTTATTTATAATCTTAATCAACGCCTAGATACGAATTTTAATCAAAATCGTTTAAGCAGATTTTGAGAAAACCAAATTTTTCTCTTTTCGTCCTTCAGTAAACTACCCTTAGTTTTAAGTTTTTATAGACACACAGACAGACGGCATTGCAAAGACTATTTTTTAGGGTTCGGGGGGTCATGAGACGTCGACATCCATCAACATTTCAGGTTAGTTTTTTTTTTACGGTCGCAATACTTAAACTTTAATGTCCAAAAAGTTAAAAAAATTCATATAATTGCGTATATATTGAAAGTTATTGATTTTATAAAAATATGTTTCGGATAAAATATCTGTATTATAAATATATATACATATTTGTAATGCTAAGTAATTTCATATCTCAAATAGTTTCGGAGCTATTTAAAAAAATGTTAATTTACGCATCAGACCGGAGCCCTTAAAGCCATTTTGCCGAAATATTGAGGGTAGCCATTTTGTTTGGAATATTGATTAATGTTTATAAATGAAATTTAATCAAAATCGTTGTAGCCGATTTTGAGAAAATCGACTTTTTCTCTTTTTGCCATTCAGTAAACTACCCTTAATTTTAAGTTTTAATAGACACACAGACAGACGGCATTGCAAAAACTATTTTTTAGGGTTGTGGGGGTCATGAGACGTCGACATCCATCAACAATTCAGGTTAGTTTTTTTTTTACGGTCGCAATACTTAAACTTTAATGTCCAAAAAGTTAAAAAAATTCATATAATTGCGTATATATTGAAAGTTATTGATTTTATAAAAATATGTTTCGGATAAAATATCTGTATTATAAATATATATACATATTTGTAATACTAAGTAATTTCATATCTCAAATAGTTTCGGAGCTATTTAAAAAATTTTAATTTACGCATCAGACCGGAGCCCTTAAAGCCATTTTGCCGAAATATTGAGGGTAGCCATTTTGTTTGGAATATTTATTAATGTTTATAAATGAAATTTAATCAAAATCGTTGGAGCCGATTTTGAGAAAATCGACTTTTTCTCTTTTTGCCATTCAGTAAACTACCCTTAATTTTAAGTTTTAATAGACACACAGACAGACGGCATTGCAAAGACTATTTTTAAGGGTTCGGGGGGTCATGAGACGTCGACATCCATCAACATTTCAGGTTAGTTTTTCTTACGGTCGCGATACTTAAGCTTTAATGCCCAAAAAGTTAAAAATATATATATAATTGCGTATATATTGAAAGTTATTGATTTTATAAAAATATGTTTCGAATAAAATATTTGTATTATAAATATATATACATATTTGTAATGCTAAGTAATTTCATATCTCAAATAGTTTCGGAGCTATTATAAAAAATGTTAATTTACGCATCAGACCGGAGCCCTTAAAACGATTTTGCCGAAATATTGAGAGTAGCCATTTTGTTTGGAATATTAAATTATGTTCATAAATGAAATTTAATCAAAATCGTTAGAGCCGATTTTGAGAAAATCGACTTTTTCTCTTTTTGCCCTTCAGTAAACTACCCTTAATTTTAGGGGTAGATATCCAATTCCAAAAACCCCTCGGGGCAACCCTATGAAAACCCTAGATATCAAGTTTCAGCTCAATCGGTAAAATAGTTTAGGCTCTAGTTGGAGGTACAGACAGACAGACAGACAGACAGACAGACAGACAGACGGAAATTCAAAAACCACTTTTTCGGATTCAGGAAGTCATGAAACGTCAAAATTCATCAAAATCTCGAGTTCGATTTTTTTGACGATCACAATACTTTCTCTACCTGTAAGATAGAGAGAAAGTAAAAAGGAATTTTATCCATTAATAATATAATTCTAAATTTCCCTAAAGGTTTGCAAATTTGATATTCCTGTTAATTATGACTAATGTCAGGTGGACCAAACCAAGTACATAATAAAATAAGAAAAACAGCGTGTACCAGTGGGCGAACAGTCAAAGGTGCCAGCTTCTTTTTGTTTGGCTTACCGATTAAATGAAAGTTGGAGTTAGAATCTTGGCCAAGGTATTGGGATTTTTTTTCCTAAATGGTTTATCACTCTCTCTCCATTCAAATATGGACCCGCTATCTTCCTGACCCCTACCCCATTTGAGTAAGTCCACGGTTAATCCAGACGATTACTAGGACCCGTAGCATGGGCAAATAACACAATAACAGTGTAGACAGACCCCTTAGCTAATTAGGTATCACATATGACTGCGGAGCTAATGTTCTTGGGCTTTGATTACCACCATGACCTAAAAAGGTCCTGTTGATAAATTCGCGCCCTCACACTTCACAGTGATTAAGGATCTGGATTATCTCCTGTTATAAATTAGGTTGGTTTGTGTGTGCTGATAAAATCATTTGATTCAGAAAAGTGATTCTTTATGCCCCAAACAAAATATATCATTGTACAATAAATATCAAATAAATGTTAGATATAAAAATCAGTTATAATTAAAATAAGCTATTAGTAAAAATAACGTAAATGGCTATATTTTGGTCAATGGTTGATACAACACTAGGTCAAAAATGTACGGATGGAATAAAAAAAAATTCACGGCAGGCTGATGTGCTAGCGTCTAACCATGCGTAGTCAACAGATAAAACAGGCCTGGAAATGAACCCAAAACCATTAACTCTGCAGGCGGATACGTAACAACAGGAGGTAAAACGCCGTACATGTTTGTGTGTGTGATATGAGATGTATGAGCGATTCTATGGCACGAGCATTCTACACACCAAACTTAAAAAATGTTTTATTTTGCATATAAAATTACCCATGCCGGGAGGCTTTAAATAAAAATAGTCCTTAAATAATATGGTTGACTTATTTATTACAAGAAATAATCAAATAATTACACAAATTAATACAAAAATCAATGTTTTATTTTACGACATTATATTATTTGAAAAACAAATATAAATTACAATTACATCCGCCAGCCGGCCTAGAAACAGTATTTTAAGCTGACGTTAGCCACTACTCTTGGATTAACCACCGAAGCGGTTTCTAAAAAATATTAGGTGCTTAGTCCTTTTGTCACTTCAACTTTTCCTTCTTTTATTGGCTAGTGGGGGTGCCTTGGCACCCATGGAACCTATGACTCGCACACTTATGAATTTAATATTCCATTTGCAAACGTAGTAGTGTGTGACACTCAATTAACATACGTTACATGTCTTTCCATTAAATTTAATAATGTTCAAGAACCACACAAGAACACGGGGATCAATAAAACCAAGAACATTTTGATAAGCGTGCAAATGTTCTAACTTTGAGCTATCTAGGAATCGTCCCAAGCTTAGAGATGAAAGTTTTCCGTCGTATTTTCCACAGTGACGTCACTTAGAGCTTATTAAAACAATTAGGGGAAGATTGGGAGAGAGTTGAGAGGGGTGGGGCCAAAATTGACTAGCAAATACCTAGGCCAACCCAAAATTATTTTAACTATCTTATTGATAATCTAGTGAAAATATAATCCAAACAAATAATGGCCTTTAGGTCTTAACAGTTATCGGTAAAATTGTCAGTCCCTTGAATACCAGGGGAAAGGCTTTGATTATAACATAATTTAAATAATATATTAGGGTGACCTGGTGGTCTTGGGGTAAGGTGTCAGACTTCTGTGTTGAGGGTCTGGCGTTCAATCCTCGGTCCTGGCATAGATTTATCTGATTGCCAAACCCTTCCCTCACCTCTGACAAGACGTGTATTAATCACAACTTGTGAATGTGAGGAATGCCAGGCCTCTACCGTGGTTCGGATTCCACGTTAAACTGTAGGTCCTCCATTTCATCTCACAATCACCCTACTGTTGCACATTATCGTAAGTGCGTATAACCTGAACGAGTAGTAAGACGCAATAATAATAATAAATAATATATTGATCCACAGCAGACATAACGTTAGTGATATATTCAACAACCAAGCGCTATAGTTGATATGTGGTTGTGGAAATAAAACTAGAGCTGCTCTTATCGGTTCGTAATAGCTAGAAATGGGACGTTCGAATTCTCGATTTCTCGAATCTCTCGAATCCTAAGGTATTCAAGAGATTAGAGATTCGTTAAAATCTCAAAAAAGTATTTCAAATAAAATTATGATATAATATCATTGTTAAGCAATTGGTAAAAGGAATTATATAGACTTGTGTAGTTCGGAGAGTAACAAGATCACAAAAAAGGGAAAAGTTGTATTGTTAATTTTCTATTTAAAAAAAGTTTTCTCTTTGTTGTTTATGATGAAATAGTCTTGACAAACAAAATACAATTTGTCAGTGGCATTAAACTTTAAACATTTAAAAAATTTAATTGTAAATTATTTACTTTTTAATTAAAATAATTTAAATATTCGAGGATTCAAATTTGGATTTGAAATTCGAAGGAAAATATAAGATTCGGAATAGAGTAATATAAGATTCGATCCATCTCTAGTTGAAACTCATTTGATAACGTTTCTGGTGTTAACGTCCTGACGAGAAATCAAAATGAGATGTTAACTTTAAAGTTTGGGAAACCTATTGTGCATTCAATCCACTTAAATAAAATAAATTTTATGGTGCACACTCTCACTTTTATCCTAAAATATACATTTACTTAAAATTTGAAAGATTTGTGAAACTAAATAATAATTCTATACATTGTTGTAGAAACACTACACCAACGATCATAGATGAAATAACATACACTGTTACTTAACTCTATAGCATTAGAAAGACGCTGTGCTAAGTATTATTCTGTGGCATTAGAAACTAATAACGCTGTTAGAGTAAAATTGAGAAAATAAAAATAAATATCTTTGTCCACTAACGAGCATAAGAATCAAATTTATTTTCAAAGACCTGAATTAAAAAGTATATATATTTGAATATTGCTAAGAAATTATTGGTTTTATAAAAATATATTTAAAATCAAAGAGTTTTTTTTAATTGTAGTACAACTTTACGATGATAAGATATTTTGTATCTCAAATAGTTGCGGAGAAATGATGAAAATTGGAAAACTTCCCCGAAGTAAAGTACCCCCAAAGTCATTTTAATGAAAAAATGAGAGTTACCATCTAGTTTATACTAATTATCAGAATTTATATAATAACATTTAAACAAAAATGTTACAGAGAATTTCGATAAAATCAATTTTTTCTCTGTTTGACCTTCAGTAAACAACCCTTAAATTTAGGGTTCGAAATCGGATTCCAAAAACCCCTCGGGATGACCTTATAAACACACCAGATACCAAGTTAGAGCCCAATCTGTAAAATAATTTAGGCTCTTGCCCAAGGTACACACAGACAGACAATTACAATAAAGATTTACAGTTATTGTACATTTTCCGGAAAAAAACTAGGAGAAAATTTTTTTGTTAACTTTCATATTTCACACTACCTGTGCTCAGAGCTATTATTCATTCATAGCTGATTATGGCAGTCTGTGATGAAAGATTAATTTATCTTCTCCTAGAGCTGTCATTGAATCACACATGGCCACTAGTGACTCGGGGTTGGCTTTTCGCTACCGTTCGTAAAAGATTTAATTTTTCAAAGACATGACGGTGGATGGATTAGTGGTAAATTATTGTCATTTTTGATCTAAAGGTCTTGGGTTTGATTCCAATGTCCTTGTCAATTTCCCAGCTATATTAAATTAAATTGAATAATGTACTACAATATTAGTGTTTTTAGTACCAATTATTACTACCATTACGTACCTATTGCACTAATATTATAAGGTTGAGGAATGTTGAACTTAGAAGTGCGTGCGTGAAGTTTTAGTGGAAAACCATTTAGAAAAAAAAAACTTCAATACACCCATCCTGAATTTGAGCCCCAATATCCTCGTGAATTCTTTATAATCTCCATGATACCAAAACTTATTGTTCAGGCCAACCGTCTGTAAATACGGAACCGAGCTCCTCGCTAATACTGGTGCACTTTCTCTGACTACCCTCCTCATTTATACTTCGGGGATAGCCCTGTAATAAGGTGTCAGACATGTGTGAGGGTATTTTGTATACGCCTTATAGGCTATCTTTTTTTTTAAGTGGTAATAGTGTTAGACTATTTTGTAGTGTTCAGAAAACTAGCTCACGAAATAGTTAAACATGTTCTGAACAGCTTCGTACGTAGCACATAGTGACAGACAGCCCTGGATAGGTTTATTTTGCTATGCGGGGTTATAGACTCTCACCATTTCCCTTCGTTTACTATTTTTTAGTTGCTAAAATTCAGGGCCGACAAAAAGGTGGCATGCCCCATTTATTTAGTGTGAAAAGGGGCCCCCAAATTCCCATACACTTGAATCCTCTGGTAGCCCTGACCAAATCTACAATGTTAGAACCTTGTGATTGTGTGTCGTGATTTCGCACTGATACATTGGCATCTCACGTGATACCTTGTTAAGAAACAACATTTTTGAGTACAATTTTGTCCTTTTTAAGCGGCTGTAAATAGTATAGTTTTGATCACTAGATGGCTCAGACGTACCAACTCATCGACAATGGAAACCTTTCTTGACGGAGAAGGTTGACTTCTTTAATAAGGAAATCAAAAAACAAAAAAACAGTGTCTTAGCACTTTCTGGTATTAGATGAATGTTGCCTTGGTGTAGAATCCTTAGGCGTGGATTTTATTTCCATTCCACGTGCAACTTGGAAGCAACTAGATCGGTGGTCTATGAAGCTTTCTAATGGTGTTTCGCAAAAGGTGTCGAGTTACCGAAGACTTTGACATCATAATTTGCACACACTTAATGACAAGCTTAATAACGAGCGCAAGCCACTACTGATTACAGGAGCTAAAATTATCGATAAAAGTAGTTCTCCTTTCTGGACCAATTACTGTCGTGTCTTCGTCTGAAAACTTCCTCCAAGTTCAATCAACTTTAGCCACACCTTTCTATAAATATTTAGCTTTGTTTTCTGCGCAATTTTAAGTGGGACCTTCCATTTTAAGTCTTGAAGCACACTCGCAAAGTTAAATTAATAAAAATATAAGTCTTGGTGTTGAACGTATCAATAATAGATTAATAAATAAATAACCCTTACTAGTATAAATTTGTTTATAAGGCTCTAGTATCATCGCTAGTATAGCAATGATGTGTAAGTGGAATATATAATATACCAGTTTAATTAACAAGAGAGCGAAAGCCGTCGTTGATGTAAAGTGAGCGTGTTTTCTAGTTGCTGAAGGATGTCTGACGCTGCAACTGGTTGAGGCACCTAATTGGATTGATTTATTGCTCCCTATTTGCATTTTTTTATCTCGTCACCCATAAATTCTTCTTATGACGGTATATCAATATTCGTTTGACCATAAAACCACGTACCTTACGTTTATTTGTAAAACATTATCTTTAAAAAAACTATATAGATTTTATTCTAAACAAATTAATTTATACTTTTCGCAAGTTATATAAATTATATTTTTCTCTCTAACTGTAAGCGCTTAAGTCCCTGTACAGACTGTCCAAAAATGTAATAGGGTAAGGATATGGGGTATGTTTCGTGGAGAGAGGTCACTGTTTGGTGGAGAAAAATCTCTGTAAACCTGGCCATTATTTGAATACAGACCTCTATGTTTACAGCAAGATTTTAATACAGACCTTTACGTCAACGGCAAAGCAGAAAACATAAACTGATATCAATGTTGGCCAGCCTAATGGTATTGTTTTGTATATATTTTTTCAGGCACTCTGCTTTGTTTTGGTCCCCTTAACGAGAGTTCTAATTAAACATAATATTAAATCTGTATTAACTTTATGAAAAAATTAATATTAAAATTTTTAAACAGTAGCAATAGAGGACTATACAATTATAAAAACATATCTAGCCTGTTAGTAAATTATGGATAAAAGCAGGCTTTTAATTAATAAACATATAACATTGTGAAATAAGATCGCTATCAATGTCATGGGGTTTTAGATTCCATAGAATGGTGAAGAATACTTATGTATTACATCATATTATACGATTAAAATGTGTAATCATACAATATAAAACGAATTAAACATCGATAGACACAATTGATTAAAAAGTTAATATCTATAATATCAAAAAAGTATAAGTAAATATTTAATTTATATTTCAAATATAATAGGTTTTTAATCTTAATAGAGTATTAGAATCAGTCTTAGCTTTCTTCAAAAACACCAACAGCAAAAAAGTAATAATATAAGTAATAATATGTTAATAATAATAATAAAATAATAATAATAATAATAATGCATAAGTTATTGTACTGCCCTAGAAGACAATGTAGTTAATTAATTTATTTGTATACGCGATTAATCACAAACAGTTTATCGAAGCCTTATCCACTGATAACATTAGGTCAAATACAATAACCTAATCCCAGAGATATAATTTACCACTATGTTATAAAAAAACGTAGTTTACTTCAATTATACATGTTTTAGGCTGTCTTCAGTAATTAGACTTTGAACCCATTAATCCTTGGGTTTTTTGCTATAGATTCAAATGATGCAATTGTTTTTAAGTGGTGGTATTTCTTTAAATCTCATATTTGTCAACAATAGGTAATGTGTTAGAACCATACATTGAATCATGTTCTGAGAATTAAAAACAAGAATTGTGCAAATCTCGCCCGTTATCTTTAACACTCAAACTTATATTTCTTATTTCACAAGTTTAAAAGGGATTCAAATTTAAATGAAGAGCTTCGAAAATTTGTTTCTCACGATTACATCTAACATGATTTGACACTATAAATCTGACCGGATTTACCACGTGGAAAGTGACGCACCAAGAAATTTTATTTAGAGGGAGGGGGGAGACAAACAATAAAAGTTGTGTTAATAATTACATTTTGGAGGGGAGGGGGATTGGGGGGGACTAGATACAAATACACTGGAGGCAAAGAAGATCTATTTAGGGAAGAGAGGTCTACCAGATCTTTGCCATACGATAGCTATTGGAAAGAAGGTATGAATTTGGTACATACGTGATAATGGTATTTAATGATGACATGACAGCGTGGATAGTAATAAAGTTTGGAACTTAATGGAGCAGGTCAGAGCAGATATAGGGTTTGTAATGAGAGTGAAAATCAGGTTTGAGGATAACATGAGTTGTGTTAAGATGGAGAGTGGGAGGACGGAGTGGTTTCAAATAAAATATTGAAAGAAGCAGGAAAATGACCTCTTACCAATACTATTTGTAATGGTTATGGAAATGGTCATGGCTAAAGTGTCAGAAAAACTAGGGAGGAAATAGTGAAAGCCAATATGTTTGCTGATGACTTGATGGTATGGGTGAGAGAAGGAAGAGGAAGTACAGGAACAGCTACAGGAATGGAATGAGGTGGTGAAAGAGTGTGGAATAAAATTTAGCATGGTAATGCGTGAAGTGATGGTAATGATAAGGAAAAGGTTAAGGCCTAGTAAAGCTATAAAGTTGGATGAGCTGAGAAAAGTATTTAACCTAGATTAGCTTGTAAGAATGACTGTGGAGTAAGGTGGAAGTAGAGAGCATCTTATGAGAATAGGACGACAGGGAGAGTTGTTCTATAGGTGTGTGAGATACCTGCTATAGAAAATAGAAGTACCCTTGAAGTGTTGTACAGGGCGTACTTTGTACCCATTGTCACTTATGCAGCAGATACATGGAAAGTGTATGTAACAGGGACAAGGAAAGTGGAGGCAATAGTAATTAAATTTGTGAGGAGCAAGCTAGCTGTCATGAGGAGAAACAGGATAAGGATGAAGTTATCAGGGTGATAGCGGAAGTAGAGGGAGTACATGGGATAGTAAAGAAAACAAGACTGAGATGGTATGGGCATGTAATGAAGATGGAGAATGGAGAGGATGCCAAATAATGTGGTGGCAATGAGGTATATAGGGATAATACCACAAGAAAGGCCAATTAAGATATTGTAGGAGGAGATAACAGAAAGTGTGCAAATAAGAGGAGAGGTATTGAAAGGAGGAAGAGTTGTGGAAGGATAGAGAGAGATGGAAAATTATTATTATTATTAGCACCGCGTCTTACTACCCGTTCGGATTATACGCACTTACGCTAATGTGGAATGGTAGGGTGATTGTGAGATGAAATGGAGGACCTACAATTTAACGTGGAATCCGAACCACGGTGGAGGCCTGGCATTCCTCACATTCACAAGTTGTGATTAATACACATCTTGTCAGAGGTGAAGAAAGGGTTTGGTAATCAGATAAATCTGTGCCGGGACCGAGGATTGAACCCCGGACCCCCAGCACAGAAGTCAGACACCTTACCCCTAGACCACCAGGTTCGCCTAAGATGGAAATTTTTTTTTACTAAACTGACACGGGCACAGGCCAGGTGATGGTGATGAATATCTAGAATCTGCTTGAATTTGTCTTTTCCTGAAGATTTTTAGAAAACTACATGCACGTAGAAGCCATCAGGCACGGTACCAATCTGGACAATTTTGAAAATTGGAGTATTTCTTTGCTAGCAAATGTTTTAAAATTAATTTGAGGTATTAGGGGAGGTGGGGGGGGGTTGCAACTTCCCTTCCCTTTTTGACCCCCCTCCCCATCCTATGGGTGCATCACTGCTCTGTATGCTTGTATCTAATCCCAAATATTTATTTACTATTTTTGTATTTATCATAATCTTGACAGAGTGAAGTCGTACAAGTTTCTAATATAATCTATCCATTAATCATTTTATTAGCCACATCATTGAGTGCAATGACTGAATGTCAGGATAATTTAGCATGGTTTGCCAGAGATGGGGAACTCAGTGTTTGAATCCTGGTTTGGTGTACTTAGTATAGATTTTTGAAAATTGTTTACCACTCTTCTTCCAAGAAAATGCTGTTAAGCTTTCTCTTAATTCAAGTTTACCTTTACCATTAGTGGCTTTAAAATTTGTTAGGCCTGAATGGGGTTTAAGAAGCGGTAAAATAAACTTATGGTAAAGTCTATAACACAAAAATATTTTTAGTTTGATTTTCAAATGACTAATTACATTTCTGAACGGAGATATGCTTGCGTAGTCTAAACTATGGAGGCCACCATTTTAGCCCTGAGCAATTTCAAATGAAGCAGGTTTTCAACATTGTCATCTACAAGCGCAAATAGCCATTAATGGCACTGAAGCGTAAAAACAAGGAAAAACACATTAAAAAAAACTGTGGTTGGTTGATGACCAGTGGTTGCATGGTTAGCAAGTCTTGCCCTTCGTGCATTGCAATGTGGAATGGGCATGTGATCCACAACAACTATCCGTGCTAAGACCTCGTCGACACACGCAACAAAAACATTTATCAAAGCATTTGTATGGTCACATCGTGTTACTGGGGACTGAGCCAGCAAGGCTAGCAGAGCAATTAGCATGCCTGCCTGCAAAATGGAAGGCTGGAATTACACCCTACCATGAAAATAATATTATTATCTATTTATCAGATGATCCAACCACCCTTACTATTTAGTAAACACCCATCTCTTAAGCTAATTATATTTTAAGGTTCTTGAACTTTCACTGATCTCCTCAGAACTTTTATATCATGATGAATTTGCACCAGTTTAAAAGTTGCTAGCGAATAACACTCAATAAGATTTGGGATTAAGATATTGGTAAATTATTGCACCAGTTTTTACATAAAAATAACAGATAAACCCTATTAAACAAATGGTTTGATATTGTTATAAATACTTTGTACAGTGTGTCACGAAGTTTGAATTTACATATCTTTTATTCCAGGATCGGGCTTCGAAAAGTTGATGCTAAAAACACTGCTTTAACCTTATATAAATACGGTATTTTATTACTTTATTCTAAACTTTTTGGGTAGCTCTTTACGTGGGGTTCATGTCGTACCTGTACTTTCTATGAACAACGAAATAGCTCTGGCTTCCCAACCTGGAAAAGAGAGGTTAATACTTTCAACATCTTGGCCCTCCAGCAATAATCCTCCAATTGTAATTCAGTTTGACCAAGTTTATTTTAAATGAAAGTTTATTTTTTAAAAAAACCATGGAAAGGCTACATTTACTTTAGCTAACTTTTAACCTTGTGGCTTCTAGAACAATTAAATAAATAGCAAGGGAGAGTCTTCGATGTATCTGGAACCGGGAAGAGCTAATGTATATAAACGCTTAAAAATAAGCCATTTTACATATAATCTTTTATTAAGACTCAAAAACAAATGATGTTGCCCCTTGCCTGGTCACAATAAATATACTTCTGTAAATAAAAAAATACCTCATCAATAAAACGTAATACCTACTAACGTTTATATATATATATACATATTGCGATTTGAACAACCTTTTAAAAAAATCATCCTTACGTGCATTTAAACTCCAAACTCTCTAAGTTAGAGCTAGACCCACACGCCTTAAGTGTGCTGGTTTCATTATGTTTCATTTACCTAGATAAATTCAGTTATTGATAAAGATACTAGTGAAAGAGAAAACAAACCAAATGAAAGACTATTTAACTTATATTACTCTAATTTTGAGGGAAACCTTTATTTTTAGTAAAGTGGTATACTACTCATAAAGAAAGTCTCTTTTCGCTTTATGAGGTCGTTGTGTTATATTTGGAAGAAGTTATAGGAAAATTGGATAGATTATATATTATTATTATTATTTAGCACGCGTCTTACTACCGTTCGGTTATACCTAATTGATAGAAATATATAATATATATAAATATACTCACATCCAATGTCCATTTCCTGTGTTTGTCCTTTATGTTATTCTTTTTAAGTGTTCTAACTAGGTGTTATTCATTCTTTACAAATTTCCTTTCCCTCCCTATGTTGCACTTGTTTTACTCTTTTAGGAAGTTGCGTTGCACGTTCACAGTCCCTCCTGATGAATTCCGATGGAATGAAACCTAGGTCGGGGGATTGTGTGGTAACGATCGAGTTTCTTCAAGAGGTAGTCATTATTTCTTTGGCCAATGGCAGCAATGTAAAGTGTGAACAGAGTCCTTATTTTCATTGTAAAAGCTATATTTTGCTCGTTCCTTTAATATGGTTCTATCTACCTTTTCCATAGCTTTTTCCAAATATAATATTACTCATAAGGTAAATTTGAATTTACAGAGCTAACTTCATCCAATATATTTATTTTAATCCAAGTCATATCTGACACTATACATATGAAGAAGTAAGACCACTGTGAAACTGGTCCAAAGGAAAAATAGATAAGTAGATATAGAAAAATGAATTAGCAATGTGGGGCAGAATTTATCCAACATTTGAGGCTCAAACAACTTGAAGAGGGACCTACAAACTGGGATGACCGGTATATCTAGTTTCATGAAGAGTACCAAAGGCGAGGTCCAGACAATGGAAAAGCATGGGGGTGAATCGAGTGCTGATATTTCGAGCAGCTCGAGTATGTTCACGTAGCTTGGTGGGGGATAAATAAAACTGCTAAGGAATGATGAAAGTGTTTAGTGTTTGAAGTATTATATTGCAAATAAATAATTAAATGACACCTTGAATCACCAGGATGTTCGTAAAGTGTTACTTTCCAAATCCACACCTTTTCCAGATCTCGAAATGATAAGCAATCTTATTTTGTTAAAGGTTTTCCATGACTTTTCAGTACTAAATATACACTGACTGCATAGCTAGTTTTCAATAATCATACCTCTTTGATTTTTGATCATTTACCTTATTTTGTAAGGTTGTAACCTAACATTTTTATAATGATCCTTTTGATAGATTATATATGCATGTCTTGATTTCTTTACCACCAGGTCTTACTATCCGCTCGGGCTCTACGCTATAAGTTTTACTTAATGTGGAAGGAAGAAGAAGAGTAATTACAAAGAACTAAAACAGCATTTGCAAATAAAGATAATTTAGGATCTTTTAAGATGGAAAATAGTACGGGATTAATGATCAGGATGGGAAATCCTCTAGCAAGGCAGAGAGGGATAGCTGTGCCCACCCATATCCTCTCAATAATTCTTCCCAGGATTTAATATTTAGCAATATACTCTTGCTGTAGCCAGGGGTTAATAAAAGATAAACCTCCAAACAATGTCATCCCCCAAAAATATGGAAATTATAGGTGGGGAATGATCTCTTATCCTCAAGTCTTCCGTAGCCTACCATGTGTTCATATATTACAGCCTAGATCGTTTGAATATTCAGTCCATAATTTCTGCAGAAATGATCAATTCCAGAAATTGACTCAAGCACAGAATTAGTTGAGGTTCTTTTGAGGGGAGTTATATATTTTTCACTCCTAAATAACTGCAATGAAGCTCAAGGAAATGTAAGTTGTAGTAATTTTCATTGGTGATGAACTTTCTTGGAATCCACAAAATACCACTTATAGGTGTCAGGAACTAAGATAAACCTGTGCAATTAAATGATACTATTAATACTTAATCTATGGTAATAGGAATTGGAAATTTCACTGCCCTGCTTACAAAAGTACGTCACACATCCCTATCTTGAGCTAGTTCTATCCTGTTCTTATAATTACAACCTTTCTTTTTTATGTTATTGTAATATTAATCTCCCATCTGTGTCTAGGTCCTCCCAATCGTCGACTCCTAAAACTATATAATATATACATATTATTGCAGGCACTTAGTTTAAAATAAACCACGCTTTAAATGTCTGAGGAAAGCTTATTGACAATATTCTAAAAGGTCGTAATTATTTTAATATATGACTGAAAAATATCGAAGCCTAAAGGATTAATTTTATACGGAGGATTTTTTTATTTTTTTATCATATAAGCAAACACAGCTAAAAGGGTATTAGTTTTGTCTCTTGTTCGTAAAAGTTTACAATAGGAGCTGTTTTTGTGTAGTTGTGAACGATTAGCTTTATTATTGTAAGCGCAGACTGTGTAGCTACCCCATCAGGTACACTGCCCGATCCATAAGGTATGAGCTTGACCAAAGCAAAATGACCAGATGATACTGAAGTTTTTACTTGTTGGCATTTGACCCAAATTATTCTCTTTATGATGGATGTATATGGATTGTTTGACCTCCCAAATAATATTTTATGATTGATTTTTGGGTAGATATTTGTTAAGGGTAGTTAACTGATTAGTGATTTTCGAAAATTCTAAGTAATTAGAAAATTGCTCTAACGATTTGGTTTAATTTTCCGAAATTGGTATTTAATATTGAGTTAGAAATGGGTATCTTGGAATATTGGTATTGGTATGATTTTACTTTTACAAATTAAAAATAATTTTTGGTTAGATTACAAATAACTTATATTTGAAATTTGTTAAAAATGGATTCATATACATTTAATATAGTGTTTATTGTGATTAACAAACTGATGTATTTGTTATTAAGAGGAAAACCTACATAAGGGTAGTTTATTTTAAATCTAGTTTGAAAATTTTCTTCTAAGCTAAAATATACAAAATGAGAGAGTGTGTGAAATTGTGTAGTACAATTTATTTACTTTCTCATATAAAGAGAAAGTATTACAATCGTGAACATTTTCTGCCAGGATTGCATTTTACTTATTCTGTCCGTCCCCATGTCCTTGGCCACAGATATGAAACGGTTTTATGTATCTTGTTAAAACTTGATATTTAGATATTATAGGCCAATAACTAAGGATTTTTTTTAAAAATTATTTTGATCTTAGCTCTCAAATTATGGTTGGTTTAGTAACGAATTATTTTTTTAAATTCCAAATTTTACAAAAATGGCTGTAACGAATTTGTTTAAAATTGATTTCTAAGTAATATTTTACCTGACAAGTGACAAATATCATTGCATAGGTCTGCTTCTATTTCAAAAAATTCAAAATATTTGGAAAATCACTTTAACGATTCTGTTCAATATGTATATCTGGGGAATTTAGACATGAAAAACAACAGTATATATATATATATATACAAATATATATATATATATATTTGTTCTCCGGTGTAAAAATAGTTCAAGGGTAGCTTAATAATGAATAAATCTTAAAATTAAGTTATTTTAAGAAATGGCTCTAGAAATTTGGCTCAAAATGGGTAATGTATCTGTTAAGGTTTCTTACATCAAAAATAATTGTTTATCTTTGATTTTATTTAAATACAATAATTTAATAGTAGTTTACTGATTTTTTTTACAAAAAATTGATTTTTCCATTATATTGTTCAAAATCGGTATTTGGAAACTATTTTACATGGTAATAAATATTGTGTGAAAATTTTTAAAATAATTTAATTAGGATAGTTTACTTAGGAGGGATTTTTAAATATCTTGGAAATACACTATAATGACGAGTTTTTTTTAGCACCACGTCTTATTACCCGTTCGGGTTATACGCCTATGTACTAATTACACTAATCGGAATTAGGAAGGTTTAATTGAGAGGAAGCGCACACGCATTTGTGTGGGGGAGAGTAGAACACCATTTAGGAAAAACAGCCCTCAGTTCACCCACCCGGGATCGAACCCCGATCTCCCCGTTTTGAGTTTAAAAAAAAGGGTATTTGCAGATGGTTTTTCATAGTAAATAAGAATATATTTATATTTGTACAAATATAAGTTTTTAGGGTAGTTTACAAATAACTTATTTTTGAATTCTTTTCCACAAGATTTAATAGACGATATGAGAATGTATGTACGTTTGAGTCATACCATTAATTCTTAGCACGACATCTTACTACCCACTAGGTTTATATGCTTAAGGCTGAATTTTAAATAAGTGTATCCACATTTAAGTGTAGGGGGAGAAAACATCAAGATAAGACCACATCTGACCGGGATTCGAACGCCAGTGTCCCCTCATAGGCAGTCCAGTCTATTACGAGAGTAACAACTTAGAACCGTTCGGCTTCCGAAGCGGGTTAATCAGTCGCTTTCTTTGAACAATACAGCGTTCAATAACTTATTTGAATTAGATTTAGTAGCAACTATACAACTAAGTCAAATGTACCTGCGTTATCGAACAAGAGTAAAAACGTATTAATCTATCGAATGATATCACATACAGACATTATTGACTGAGGTGTTTAATATTAGCCGGGAATATAAGGACTCCAGCTCTGATCTGAACAGGATACACTGGTTATTTTACATCATCTCCCCAATTGAGTGATGGTAAATACTATCTTAATCAACCCTGCTTTTATTTATAACCATTCCTTTATACATTGTCATTGAATAACAAGCTGTATCAGTATAAGCAAAAGTGTTTTTCTTTGAGGACATGTTTTTAACGTCTATAATCCTATAAAATAGTGCTATGGTAAGTTTATCCAAATTATTGGGTGATAGATTTAATTTTTTTTATTAGCTACACTTTAAGATTTTGGACAATACTTAATAATAAGTGTTGACCATCAATACCTGGGATATGCAAGTTGATTACTTTAGTCTGCAGATCATGAAATTATGAATATGCTTTTAATTAATATGACACAACTATTGTCTGTGTGTGTGTTTGAAAGTCACAAAACAGTTTGAAACAGGATGTGAACTAGGACCGAACCAATCAAATGGGAATGAAACAATTTTTTTTATTATTTTCATCACGTCTCACTAACCGTTTGGACTCTACGCATATTTACTAATAATACTAATATGTTAGGGATAAAAAGGTTGACGTTTAGATGAAGTGTACCCGAATTTGCGTGAAGGCAGAATGAAAAAACCATTTTAATAAAACAATCGTCAGTAAACCCGACTTGAAATCAAACTATGACCTCCCCGTCACTGGCGGACCAATCTATTGCAAGATGCCTTAAGCCATTTGATTATTGAAGTGGGTGATGGTAAAGTTTACAAACAGACGGGGAGGTTGAGGGGTGAACATTTGTCGAGATGTCTGGGGGCATGGAATTGGGGGATTAACTTATTTTCGTCATTGAAGTTTTACAAACCCCTGTGAATTACGCCTGAGCTACCTTCCAAACTCCCACCATTTAGAATACGTCTTTAATTATGTTTATTTGCACCGCGTACTACTACTACACATAGGGGCTGTCCACTGTAGGGTAGGGATGAGATAGCTAGAACTAAAATGAAATGTCCATGATGGGCGCTAAGGTTGAGTGGGAAACCATTTAGAAAAGAAAAAAAATCATCATAGAACAGCCAGCCAAAATTTGATATCCTGCCCCCCACCCTCCTTTCTCTAACACTCGCTACTTTCGATGAATTATTAGAGTTGTTCTTTAATACTTGATGTTGACCGTAATAATGAAACAACAACCAAACATGAATTTCTCAATAATAATTTTATATCATCTAGTGTGGTCGACGCAAGAAACCAAATATAAACCTACCTAAACAGTGAAAGTAGAATATAGATATGAATATCAATACGTTTTACACTATTGGGGAAATAAATATAATAATTTAAAATTGTTAAACTATCTTACTACACAATGCTCCTAAAACAGATTCATATTTACAAATTTTTCTACAGACTAATATTGTAAATCTGGATTTTTTGTGTTCAGAACAAGACGTAACGTTTAATAGATGGTACATATCAATCGTCATTTTTCTTTGTTTTAAGGGGATAAAAAGCTTTGTTTTCTATGGGGACGGGGGGAGGTCCACTAGATAATTTTACCATTCCTTTATTCAATAAAAGTTGTCATACATATAAGTAGTTTGAGAGTAGTAAACAATTCTGGTTGACAACAAGTCAAATTACATCCTACCGGGATTTGAGCCACTACCTACTCGTCGCCAGCAAACCAAACCATATTCGCTTAAAATTTAGACTAGGTGCTCACTGGCGTGAGTAAAAGATACATTTATAGACCGAGGAAACCTTTATCAAAGCCATAAGTGTGGATTTTAATCAAATTAAAGCGATTCAAAAATCCGATCCCAAGAGATTGTATTTAAAGAAACAAAAATAACAAAAATAATCTTTGTAAATAGCTATCATGATAATCTGCTCAACTTATGTGGACACAATGTTATCTTTCCACAATAGGAGAGCTGATTTGTGGGTAAAATAAACTTTAGAAACTATATCTTTTGAGCTAGGTGCAATCTTGTATTGAAAGCTTTGAAAGGTAAATGTGGTTTAAAAATATTTACAGGCTGAGTAATCTAAGCTCGTAAGTTTGATAGCTGGTGAAATAAATTTATAACATAAATAGCAACAATATTAGGACTTGATATTTGAATAAACTACCTTTTGAATTATCTCACAGATTTTAATGCGTTTTCAATTAAAAAAAATCATCAGGAGACTAAAAACATCGTTTAAAAGACTAAAAACATCTTCTAAAAGACCAATAACCTTACTGGTTTTTGAGATAGCACTTAAGCTTGGAAAATCATCAAAAGTTAATACATTCTAGCCTTGAAATGCATTTCTAAAATATACATCTTAGAGAAATTAAACATTTCATGTTTCATTGGTTCTGAAATTTGAAAAAAAAAAAAAGTATAGCAAGATACTCTCCCTTTCATAGATAGTTCTTCTCAGACGTCTCATAACCTATATTTGAGATTTAAAGATTAACATAAAATAACCTCTTAAGCTTTATTAGAGGTTTAAATGGGGGAAGTAAATTTAATTCCATTCTATATAAAGGTTATGCCAAAATAAAAAATGCACACTGGACATTCTGGTAAATATTTCAATGTCTAAACAAATAAAACATTTTCAATACCAGTTTGTGTATGTGTTTGGATTCTACGGTCATTTGTGATAAGGGATGAAAAATAATAATGAAATAAAATTATTTTTAACCATTACTACCCATTGTTCCCACGATTGGAATATACCCAGGAATATTGAAATACTCACTAGAATATGATTTATTGCTTTTAAACACGAAATACAAATAATAATTGAGATCTTAATGCAATAATCTAAATTATAAATGTATTAAATAAATACTTTTCAAAGCAAGCAGTTACAAGATGGTATTAAGCCTAATAATTTATGAATATTTTCTAAATTATTTCTGTACATTATTTAAATAGCAGTATATTTACAAAATTGAATATTGAATATGAAAAACAATGAAACACCATACATGAGACGACCATTATTCGACTATGTGGGACTAAGGTAAAAATATCACCAGCATAGCTATCAGTCAACTCGTGTGAATGTATAGTCATAATTAGTTTATTTAGAAAATAATATAAATTTACATTGACTAACAAATTTTATAACATAAATAATATGGAATTACATTATAGAATCGTTGAGCAGTATGAGCACGGCTGCCAATAAAAAGAGAGCAGGAGGAACTTGGCTGGACGAGATAAACATCTGTTTGACTCATCATGCTTAGGTCTTCATTTCGTTCTTCCTTCATTGTTAAGGCTCATTATTAATTGCTTGAATTCAAATTTTCTGAATTCACAAATATTATGGTAATATTTTAAATTTTTTAAAAACTTGCTGTGTCTTCCGTGTTTTGTTTTTTTTAAAAAAAATCGCTTTATTCTCTTGAGTTTTTAGTCATGTGGCAACCCTGATAGGTTTAATTACCATTGCTTAAAATTCTTTTAAAAACCCTATTTTCTTAAAGAATTTAACTCAGAAGTAATTAAAATATTAATAATCTTAGTATTTATGTAAGATTTATTACTCTTATACGTTCAATTGTAAGATTTTTTCCTACTCCTATCCAAAATTGCTAGAAAAACTACAAGCATACAAATTTTTTTATTCTTCGTATGATACGAATTTTAACCTAATTTTTATTAATCACATACCAACAAATATATTAATTTGAGACTGCGCGTCATTAAATCTAAATTAATATTTTATACAGGCTAAATGATTCAGTTGATTAGGATTTCCTAAATACTTTGGTCATAAATATAAGAAACTAGAGGCCAGATAATAGGAGACCATTTCTGAAAGACTCATGATCAAATTACAGGGGTGTCAAATTTAGTCTTTCCTTGGTATTAAAGAAGGTGAGGTATGATTGTTTCGCCATTAGGTAATCTCATGTCGAGTGAATAAAAAATATTAATTTAAACGTATGGATGCTGTATTTATAGACTAATAGATAGAGTTTAAGGATTTTTTCAGATTGAATTTAATTATTTTGATAGGTATGACAGTGGGGTATAAGTTTGATGAAGAACGGATATTATGTTAGAAGAGATTTGAGCAAAACGTGCATCATATGCTATAATGAGCATTTGCGTTAATCACGTGCATGAAAATAGATATTACTTCTAGGTTATGCAAACTGTTGTGAGGAAGTCCTGTAAATAAATCTGAAGAGAGCAATGACCATGCTGATGTGAACAATTCAAAGAATTAATGGTAGTATGTCTGATGATAGCAATGTTCATGCTGATACAAACAGTTCAAAGAAGTAAGGTTAGTATTTCTGATGATAGCAATTTCATGCTAATACGAACAGTTCAAAGAAGTAATGTTAGTATTTCTGATGATAGCAATGCTCATGCTAATGCGAATATTTCAAGGAAGTAGCGTTTAGTAAATCTAATAGAAATAAAAATGATTATGCAAACAGCGGCAGCTAAGCAGGACAAATAAATTTGACAATCAAGAGCGTAGAAAGCTACTTTTTTCTAGGTGGTACCCGCCTCGGTGGCGTAGTTGGCTAACGCGCCAGTCGTGTTGAGCTCTACCGCCGAGGACGGGGAGATCGAGGTTCGAATCTCGGTCGGGTGAACTGGGGGTGGTTTTTCCTAAATGGTTTTCCACTCTCCTTCCACGCAAATGCGGGTTCACTTCCTCTAAATTCAACCTTCCCAATTCCTAATCCATTAGCGTAATTAGTACCTAGGCGTATAACCCGAACGGGTAGTAAGACGCGGTGATAAATATATTAATATATTAATATTCTAGGTGGTCCGCTTATAAATTCTTGGGGGTAGGCGGGTCTGGACTCTTTTCATAATTACAAAATAATATTTTGAGTAAGCAGGTATGTTGAGATGATGGGTGGGAGAAAGGAGTAAACCAACCCACATAAGATACAAACTCCAGTTCTGACAGCTCCGTTATTTTAAGCTGCTCTTTTCTTAGGGTGACTCCTCAAGTAGGATCTTACAGGTGATAGCAAAAATGTTTTCCTCCTTTTCTTAGACCCTACTTACTCGGCTCATTCCAAGAAACGTCATTTTTTTTTCTAATACCATACGAATGTATGAGAAAAGAAGTACAGTATTTGAAAAGTTTGGCAGAGCTAGTTCTATAATTGGAAGCTTTACAAGGTGCATCTTGAAGGTGAAAATTAAAATATTCATTAACGAATATTTGGTTTATGACATTTACATTCAAAACTGTGGTAAGAGTAAAAATCTTAAACAATAGGTTTTTATATGTATCTGTGGACCCCCTTTAAGAGGCAGTCCAAGAAATTCCAGGGATGGGCCAGACATACTTCCCCCCCCCCCCCCCACCTCACCTTTCTACGCCTATGCTGACAATAATGCTCTTACGAAAGTGAAATGGTCACATGGAAGTAAAAGGAATGTATCTCAGTTTATCACTTCGCTTGTTGACCCGAATGATAATGAGCCAATAGTGAGATTAAATATTGGGATTATGATTTAAATTAAAGAATACACACCCACTTAGATTAGATGGCAAACTATTTTTGAGTTGTAGCTTTTAAACCGATTATACTATAACCACTCTGAATCAATTCCAAGACATTTCCTTTTAGTTTTCTTAAATATTAGAGGGCCTTCCATCCTCTTTCCAGTCAAATAATAATAGGATTACATAAAATTAACCTTCTAATCCTTTTATATTTATGGTAACTACTATGGTTTTTTTTTCCGCATCTTAATACCCGTTCAGGTCATATGCATTTAATTACACTAACTACCTGCCTCGGTGGCGTAGTTAGCTAACGTGCTAGTTTCTTGTTGTGTTTGACTGCCGAGGACGGGGAAATTGAGGTTCGAATCTCGGATGGGTGAACTGGGGTTGGTTTTCCCTAAATGGTTTTCCACTCTCCCTCCACGCTAATGCGGGTTCACTTCCTCAAAATTCAAATTTCCCAATTCCTAACCCATTAGCGTAATTAGTACTTAAGCGTATAACCCGAATGGGTAGTAAGACGTGGTTCTAAATTTATAAATAAATAATTACACTATTTGAGAAGGACCGAGAAATATAGAATTTAGAGGAAATGTACCAGAATTTTTGTGGAGGAAGAATGGGAAAACATTTAGTAAAATCCACTCTTAGTAAACCCAGCTGTGATTTCAACATCTACCCTTTCTTCACACCAGTTTGGGTATTATGTTAATAACACCATCATTTAGCTATCACTGGCACGAGAGTGTGCAAAAAAACAACCATTTAAGGAAATATTTTTACATGCAAAGTTATTTACTTTGCATAGTAAGAGTTTTTTCTCAAAAAACCAATATTTGTTATTCTATAATCATTGTGTTTATTGTAAATTGGTTTTGCTTCGCTCTGAACACGACTGTTTCTTTGGTCAGTATATTTATATAGCATTTTTTTTACAATTAGTATATTTAGCAATAGTATTTGAGCTGCTTTGGTGGATGCATGCTCTAAGGTGCTACTCTTACAATATAGGCTACTAAACTTTCGATCATGGGGCGATCATGGTTCGATCTCAGTCAGGTGTACTATGGGTGATTTTTCCTTAATTGTTTCCCATACTCTCTCCCAATGCAAATGTGGATACACTGCCTCTAAATTAAACCTTCATCATCCCTACCACATTAGCGTAATTAGTACATAAGTAATTAACGCGAATGGATAATAAGACATTGTGTTAAAAAATGGCATTTGAATATATGTGGGGTGATAATGTGTTCGATAAAGATATTATAAATTGGAGGAGACAACATAATGATGAGTTACATATTCTGTTCACAACACAAGCCATGTTAGGATAATCAAATTTTATAGATTACGGTGGGAAGGACATGCAGTGCGAATGGGAGAATCTAGAACATTGCTCAGCGTACTGATTGGCAAACTCAATGGGAAGAGACCATTGGGAAGACCAAGACTCAAATGGAAGGATAGCATTAGAATTTACCTGAAAGAGAGTGTAATGAGCTGGACTAGAGAGAACTAGCTTGAGATAGAGAAATGGTGTATAGAGGTGGTTTAGATATAACTGGTTCAACATAGGGAAAGGTGGCGTAGTTTTGTAATTGCGGCAATGAACTTTCAAGTTCCTAATGTCATATATTAAAAAGTTAATATAATGTGTTCAGCATTCAAATTTAACAAAGACGTTTGTCTGGTTTTGAGTCCAAACGGATTTTTTTTCCAAACGAAGTAAAGTAAGTCCGATGATTATGAGACATTATTTTTATTTTTTTCAAATGATTTTATTCTTTTATAAACAAGTACAGGAAGTAGAAAGATAACTTCAATAATAGGTATGTATACAATTATATATTTGAATAAAATAGTCTTATTTAGCTATGCACCAGTTACGCCAAGCTTAACCACATTTATTTAAAAATAATATCATATAAAATGTAAAAATAAAACAAACAAAATAACTGACCACAAATATCCTGGATGCATCCAACTAAAGGTCTTTTTAATGTCATGGATTTTTTTAAAGCTTATTTAAAAGCACTTAAAATTTACGTTCTTTTAGAGTGTTGAAATATGTAGCTGACGTCCAACTAACATTGCAAGATTTCAACCTGTCCTATGCCACGTTTACACGAGACCAATTGATAGGAAGGTTCAATTGACGCCATTGACTGTCTTGGTGTGGACAGCACTGGCCTGATTTTTTTTTCTGGCAGGCTGTGACTGGTCTGAACAAGCATGTCGACTTGCCCAAACAGTAGGTTTTGAGCTAGTTTGTAGAGTCAATTGATTCCCCCACCACCATTTTTCTTGACTGGTGCTGGTGCCTCAACCAGCGTCAAGCGGACGGTCCCAGGGCTGACTGACCCATCACAAGCCAGTTGCCATCTAATGTGTTGTTTGTTGGAATTTCAGTGTGTCTTTATTTACAGTGCCCTGTGTTTTTTAAAAAAGGTTTTCGATGCTACACACAAAGTGGACAGAGAAAATTCATAGACCTCTACATAGATAGAGAGGTTTCATGGAACCAGTTCCATCAGTTGTGTAAGTAACAAACGCACGTAACACCATATTATGTGAAATTGTGTCTTAGATTAGAATTGAAGGTTTTGATCCAGCCGATGTCAAAACAAAAATAAAAACATTACATTTGTATATGATGGGGATACAACAGAGAAAACTGAAAGCTCAAAGATTAGTCAGGTGGTGTTTATGTGCCTGTTTTGGAGTGCTTAGATGTGATATTTGCAATCTCACAGGCCCTCAAACCTGCATGGCTTAACCTCCGTGTGGGCAGCCCGCTGAAAATTTACATGTAAGTCACTGGCAGTCAACTGAAGCCAGTTGAACCTGGCCATCAGCTGGCCTCGTGTAAACGCAGCTTAAAGGTATTAAATACAAAGGTAGCAAGCTAAAAGATCGTAAACTGAAAACTAGTTTTAATAATGAGTTTTATAGTAAAAGTTAAAATTTATTGACAAGTAAAATATTGCACATTTTAGAATACTAGAAACACAGCCTTAAGGTTCTTAAAGGTTGTAAAGCTTGACATCAAATCTATATTCATCTAAAACAGATTTAAACTTATTTTCCCTTAGATTTTCAACAGAATATTGCCAGATAAATATATATTAGGCGTTAGGCAGGCGAGACAAGTGCAATTTTAGATCTCATGCAAATTATGTTCCCTGTTGTTGATATCTCACCTGCTATCAAGGAATGTAAAATTCAGAATACACATAACAATACTTTTACCGGTTGTTCTCTATGGATGTGAAACGTGGTCTCTTAACTTACATGACGAAACAAGATGCTTAGGAAGATATTTGGTCTAAAAACCAATTATACTAATGGGGAATGGAGTAGGTTACATAATTATGAATTTTATACCACGTATACTCAATACAATACAATACAATACAATACAATGTAGGTATAATTAAGTCTCGTAGATTACCGTGGGCAGGACTTGCAGCGCGAATGAGATAATCTAGAACCTTGTTTAGGGTACTGATTGGCAAACTCAATGTGAAGATACCATTGAGAAGACCTAGGTGAAGATGGGAGGATAACATTAGGATGGTCCTGAAAGAGATAGTGTGTAATGAGGTGGACTGGATAGATAGCTCAAGATAGGGATAGGTGGCGTACTTTTGTAAGTACGGCAATGAGCTTTCGAGTTATTGATGCCATAAAGTAAATAGGTAAGTTAAGTAGGTTGTTTTATGTATTTTTAGATAGTTCAAAATAAGAACTAACTTGATTTGCGTCCATGATTCTATCAAGTTACCGGGATTAACTCTTTTTCAAGTTTAGGTATTTTCTTATAAAGATGGTATGCTCCATAAACCAAAGTGTTATATATATAGCTCTAGCCATATGATCGTGGTGGGCTGTGTCCTCTGTAGCCACGCCCTATAAATAATTAAAGTTTTAAGAATTTTGGGGATAACTACCTAAAACACTTATATAATCAGTGTGCGAGGTTTCAGCTTTTTACCTTATTGGAAGGTTTGAGAAAAATTTTGGACAGATAAAAAATCGATTAAAAGACACCACGTGGCTTTTGATTTTGTTGTTTCTCATGACTGTCTCTATATACGCTTGGTCTGTTTTTAAAAGTCATTAAAACCCAATACCAATTTAGTGAGCTCTCCAAACCATTTGTATTTTACCAATCCATTACTTTCCCAAACAGAAGATCTTCCAAATATGCATCACTCCCCCCGCCCACAAAGATACCACTAAATGAATCTTTGTAATTATGATTATAGTGATGACACGATTTGGTGGTCAAAGGTTCTGAGGTGTCCCTTTCTCAATAGATTGTACTTAGGATGACGGGAATACAGGGTTTCAAATCCTGGTCGGGAGTAATGGAAGAGATATTTCTTAATCGATATGCCACTCTCCCTCCGTGAAAATGTTGGCACGCTACCTCCTAGATTAAACCTTCTTCACTTCTAACACATCGGCGTAATTAGTACATGGGATTATATCCCAAATGGATAGTAGGAAGCAGTGACGAAAAACAAGATAGTAGTTTCAAAACTTAAAAAAAAAAAATAGAATATGAACCAGATTTATATCAGCCAGTGTTTAGATAACCACTTTCCCCTACTTTGAATAGATTTAAACAAAGGCAGTGGTAAACAGTATGAAGTCAATAGTATATGAAACATTTTAAAAATCATATTAAATTATAGTAGTTACATAAATATTTATATACGATTGCAGCTTGGTAAACTAACCAGTCATTCACAATTTATAATATTATACAGCTAAATATAGTATACGTAAAGCATATGTGTGTGATTGATATACTGATATTTGAATTTATGGTACAATTTCACTTGATTAGCCATAATTTTAATTATTTTATATTTTATTAAAGTCTATTAGGGGAATTTTAAATCTTCAAAAATTTTAGTAAACAGCTCAGAAAACCATGTACAGTAGTTTAAACATTACACATTACAATAATCACCAATTTTTGCTAAAAAAGAAAATTATTAATGTGAGAGAAAGACCGAATCATCAAAAATACACAATAATTGAACGTTATAACCAATAACCAGCTAATGTGTTCTAGACCTCTGGTACGCATCTAACACTACTTAGATGTAGGCAGATACAGGAGACATTTTCAAAGGCAACTTAAAGCTAGCTACCTTTTACCAGTTGATGTTGCCTTATGCCTCAGGGAATATATATATATATACCTTCATATCTATATTTAATTAACATATACATGTCAAACTGGATTTAGAGCCAATTGTGGTAGAACCGGTCAGCTGGATACATCATCACGATAGCATTTAAATATACAAGCTTCAGTTGTGGGCATGATCGCTAATGCAAGAGGTATGCCTATCAAAGAGCCGAGATGCGTTGGAAACGACGAGAAATCAAACGTTATCTAACGGTTTGTTTGTTATTTCAAAACTTGCTTAAAATAAAAATAGATTTGATAGGTGTCAACACGTCCCTATAAAATAAGAAACCTTACATATTAAGTTTAACAATGTTTATATATACATATATATATATATGGAAAACTATCCCATTTTATGATACGTTTTACGTGAATTATGGAAGTTATAAGATCGGTTAGAAACAAATATATAAACCCTCCCTCCCCCCGCCCTCCAAATAACAATTTAATTTATAATGGCCTCTCCAAAATACATAAGACTATTGTTTTAGTATTTTTAGAGTTCAAGTCACTGGAAAGTCTACTGATAAAGAATGCCTACTTCCCCAAGGAAATAAGGTCGAGAATCGCCATGGCCAAGGAAGCTTTAAACAAGAAGAGGTTACTGCTGCTAACAGGCAATTTGAGCTTGGAATTGAGGAAGATACTGATGAAATGCTACATTTAGAGAATCGCGCTGTTTGGAGCAGAAACTTGGACTCACAGGACGATGGAAAAGAAATACTTGGAGAGCTTTGAAATGTGGTGCTGAAGAAGACTTGAGAAGATCAGGTGGACGAACAGGGTGGCGATTGAAGTAGTTCTAGGAAAAGGGGTTCAGAAGAAAACCATTTTGGATGTTATTCTTCAGTACAAATCAAAGTGGATTGGACACCTCCTTAGGATGAAGTGTCTTCTGCACGATGTTTTAGAAGGAATGGTTGAGGGAAAGAGGAGCTAGCCAGAAGGATTTAAATATTAGATGACTTCAAGGAAAGAAGAAAATTCTGGGATCTGTGTGAGGAGGCAGAGGACAGGGCGCATTGACGGTCTAAGTTAACTGACATAAGGAATTGACCTGTCGTAAGACAGAACACCGAATAATAATAATAATAATAATAATATAAGATCTTGAGAATTGCCATCCTCATAAAAAAAACATGAACTGAGGATTTGATTATCCGCATGCATTATTTACGCTAACAGAATAGGGGTGAGAAGGGTAGAGTTTTAATGTAAATGTACCAGCATTTTGGTGGGAGAGTAGGAAACAATTTAGGAAAATAAAACTCAGGACATCCAGCAGAGATTCTAACCCCACTATCCCTGTTACCAACAAACCAGTCTAATACGAGAGTAACGCGCAAGAACATGCAACCACCGATTTGGGTCATTCTAAAATGAACACTAGTCTTTTTCTTTGGTAAGTTAGGCACACTAGCAGTGACACTATGCACGTGGCTTAGTTGTTTTAGCTGTGGCCAGAGTCCTGACCCGCCAACACAACAAATACTGATAGAAGTGGCATCAAAATTTGTAAGTCAAATATACGATTTATATTTTAAATGAAAGATTGCAGAATTTTCAAGAAAACTTGACATAAACTAAGTGTTTGGCTTTTTTTTTAATGTATCAATTAACTACTCCCAATCTTAATCAGTTTACCATTTCTCATAATATTGTAAGTATCAGCTCATATTGACATCAAAATTAAAGATGGTTATACATTAAAATATTATCATCTTATAATCACGAACAAAAGCATTAAATCTTAAACAATATAATTATTGTAAATAATATTACATACAATGTAAGTGAAACTCGAATATAAATATATTAAATATAAATATATATATAAGCTAATATATAAACTAGACTAATGATACTGAAAATACTATATTACTAGCAGTATACACAAATAACATATACTACAGCCTAATTATTTTAAATAATATTCATCAAAGTACAAAGTTAGCCTAAAGTTGAAAGTAACGCCGACTTTTATTAAAGTATTTTTCCTTACACTTGAGCCTTTCCGACAAATCAAAATAGTCATGTAGGCCTACTACGGTAAAATTTCTTTTGGGACATTTAATTCAGACTAAATAATTAAAGATAAATGGCATAGTCGAATAGGCTTTATGTCAAATGATCTGACATCAACTTTGCTGCACACATTGCAATCGTGTAGCCACATCTTTCAAATAATTGTTTGTCATGTTAAATATTTTACTTTATTTTTGGGTGAACATTGTGTGTGTGTTTGTGATTTGTGTGTTTCTTTATTTTAATGTGATTCTGAATATTGTTTTGTGTTTCTAGCCGGTTTTTGTGCTTCTGTGGGTTTTAAATGTGTTTTGTGTTTACGTGTGTGTATATTTGTGTTTATGTATGTAGTTTTGTGTTTCTGTGTGTAGTTTTGTATTTCTGTGTGTAGTTTTGTGTTTCTGTATGTAGTTTTGTGTTTTTGTACGTGGTTTTCTGTATTTGTGTGAATTTTTGTGTTTCTGCGTGTTTTTATATTTCTGTGAGTAAGTGGTATTGTTTTTATGTGTGTATATGTGCTTCTGTTTATTTTATGTGTTTGTTTTGTCTTTGTGTTTTGGTGTATATTTGTGTTTGTTTGAATTCTTAAGTTTATGTGTCTGTTTTTAAAAAAATTGTGTTTGTTTTGTGTGTAGATGTGTAAGATTTATGCGTGCTGTGTGTGCGTGTGTACGTGCGCGCGCACGTAAACCACGTCCTTGCCGACTTTGGCTATCCCCATATTTAAACTAAGGAGATTGAATGGAATCCAACACCTTACCTCAATCATTAGAGTGTCTGCGTACTTAGCTAAGGGTCCAAGATTCAATTCCCGGCATGGCCGAACATTTATAGTTGGTGAAATGTGGGTTTACCCTCTCACATTGATAAATTAATGGCCGGGGCTGGATTTTGTGCCTGTCCTAGTCTTAAGTTAGACCAAAGGATATATGAAGCTACAACAGGCCTAGCCAGCTGGTAGTGGAAATTATATGGCTTGAATAAATTAATAGTACGGAACTCCACACGGACTTTCTCGCTCTATTGTTTAAAAATTGAGATATTTACTCAAAACTCGTAGTATATGTGAAACGAAATATAATATACACTAGCACACCCGAGCATAAATTGCACTATATTTATGTAAAATTTTTTGAGTCCCAGTTTTAGATTTTATAATTTTACTTTTAAAGAATTAATGTTCTCACTTGTATGTTTGGACCTTTATCAAGTTTTGGTCCGATCGGTAAAATAGTTTAGGCTCTAGTTGGATGTAGAGACAGACAGATACACAGACAGAAATTCAAAAATAACTTTTTCTGATTCGTGGGGGGTGGGGTCTTGAAACGTCGAGATTCATCAAAATCTCGAGTTCGATTTTTTTACTATCACAATACTTTCTTTACCTGTAAGATAGCGAGAAAGTAAAAACTGAACCGGACCATAGGCTGGAAACAGTAATAGATGTAAAGTAAAGATTGAGAGAAAGAAGGTACAATTGAGATCAAACGTATCCACATTTCTGAGGAGTGAGAGTGGGAAATCTTTGAGCTAAAAACATTAACTACACCCAGCCATGATATAAACTTGTACTCTACCTATCCATCACCGTCAAACAAGACTAGACGAGAGTAACGATTTAGCCGTGTGCCCACCAATGTGAGTTTGGTTCACTCTTATTACAAATAATAAACATTAGGTTCTTGTTCACTATATATGCGCATGCGTAAGAAAAAATTATGCCTGTGATTACATATAGTGGAGTAACGATAAGAAGGCATGTTTATAACATTTACAAAAAAAAAAAGTTTGATTAAATATTATTAAAATGTAGTCCTGATTTTTTTTGAACAGCATTGATTCAATATTTCAAAAATGACAGCTAGGAATTATATAATTTGACGTTAAATGATATTAAAGTAGTTTTAGTATATTTTTTAATATCTGATAACTTAATTTTCCTTCCTGTTGCAATTCTACTATAGTTATGTTAGCTGCAGGGTAAGCTGGTTTACGCAGCTATTTTCTCTAAGGGACTCACCAAGAACTAGAACGCATTTGTCAAGTAAGATAGTGTATATTTTTATTTGACCAGTGTATATCTCCCCGAGAGATGTGTGAGCTCAATCGTAACACAAATTTGAATGAAAATTGATCCTAGTTTACGCAATAAAACACAGCGTGTGATTAGTTGCCTAATTTCCTGTTGTTTTATAACTCATGAAATGTATTGCTTAGATAGGTCCAATATGGTCAACAGAATCTGTCAGGGAAATATTCACCTGTTTTGAGATAAATACGAATTCGACTTAAAACTAGCTTTAATTTGAATTTTACTTTTTGATATTAGATAATTACTTATATTTGTACAGCATAAAGTAATTACAACCCGCTTTGGTGGCCCAATGGTCTAAGGCGCTACTCTCGAAGTTAACTAGATTGCTGATGATGGGGAGATCTAGGTTCGAATATAGGTTGGGTATATTGGGGTGGTTTTCCAAAATAGTTTTCCACTATCCCACCATGCAAATGCGGATACACTTACTATAAATATAAACATCCTTATTCCTTGAATAATCGGTTTAGTTAGAACATAAACGTATAACCTAAACGGATATTAAAACACGGTGCTCTCTATATTTTTTATTTCATATATTATTACACCATTCCCTTGTAACTTATAAATATAATTATATGAACATATATAATTATTTAAAAAAGCATTATTGGCTTGATGTAATTAATGTATTTCTTCCAAGTTATTATTTTATCAATTTTTATCACATATATTTGGTAAATGACCCATATGCAGGGGGGTCGTTTGTAGGTATGCTAGTCTCTAATAGATAAATATATTATTACATAGCGCAAATGCCTCCCTCGTGGCAAAAATTTAATATCTAGGTAAGATAGTGAAAATACAGACAGATATTTAATTATTTTAATCGTATTTAGCTGGTATCAAACCAAGGTCTATAAATAATTGTAAAATATGTGTAAGAGATTATGTAGTTGAGTTTTTAAAATTTAAACCACTAGCCATTAGTGAATCAATTTACTAAAAACATATTAATTATACGTCAGAGACATAATAATGTTCAAAAATATATTTTTATTTATTAGTGCACATCTCTAACACTACATTTAAGCGTAGTATCTCTAGGTTTGCATTATTGTTAGCTTGTATCAATAAAATGAGCTAAACTGCTTAGTCCCAAAATACCAGATTTAGATCTACTTGTCTATAAAATTTTGATTCGATTGAACATCTTTTTTTATGTTAAAGAAATATAAGTGAAGATTTCCTTGTGCAATTGTCCGTTTGTACTGCAACTATGTACAGTACGTAGCATACGTAAACACTTGGAGGTCGAAGATCACAGTGAAATAACCCCAAACATTTATTATTCACATCACACATCATCAGGATATAGCTCTATTGAAATTCGTTATTGACATCACTATAGTTTAATTGCTATAAATAAATAAAAACATTATAATAATAATGATTTTTACAATTTTAATTATTATTATCATAATCTTTGGGTAATTTTACACCATAAATATTATTTTGAAATTTTATGTACAACCTTTCATTTCAAAGATATAGATTTATATTTGTAGATCATTTTAAGGAAGAATGGTTTTTGGTCAAGCTAGAAATTTGACTTAAAAATATTTTGGCAACAAAATAGCGTTTTTGTATAATCCTAATGCTTCTATTCTAAATAAAAGATTTTTTTGTGTAAATCAAAGTTGTAGGCTATATAAAAGATGCAAGAAACTTTGGGTTTTGACAAGTATTTAAAATTGGGATAGCTCACGTTTTCTTAGATTATTATTACTATCAGCACCTTGTCTTACTACCGTTCGGGTTGTACGCACTTACGCTAATGTGTAATGGTAGGGTGATTGTGAGAGGAAATGGTGGACCAACAGTTTAACGTGGGATCCGAACTACGGTGGAGGCCTTGAATTAAACACATTCACTAGTTGTGATTAATACACGTCTTGTCATAGATGAAAGAAGGGTTTAGCAATCAGATAAGTCTGTGCCGGGACCGAAGATTGAACCCTGGACCCCCAGCTCAGAAGTCCAACACCTTACCCCTAGACAACGTGGTTTTAAAGGGATTTATAACGAAAGTTAAAACCAAAAAGAAATATATCTCCATTCTTGTCTTCTTTATATATTCTTGATGTCCCAAAAACAATTCATCCAAACATATTTGTTCGAATCTCATCTGACTACTCATTTGGTCAATCCACATTTAGGATTTATAGAAAATACTCCCACATTTGCTTGAGGGTGAGTCTGACTAAGAAAAACACCGTTAGTATACCCCACAAGGATTTGAACCCTTACCTCCACCACATTGACAAAACAAACCAAATGAAATTGACATTATAGCATGATAGTATCGCCTTAGACCATTCGTCAGGTTTTAAGAAGTTGAATGCACCTAAAAGTAATTTGGAATATGATTTAATTCCATCTTTCAGCTTCATATTCGATAATATTGGTGGATTTGAATTATATATAGGGGGGAGGCATTTAATCCGGGGGGTAACTTTTTTCCAAGCACCTCCTACCCCCCAAACCCAACAGTTCCGCCACCATTAGATTGAATTAGGGAAATCTTCAGTTTACTCAATTTTTTGGGGGCCGCGATGATCCTCGTACTGGAGACCCTTCATTCAGTAATCAAAAGCGCTAACATTAAGCTAAGGTGTCGTACTTTCTGTCTACCTGCTTTGGTGGTCGAATGGTCCAAACCAAAGAGTACCTTTTGTAATAGACTGGACTATCGAAGATGGGATTTTAGGGGATTTAGTTGCCATCGATTGTACAGAGGGTAGTTTTAACTAAATGCTTTTATACTCTCCTTCCAAACAAATTAAGGCACACTTCCTCTAAGATAAAACATCCTCATCCCTAATACTTTATTGTAACTATTGAATATACGTATAACACGAACCGCTTGTAAGACGGGATACTAAAACAACTATCTGGCTAGTTCTTTATGACTAAGACATATTTTAAAAAGTTTTTGTTGAAATTAATTATTTTTGGATTAAATCATTTGTGTTTTTAAATTAAGGACAGAAAAAAAAATTCCTTATAATTAATAAAATCAAAAGTTAGACACATGTAATAAATTATGATGGCATCTTATGTGAGAGATTTTTTTGTGTTCGCATGCTTTAAACATTGTGTAAAAATTATCCAAATAATATCTTGACAACAAAGGGGTATTAAAAAAAAATTTTTTTTAAGAAATGATGTATACAATACCAGATTACCTTGGTCTTGATTTCCCTAACTACTCGTACTAAATTAAACTTATATATATGTTTAAAAAATTTTAATCCTTTTTTTACGTCTTATTATCCATCCAGGTTTTCCATCGTGATGGGAAAGTTAGAGTTTTTGAATAAATGTACTTGCACTTGCTTTGAGGAAGAGTGATAAACCATTTATAAAATAAATACTACACCAAGCCTGGTGTCACACCCCATTCTATCCGTCACAGGCAAACTAGACTTGACGAGGCTTTCATTTAATCCACGTGCCCATCAATGAGATGATTGTTTTGATTATTTATCAGCACCGCGTCTTACTAACCATTCGGGTTGTACGCCTATGTACAGTACAAATTAAGCTAAGATAATAGGAATAAAGAAGAGTGCATTTATAGGAAGTGTACCCGCATTTATGTGGAGGAGGAGAAGAAACCCATTTAGGAATATGTCCTCAGTACATCTGACTGGGATTGAACCCTGATATCCCGGTCATCAGCAGTCTAGTCTATTGCGCGAGTGACGCCTTAGACTATGCGGCCACAGAATCAGGTGCAATGATTGTTGATAAGCTTTGTTTGTAGCTTTAGTGTTTGTGTTTTCAGTGCCACACGTGTCAATAACTTGTCCAGAAAAATATTTTTATATTTACCTATCCCCCCCTACCTCTCATAATTTTATTAACATTTATTTTTGTACAGAGCCCGATTGGTCAGAAAGATTTAAGGTGGGATGGAAAGGGGACACGAGAAAAAGCTAGTATTTTGCAGTGTTTATGGAAAAACATTTTTTTGGCCAAAATAAAACAAATATTGCTCCAGTAGAAACATAGAGTTTAATTTTCTTCGCATGATCACCTCAAAATTTCTTGAATATCTGTAAAGTGTGTTTTGGAATTTATTACAACTTTTTCTCTTCATTATTTTTTTTTAATAATGCCACTATGCTCATGACAGATTTCAGGAACTGTTGATATCAACATACGAACAAAATTAAACTTTTTGTTTCTACTGGAACAATATTTTATTTACTTTGAAGTTTTACCATAAAAAAGGAAGAAACACTGGACTTTTATCGCGTCCCTTCCATCCCTACTTAAAGCACTGAGCAAAACATATAACTGTAGTTCTACCTTTCTCACCTAGCTCCACGCCAGAATGATCGACTGGTGAAACAGATTATACATAAAGTAGTTGGGTCTCTAGTTATCATCCAGGCAGGGTACATTTAGAATTGTTTCTCCTCAAATAGGTTTTACTTCCTATCTCAGGCCAATTTGGCTGTATTTACTCTTTCATTGTTATCCAGAAATGGCTAAAATAATCCTTTAAATGTACTTAGAATAAAAAATACAGATTTTAAATACTATGGATACTAAAATGTGTTTCGAATAAAGAAGAGTCGGGGTTTTAATCCCGTGCAATTAAAAATTAAATTAACTATAATATTTTATTGTTTACGGACTAAATATTCCTTCATTCTAACTAAAAATTCCTCGAATTAACTCTATTCCGAGGAATACTCTTGAAAGTCTTCTACAATAATTAATCAAGATTTCTGTGGAAGCTTTCGAACATTCTCGCTGAAGACTTTAGGTAAGAATCAAATGTATCTTGTTTTAAATGGTTTTCTTCCATATTGTTGTAGTCCATTTTAATATTCTCATTTAAAATTGATGACCTCGTCTCATCGTTATTAGAGCCAGAAATTTTGTTCATTTCAACATGGAATAGGTATCTCGATTGAAATATCTAATGCGAAAAATCCTGTTAAATTTACCTTGCAGTCAAAGCGTGAGACTCGCATTTTTATCGTGAGTCTTTACTATGAGATCGGGGCTAGATTTAAAACCGGGAATACTTGTAATTATTGTCCTGTCAGACACTTTGGATCAGTCGGTGGCGTGTATGCCTATCCAAACTAATGAACTGGGTTCGATCCTTGGGATGGCCGAAAAATGAATCATTGGTAAATTTGTGGTTTATACCTTTAACAAAATGCATTAATGTCTGGGGATCGGTTGTTTTGTCGTTTTTAGAATTAATCTTGTATATATATTATGTGCTGATATAATCAATTGTTTATGAAAGTTAAAGTTATACAGTATAGATCCCAAATTGTGTTAATAAATAAGTAGGTATTAAAATGCGATTTTCTCATCCTGTATCTATGGGATACGTACTAAAGTGATCATGCCGAATTTGTTTACCTGCTTTGAAGAATATCAGAAGCATACGAGGTATGTGCATCAAAATCACAACAATGTTTGTAGTCTCTGAGCCAGATATGGCAACACCGCTGGTTTACATCGAACTAAACTAACCTAGCTCCAAGTAATGAAAAACTATTACCGTTTTCCTATTATACTTTGGAGAATGACATACAACGTGATAGCTCGTTCCCGCCATCAATGTGGGCACAGGATGTTTGACATGATACCATGCTATGCGGTTGTTGGTTTTTCTCAATGAACTTTTGTTACAAGGTGCACCTTTGATACATATTTTCGGGCGCTTTCGATATGAAGTTTCTCCTCTTATGCGCTTTCGATGTTCTCTGTTATTTACCGTATATTTGTTGACATTTTCCCAAGTAGCACTTCTATCTAATATTCCTTTATTAAGTATTTAATAACTCTTCTGTAAAATAAATAAAAAAATATATTTCTATATTAGTAAACGTGTAGGTCTATAATTTTTACCACGTATTAGTAGACCTAGATTCTGGTGTTTTACACAAACATTAATTAGGTTTAATTGATCAGGGATATGTAAGGTAGAGTTTTAATGGAAAGGTGCCTGCAGCTGCGTGGAGGGAGCTTGGGAAATCATTTAAGTAACAAATCTCTCAATACATCTGACCGGGACTCAAAACCCCATGTATCGATAACTATCGATACAGTCTAACATAAGAGTGACTCATTAGACCATGAGGCAACCAATGCGGTTAGTAGACACATAGAAGAGATTAGAGTGGAAGGGGGGAAGCAAACAATTTTCAACTGCATGGCTCACTCTTACTGCTACGAGCAGATAACTTGCTAGCAGTTACATAACTATACTAACATATAAATAATCTTAAATTGTGATTTTACTTGAACTTGATTATCTGACCATGTTACACTTTTATTTTTATTTTATATCCACTACTGTTTCCATCCTAAGGATTGAGTCAGTTTTTTATCAAGTCATATATTTTCCACTACCGCCTGGCTAGGCCTGTCTTACCTTCATATGCCTTATAATCTAATTAAAGACTAGGACAGGCACAACATCCAATCACCAGCCGTTAATTTATCACTGTGAAAGGGTAAACCCACATTTCACCAATGGTAAGTTTTTCGGCAATGCCGGAAATCGAACCCGGGAGTCTTAGCTCAAATGACAGACACGCTACCAACTTTGCTAAGGTGTCGAATTTTAAAATATAAACTTAGGTTTTTTATAGGAATATAATGTGGCATGAAAAACATCATTCAAATATATATATATTATATATATATATATATATATATATATATAATCTCGTACAAACTAGTATAAATAAACAGTGATAAGAAAATTAACCAAATAAATATAAAGAATTAATATTTTTTGTTGCTTGTATTTTATCTATGCTCCTTTCCATTCGCTCCGTATTGTATTATGTCATTATTAATATTTAAATTAAAGGTATTTTACATATTTTTTTATAATATCGACAAAGTTGACATTAAGATCGAACTTCGAACATTTATATGTGCTTGAATTGTTCTAGAAGTGAATTATCTTGTATAGTATTTTATCCAGCGGTATTTTAAATAATCATTTGATTAACTACATGTATATACTAGTTATCAATGGTCACAAAATATGGCATCAGGCTAAAGGTACACAGCTAGGATGCAGCATTATGATGACAGCATAAATATATTTACAATTCAAGTATAACTTCTAGTAAGGATATCCACACATTCACACTAAAGATTAGGGGGATAATGTTAAATATCGAAGAAATGTAACCCCATTTCATCAAGTGAGTGGTGGACATCATTTAATAAAATCCACCTAATTAGGCCTACACTTGAACGGGATTCAAACCCTTATATTCCCGTAGCCGGTAATTTACCCTAATGCGAGCGTTACTTGATAATGTAGCTGTTATTTAGCCAAATTTATAAGTTTAGAATATTACTTTAATTGATGTGTAATTTAATGTACTAACTGTAATATGTAATTTGATAAGAAAGCTATTCACTCCAATGATCATACCATCTAGGGTGTCAATCTTGTAAGATACTGGGTTGACAGGAAAGTCAAGGCTAGATTATCTCAAGGGGGGTTAAAGGGTGGTCTTTTGAAATGTGGTTTTTAATGTAGTTTCCCTATACCCTCTTTAAACAAATTCGGTTACATTCTCTTTAAGTTAACGGCCAAAATCCAACCCCTTAAAATAAATCAGTAATAACTTGGTTCGGAACGTACCAATTACAACAATCTAAAAGAATTTACTACCATAAGGTTTACTGATATAATTAAAATGGTTATTTTAAATAATTACTGATATAATTATAATAGCTATTTTAAATAATTACTGATAGGCTATAGTTTTTTAACACCGCGTCTTATACCTGTCTGGGCTATACGCTTATGTTATAAATAAGCCAATAGTTTTAGGGATGATGAAGGCTACATTTAGAGGAATGGTAACCACATTTGCATGAGAGAAGAGGGGAAAATCATTTTGGAAAAACTACCCTCATGCATCCGACCAAGATTCTAACATTGATTTCCCCGTCATCGGCAGTCTAGTCTAATGCGAGAGTAGCGCGTTAGATACTGATATAATTACAACAATTATTTAAAATTCGTTTATGAGGAATATTAGATCTTGCATAATATATATTTAATGCAAATCTTTGTTCGCTAATATTTTTTTACTAAACTTTTATAAGTTATTATCTGGATAATTGACACTTGAAAACTCTAAGAGTGATCTCTTGAAACATTTTCACTTCTTAGAAAGACGTAATATCAAGATTTGAGTCTAGTGCACCCAGAGTTTAAAAATGGATGGTTTACGGCTCTCAGCATTAGACAACTTTTGATTACATATCAAATCATGCCAAACTATTTTGTGCAGTCTTCTTTCCCAAAAAAAGGTATATAATTGCAAATCGATATCACCATCACTAGGATAACATATAGATTACCTTTAAACATTAATCACCTCTTTTCTACTTTAAATTCTCAACTGAACGCTAGATTTTATTACATTTTAAGGGGAGCTACTTCAACACACAATTTACGCACATGGTGAATAACGCATTAAGCTTATCATGTGTGTCAGGGAGATCGAGGTTTGGATCCTGGTAGGATCTATGGAGGACGTTATTCCCAAACGTGTTTCCTCCTTCTCTCCACACAACTTCGGTTACATTTCCTCTATGACTACACATTCCTTACCCCTATCCCCTTAGTTTAAATATGTAAATGTCCTGAATGGGTAGTGAGATCAGGTAGGGCCTATACATTTTTGTGGACATATTTAGTTTGATAAAATAGCAACTATACATAATTGAAGTTTAGTGTTTTGTGTTATACACATATCTCATTTTGTTTATTATTTCCTCAAAATGGTCAATTGACTTAATCATTCCCTCCTTTTAAAAAAACAAAATTTTATTGTGAATATCAATGCGATTTTTCAAATACAGTATGACTCGTATACTAGCTTTGAATTATTATTAAAAATCCATTATATTTAAAAAATTTAATTATTTGTGAGTGGCTGCATTTAAAAATGACAAAGTGGCCATTATTAAAAGCTGAAATGGCTATTTTCTGATCTGAACTATAATAAGTTTGTAAAAATACCCCCGCTATATAATTTGACAAGCATCTATCAAATTCCCTATAGTATTTTTATCTTTAAATTTTAGACTACATCAATAGTGGATTTATAATTGCATAGCTATTAAAAAGGGGTCAGACAATTTCTAATATAGATAAAAACCATTTTATATAAAGAGGTTCTGAATTATAATTTGACAAAAATTAGTTGTAACTTTGGTTTACATAACTTTGAGAACATATTACACAGAAAAAAATTGTAATACACTAAGTCATAAATGATCATTCTTAGATTATTCATAAACTATTTTTTACTAAATCAAATACAATGTAATTTCTTATAATATCTTAGCAAATAATGTAGTTTGAATTCATCGTAAGAAAATATCTGGCAGAGGGAAAAATATTTCATGTTTATATAATGATATTGAACCGTTACTAGTCAGAGCAAATACGCTGATATAGTTAGTTACATTCCACTTGAGTTTATGAAATCTTTACCTTTCTTTCCGGCGCTGAGACTGGTTCGGGAGGGGTGGAGGGGGTACTGTAGCAAACTTTTACATCCTCGTGGTCATGTTGATGTTGACTATCCAGACGACCATGATTCGTATACTCGGTGGCCATGGAACCACCTAGCGGAGAATGTTGGTACTCCGCTCGGCGGTATTCGACTGCAGCGCCCTCCAGGATGACAGATCAGATTTACACGTTTTTCAAAAAGATAGAATAGATTCAAAATAAAAGGGAATGACAAATGTCTAAACCCTAGTTTAAAAACAACAACAATGAAATGGGTATTATGAAGTAAAATTAACGCAAATTTTGGAAACGAGATAGCTGTTTTTTAATGTTAGTTTGCGCACAAGTGAAATAAATTTCTAAAGGGATTTTTAAGTGCGATAGAAAATAAGAAGGTATCGCAACAAACCATAAATTTTGATTTACATAACAAAAAGATACAAACATATACAAAGATCAAAGCTAGTTTGGTACATTGTTCATTTTGCTAAGAAATCTTTTTTCCTTCGCTTTATTCTTACAAACATTTACGCTTTTATAAATAATTACTTATCTCACTAGTTTTTATGGCGTCTATGTTGAGGTTTTTATATAGTAGTAAAATATTTTAGGGGCTAGCATTGAATTATTATGTAGCCTAATAAATAAAATATAAACAAGTTCTTCACTCCCCCCGTAGAAAAGGCACTTTCGTTAAGTAGGCAGACAACAACCGAGATTCAATACACACACAATTCGTTATTTAAAAAAAAGTCTTATTACGCAAATGTTTGTTTACACTGCCTAAGCCTAAATTACAAAACAACCTTTTTTTTTGTCTGCTCTATAAATAAAGGCGCCTACAAATACTCAAATTATTTTAAGTGTTTAGTACCGAAAACATCGAAATGACAACAAACTTACACGTCTGCCCTTGAAATGACACTGTATCCCGTAAACATTGATAGAAAATAAATTATATATTTTAACCCTGTAAATTTATCCGTATCAAAGACAATTGGAAGTTTTATTCACTTTTTATTTTGTGTGTGGGCATTAACTTGTATTTATTTCATTTCATAAGAAAAAAAAAGACACCACTGACAGTTAGAGTCAAATCTAAGTCATTATTTTTTCATCCACATGAACTCTTCTTAAAAAACAACAACTAACCCGCGCAATATAATTTTTTATCTTGAAAGTTACTATCAAAAACTTGTGTGTTCTTTTTATTTTTTTTCTGCGGAACACTCGTCTAAAAAAGTTGCCCGTTCACAAGCTTGTCTCATAACGAACTGCTTGGTACGAAAAAACCAGGAGGGGGCTACGAGCGTTTGGTGCGTGGTGGGGTGAGGTGGCGAGGGGAATTGGTTAAAGAGGGGAGGGAGGGAAGGATAAAAACAGGAGAAAGAGAGGCGCGGGGAAACAGGACGAGAGAAGGGAGAGAGGTTTTTTTTCTTGATTTTTTTCACAGTTTGAATTTAGCTTTGGTTGAATTATACTAGTGTTGATCCTTTAAACAGAGAATTCTTTAAATTTAAATCTAGTTTTAACAGAAAAACGCATAATAGACATAGAACACCTATAATAGTTTCACAGACACACTTGATTTTTGTGGCCTACGAAATTAAGATTAAACGAATAGTTTTCTACTTTTAGTGATTTTTACCCGCCATTGATTGCAATAAGTTTAAATTAAAAAGGACGAATTTAAAGGCAGTGTGACCCGCATCAGATGGCATGCGGCCTAGGGCATCAACTTCATCTGGTACGGTTTGCTAGTGTTGAGGAAGTCTGGGCTTAATTCCCGCTGAAGGTAATTTTTCCTTAGTGGTTTCCCACTAATATTCCACGAAAATGTGGGTACATTTCCTAAACATTCTACTTTACTCATTTGTACACCAACAGTGTAATTAAAATGCTTTTATCCCAAACGGGTAGTAAAATGGAATGGAACAAAACACCCATAATTATATTCTTCCTATTGTATGACCAATCCGATTAATAAAATACAATTTTATTAGTATTATTGCTTAGAATCAAACTATGGGTCCTTAAACCAATTGAACAAGCAAAAAATGAGTTAAACAGATGGCAAGGAGGGTTCGAACATCACTCAAACTTGAACAATCCGCTTAGGCATGTCCTACAAGTTAGAGTGTCCATTGAACCCATTCTCTAGTCAGAAACTAAATAGTCTCAAAAGTAAAAATAACAAAAATTCTATAGTTTTCTACTGAAGTATTTTCTCCCCTAACCATCCATTGAAAAACTTTTAAAAATTCTTCACCTTTTCATTTTGATGAGTATAAATTCATTCAGATAGGTTTGCCTTTTACAAACATGTATTTTACACGTTCTTCTATAAAGAATGGGTAGTAAAATCTTAAGAAATAAAAACATCTTGTTTGACAGAAGAGTTGTGATGGTAGGGGAAAAAAAATATTGAAAAGAAATACCCGTGTCTTAGTACTTAGGTCTCGACGTTTTATTAGCATAGCTACCATAAACAAACCTGACTCAGGTAAACATTCTTTTGTTTAAGAATTGTGAGCCAACCGGTTGAAATGTTCAATTTGGTAAAGTGTTAGATTATTGGTTCAAGTACTTACTTACACATGAAACACAGGTGAATCAATTATACATTTCAACTTGGACTAGAATGTTTGCATATTAAAATTTATAACGTCTTCTTATAAGAGATGCCCTTAAATGTGGACAATGATATAAATAAATATTTATATTAGCAAAATTATGTGAAGCAACAAATTGTAAATGATTACAAAGATGCTTTATTATACTTAATTTTCTTTTACAAACTTTACTACAATCTTTACTAAGATGCTTTGACTTGTAATTTTAGTTTACTTAAACAAAATTATGTTCCTTGCTTTTTTTATTCTACTTTAGAATTTTTTTCCCCCATACAACAGAAAAATTAAAAATGACAATTTCTTGTTAATAGGTTAATATTGTACAATGACTACATCATTTTTTTCGCTGTGTCTTAATATCCATCTGGACATTAGGCTACTTATATTAACTTAATTGGGTAGGGACTAAAAGGGTTGAATTTGAGAGAAAAGTACCCTCATTTGTATTGAAGGAGAGAGGAAAACCATACAACCAGCTGAGTAAAACCTCGATCTACCCATTTTGTGTACACCAGACTAGATAATCCTGAAATCTAGCCTACGGTATTTCTATTTCAAACTTTATTACAATAAATTCTCCCATTGATTTGTCAAGTCATATTTTATATTTTTAAGTTGATGACATTGCTTAGCGATATTCTAGGTGTGTTTAAAATTATATATGCCTTCTTTCTGTTCTTAACTATTTTGTTGGAAGTAGTAAAAATTAAAATAAACTTTTAATTTGGAGTTTTAATAGATAGATGAAAATTATCATTATAAGTTACCTGTTGATATCATTCACTTCTATTATTATGAACCAGATTTAAATAACGAACAGTTTTTTAAATAACACTGGATTTATTGATGTCTGAAATATAGCTTGGATTTCCGGTAAGCAATCCCCTTAAAATTCGTTTTACTTTTTTATATGAACATGTTTAAGTTGATGGAAAAAGGAGCATGTTTCAATCCACGAGAGCACCTGCATTTCCTTACCATATTTACAATAAGATGATTAGTTATTAATGCTTGATTAGAAATAAATTTTATTTGGATACGTTTAGATTTATTACTTGGCTTTATTACTTTCTCGCTATATTACATGTAGAGAAAGTATAGTGATCATAAAAAAATTCAAACTCGAGATTTTGATGAATGTCAACGTTTCCTGACACCCCTTCCTCGAATCCTAAAAAGTGGTTTTTGGACTGCCGTCTGTCTGTCTGTCCGTCTGTATGTCTGTCTGTATCTCGGGCTAGAGCCTAAACTATTTTTTACCGATTGGGCTAAAACTTGGTATCTAGAGTTTCATAGGGTTGCCACGAGGGTTTTTGGAATTGGATACCTAACCCTAAAATTAAGGGTAGTTTACTGAGGGGCGTAAAGAGAAAAAATAGATTTTATTTAAATCGTCTTTAACTATTTTGATTAAATATCATTTCTAAGCATTGATTAATATTACAAACAAAATGGCTACTCTCAATTTTTCGTCAAAATGACTTAAAGGTTTCCGGTCTGATGCGTAAATTATAATATTTTATCATATCTCTGTAACTCTTTGAAATATGAAATTACCTACCATCGCATATATGTAGGACTAATTACAGTAAATATATTTATTTGAAACATATTTTTATAAAACCAATAATTTGCATGCTATACGAATATATATATACTTTTTTTTTTAACTTTTTCAACATTAAAGGTAAAAGTATTGTGACCGTAAAAAAAAATCTAACTCGAGATATTGATAGATGTTTACGTCTCATGACCCTCCGAACCCTAAAAATGGTTTTTGTAATACCGTCTGTCCGTGTCTCTGTTCAACCCTAAAATGAAATGTAGTTTACAAAGGGGCGAAAAGAGAAAAAATCAATTTTTTCAAAATCGGCTTCAACGATTTTGATTAAAATTCGTATCTAGGCATTGATTAAGAATATAAATTAAATGGCTATTTTCATTTTACCATGAAAATTACTTTTAGGGTACTTTACAGAAGCGGAAATTTCCTTATCTCCGCAACTATTTAAGATACTAAATAACTTATCATTGCAAAATTGTAGTACTATTAAAAATAAGAATCTTTTATTTGAAATATATCTTTATAAAACCAATAATTTCTGAGATATTGGCAAATAATTTCATAAAATTTGGTGAGCTTTAGTTGTACAGATACCTACTAATTAAGTTTTAGCGTAATAATTATCTAATCACCGTGCGTGTGGACTATTAGCTGCTCTGGTGGCACAGAACGTTGCCAGGGTATACCTATGGAGATTCTCTAGACGTCATACCCGCAATGAGATGACGTCATGATAGTGATTATGACCACCAGACCAAAGGGCGCTGACCACTAAACCAAGAGGCTGGTCAGCAGTATTTTTTATACTACTTATTCTGTTAACTTCGTGATGGATAAGTGGACTAAATCACATGCTTATCTATTCTAGTTCGCTTATGACAGGTTTTGGGTTTGAATCTCAGCCGTGTATACTGAATTTTTTTTCCTAAAAAGATTTTTAACTCCCTTCTGCAAAAATGTTGATAAGATTCCTCTAAATTTTACCTTCCTCATCCATTACTTACTAATAAAATAATTACTCATATAGCCTGGAAAAGTATACTACTTATAATACTTTACTACTACGCTGGAAAAAACAGTTCGTATAGTTTTATTTTAGCACCACGCCTTGCTACCCGTTTGAGCTAACGTCTATGTACTAATTACAATAATGTGTTAGTGATTAGGAAAGTATAATTTAGAGGAATTGTACATGCATTTGCGTGGAGGGAGAGTGGAAAACCATTTAGGAAAAACTACCCTCATTACACCCGACCAGGGTTAAATTCCAATCTCCCGTTTTCAAAAGTATGGTCTATTTAAAGAGTAGTACCTTAAACCATGTGGCCACCAAAGCGGATACTACTAATAGTGTGCATTGAGTTATTTCCTTTATCCCTTAACGCAAATGCAGAAATGTTTTGTCTGAAGTCTACCTTCCTTTTTTTTACCAGCAGCAAGTATTACTATATGTTCAGGTTATACACATATGTACTAATTACGCTGATAAGCTAGGGGAGAGGAAGGTTGAATTTAAAGAAATGTACTTGCATGTGCGTGGAGGGAGAGTGGATAACCAACTACATAATTCATCCCTACCCCATTAGTACAAATATATGTGGAAGACACAAACATGTTGTAACATATTGTGCACCAAAAGAACCTAATTACAAGAGGTAAATTAACCATGTGTACCTGTGATTAGAGTGGTTAGCAACAAGCATATGCAACTCTGATGAAAAGACTTACTTTAGGTATATGGCAGCGTTTTTCAACCGGTGTGACAAAAAGTTTGGGGGAAGGTCAAAAAGAAGTGAAAAAAGAAAAATGTATGGATACAAATAATTCTTTGACAAAACATGATTAAACATTATTTTTAAAAATAGTCAAAATTGTTAGAATTTTAACTATTGAACCTTAGGACCCAATCTTAATACTCGTTTTTTAAATGATAAAATCTCTCCTTTAAAAATTGATGGTGTTCCTTGGTAATTTTAGTGACTTTAGTACAAATATTGGTGCCAAGGGTATGTGCGTATTATTAATACATATGTTCCTACAATCCCATTTTCAAAGAAAGAACCTTATCGAACAGCTAGAAAAGTTACTAGATCTAATTTCACGTATTTATACTATACTTCATGTGAACTTCAGCTGACCTTTTGATAGATACCTATATAATAACATTAAAGATCTATTATTAAAATGTCATACCTGCTTCAATGGCCATATGATATAAGACCTAGGGCATCAGTCTCACAATAGATTAGACTGTTTATGACAGGGTTATTGGGGTTCGAATCCCGGTAGAATGTACTGAGGGTAGATTTTCCAAAATGATTTATCACTCGCTCGCCAAGCAAATGTGGGTATACTTCCTCTAAATTCAACCTTCCTCATCCCTAACTTATTGACGTGATTAGTAAATATATGTATAACCAGAACAGATAGTAAGACGCGGTACTAAAAAAAACCCTACAAATGTCATCATTGTTGGACACAAGAATCATGTTTTGTATTTTACAAAAGGTTATTCCAACCAACGATCTACTTGAGCTTAGGCCAGGGGTGAGTATTTGATCAATCTCGCGGACAATTTTAAGTCCATCGTGTAAAAGAGCTGTATCGTCATCAAAAGTCTATCTTTAAATCTTCTTTATTTCATACTTTATAATAAAATTTGAGTATGACCAAAATAACCTTGATCGGTTGTAATAGGCAACTTTAAAAGAACTTGAAATTGTTTGGTATGAAAATATACATCTTATTTATTCTGTTTATTTAAAGCTTGGTGAGGACAGAAGTATTTAAGGAAGATTGATTTTAAGGAATAAATAAATATAAGAGGTATAGAGAAAACCACAGAAGTAAAAGTATAGTGGAGAAACGACAGATGATCAAGGGACTTTTGATAAGTTTTATAGTTTGATCAGGGCGCAAAAAGGTTGCCGACCTTTAACTCGTCAAGTCGTATGGTGAAAGAGTAATTATGTTTATAAAACGCACTTTATATCCCACAGTAATCATAATGCCACCAGTATCAATGAGTTTTTGTAACTGCTTGATAGTCTCTCACATGGTATGTTTTCTGTTGCGTTCCGTCAAGTCCTCTATTGTAGACCAAATGCCCATGGTTGTGTAAAACACAATCACCACACGGTACACTATGGGGTAAGGGGAGCGACACTAGAACCAAGGGAGTGGATCAAGAGAGGGTGTCCTGTTGTGAGGAAGCTAGGAGAGGGAAGCTCTCTCTTTACACAGGGGAAACATGGTATAATCATATCCCCCTCTCCTTCAACTTCTAGTTCAACCTGAAGAGAAATAGCGACTAGCTTACAATTAATTTAGGCATAGCTAGAGAATGAAACAATTAAAATCAAGTTGGGATTGGCTAAATTAAAGTATTGAAATAGTTCAAAATTTAGCATCGATAGAACTTTGTCTAAAAGTCAAAAAGTATAAAAAAGTTTGACCTTTGCAGTTGCCTGTTTTGTTATATATATATATATATATATATGTAGGCCTATGAATGTATGTAAGTATGTATGTATATATGTATGTATGTATGTATGTATGTATGTATGTATGTATGTATATGTATGTATGCCTATGTATGTATGTGTGAATGCCTATGTATGTATGTATATATGTATGTATGTATGTATATGTATGTATGCCTATGTATGTATGTATGTGTGTATGCCTATGTATGTATGTATATATGTAAGTGTGTGTGTATGTATGTATGTATGTATGTATGTATGTATGTATGTATGTATGTATGTATGTATGCATGTATGTATATATGTATATGTGTATGTGTGTATGTAATATGTATGTATGTAATGTATGTATGTATGTATGTATGTATGTATGTATGTATGTATGTATGTATGTATAGTATGTATGTATGTATGTATGATATGTATGTTATGTATGTGTATGTATGTATGTAGTGTATGTATGTATGTTATGTATGTATGTATGTATGTATGGTATGTATGTATGTATGTATTAGTATGTATGTATGTATGTATGTATGTATGATGTATGTATGTATGTATGTATGTATGTATGTATGTATGTATGTATGTATTATGTAATGTATGTGTATGTATGTATGTATGTATGTATGTATGTATGTATGTAGTATGTATGTATGTATATGTATGTATGTATGTATGTATGTATGATGTATGTATGTATGTATGTATATATTAATGTATATGTATATGTATGATGTGTATATGTATGTATGTGTGTATGTATATAAAACCCTCTACAAACCGCTAATCAAAATAAATTTAGTCCAATCTTATGTTTTCACTTCCGCTTGAATAAAACACTAGTGAAATTCAAACCAAATTGAATTCTCAAAGTAAGTTTTTTCCTTCCAAAATTTAGTTTAGCGTAAAAAGATAAAATATTAGATTTAAAAAAGTGTACTTTATTTTACAAAATTATTATTATTATTATTATATTACTATATATTGTGTCTATGCAACTTTAAAATTAATTATTGTCATGCCTTCATCTTTTCCTCTTCCTGAATTTATCTGACTCCTTGATATGGTTCGGTGAGTGTCAGTACAGGCAAACAAGATCTGTTCTAAACAAAAGTTTTAAACAATTTTTACGCCACAGTATTTGTGTGCTTTAGTAAAGCCTCTCATTGGTTATAGAGGGATAAACTATACGATTTGATATTAAAAATATTAGGAGTGTACATTTTTAGGAAACTTGATAGAAAATAGGGGATAAAATTAATAAAAAATAATCACTTGTTAATCTTATAGTAACCAAAACCAAGGGCTAGCTTATTAGATTCAAATGTTAAAAATGCCCAACACTCCATCATTTAAAATTAATTCGATATTTAGGAAAAAAAAAGTGTTAATTCAAACTCTAAATCCACCTCTTGGTATATGCTTATGCATATACAAACTATACGGGCAAGGTACACTTATCGGGGGGCACATGGTCTAAATGTCAAGCTATATTGTTTGATTTACTGGCTAAGGAAAATAAGGATTTAAATCCCAGCCAAGATTTTAGAGGGAAATTTTTCCTAAATTAATTCTCATTCTACCTCCCCATAAATTCGGGTAGGTATATTTACTCAAAATTTTAACTTTATCATGCTTACGCCTCTAGAGAAGTTAGAAATCCACATAAATTTTGCATTGACCTACGATAGTTTTGTTTTAATCGAGTGATAATTTTTGTATCCAACTTAAAAGGAATTAAATATATATTTTTTAATATCTTTAAGAAAAATTCAGTTACAAATTTGGACTAAACATTTTATACTTTAAAAGATATATTATTTCATGCAAACAAAATGAAAATCAAAATATTGCATTTTTTTAAACTGATGGAGAACCACAAATGAATAAAATAAATAAGTGCACCCGTTTGAACTTTAGCCCCAGCCACCTGAGTAATCATATTATTTCACCTCAACATCCTCATCAAATATATATATAAATATAAGTTTGATTAAGCTAGCTGCAAATTGTTTGAAAGATCAAATGCTTATTTAAAAAAGAAATTAATATGCAATTTTTTTTTTTCTCCATTAGTTTGAATGAAATCATATGTTTATAAAATATAAAATGTTTAGCCCAAATTTTGAATGGATTTTTTTTTAGATATAAAAAAAGATATACAATTACTTTTAAGTTGGGTATAAAAATTACTTCTAAATTAACATGATAGTATCATAAGGATATTTATTTTAATCTGATGAAATAATAAGTTCAATGAGATATTTTACCACCGTTTCTTGCTAATCGTCTGGTCCATACTCTTTTTAATTACTTCATTCAGGAAGAGAGAGTGAATAAAGAATTGAGATTATTTGTTACCACATTTCCGTGGATACATAGTGTTATGTCATTTAGGTAAAACCATCCCAAGTAAATCCTTCTAGGATTTGAACCTTGACCTCCAGTCATTTTAATCAGATTAGATGACTCAGTATTTTTATACACATTCCTGCCAATTTAAGGTAGTTTAGATATTCTTTTTCAACCAAATAAGTAAGCCTTCATGATCTATTTAATGGTCTTAAACTTATATGACGCCACTCTTGATGTGAATTTTTGTTGTTAAGCTGTGTGTGATTATTTCAAATGCTATAAAACCATTTTTATGATGAAATTATTTTTATTTTTGAATTTTTCAAAATAACTTATTGTTTTTATGAAGAAATTTCAAAGAATTGTTACCATATTATAGGGTCTCTAAGTATAGCGTACCTAGGTTTGACTCAAGGGGCCGGCTAAAATAATATAATATTTGTGTTCATTTTATGACTTACTCGCAATCATTCTGGACACTTAAATGTTAACTTATTTTTTATGTTAGCGCTTAAGTTTGTTTGTAAGTCATATGACGACTCTGTCGGGAATTTCTAAAGTGTATGTTTAGTACTCAATTTAAAACATGTTTTATTATCTTTTAGGTGGGTAAAATAAATCTAGTAGATACTTAAAGTCAAATCAAATTCTCGATTTAAGCCACCGATTTACCTCCCTTTTATCATACGACTTAGTATAGTATTGGCAAAAGCTACTCTATTTTAAAGTTTATACGTGCAATCTGGGGTATTTGTGTAGAAATTTGAAATGTGTTATATAAAATTAACTACCTTGATCATTAAAAGTCCATATGATCTTTTTCAGCCTCGTCCAAACCCTCAATAATTTTCATGAGTTCGTTTCAAGGAAATTGTTACTTCGATTCTTTTTATTAAAAATCCTGTATTTAGTTTTCCCTGCTAGCTATTGTAAAATAAAACTAACACCATCTGAACAAACAGATGACGGTAGAGTGTATAACTTGACGTATGATTGTGTAGATGTATATTATTTTATTTCTTGATCTGTCAGATTAGGTTCTTCCTGTATAGAGCCAATTAATTCCTAGTATCACTGCATGTGACGCATTGCAAAACCATCAGAAGATTTTTTTTTTCTCTCGAAAAATTTGTATAGATCTTCTTTAAATAAAATACATATAAGTCACGTAGGTTCATCTGGAACATTATTGACACATGCCCCATAGTCATTATTTGCATTTAGTTTATATCTTTTTAAAGAAGTTTCCACGATAAAATTTTCTATCTTTTTCCTGAAAGCTAATATGTCTATTATGTTGGATACTCTTTTGGTTATCATCCTCAACTCCCCTGTTATATTTAGACCTTTCTAATCGAACTGCCCCCTAAAACCTGGCCAATCTACACTAATGAGCTAGTACTGTCAACCTCGGTGGTCTTGGAGTTAAGTGCTCGCCTCAGGACCCAATGATAGTGGGTTCAATCCCAGCCAAGTTCGATACATTTTTCTTGAGTGATAAAAATTTATATTAAAACCTGCTTTGGAGGGAAAATAAACCTGTCGGTTCCATGCCCAATGTGGTATGTAAAACAACCATAGAAGGTATGTGAGAATACCTTTCCTGGCAGAATTAGTAGGTCCATTACTGATGAATAGTAATCACATCTGACCAACCTACGGGTTGTTGTCTTAAGAAGAAAGAAGAACAGATAGGAATGAGGAAGGTATAATTAATAGGAAGTGTACTTGCCTTTACAAGGAGTGAAAGGGAAGAGAAGAGACCAGTTGAGGAAAAACTTAGGCTACCCGGGCAGTATTTTAAACCCAGTCTCACCCATTTCTTGTAAGACATATTAGACGAGATGTGGGTCCACCCATTGTTAAACTTTTAAATTAAACAAAAAAATTAGAACAGCTTCATTCGGAGACCAGAGAATATCTGGCCTTACAACCGAAATAAACAATTTCTATTTTTTGATCTAATTATCCTGTTACGAATTTAAACATATAAGCTATCATATGAAGAATTGTGAGCGCTTGGATTACATGTGAATTTGATTTGTTCTGTTTTTATGATGACTGGGATATTGTGGTTTGAATAAAGCCGGATATACTGAGGTTGTTTTTTCCTAAATTGTCCCCCACACTTCTTACGCGTAAATTCATGTGCATTTTCTCTAAACAACACCTTCCTAATCCATATACTATAAATGTGATTTAATTCAAATCCCTTGTTTATCCCTTCCCTGTTATTAGCATAGACTATATCATCCTCGTCAGTGGTCATATGATTTTAGGTCAGGATCCCCAAACTACAACCCCCAGGCTGGAATGGATCTAGCCAGTCGGCAAACGCTTTGACAAAAAATAAAAAAGTTCCATTACTAGTACAAGTGATGGTGCTCCTGTATGCATTACATAATATATAAACCTATATATCTCATCATAATATGTGGCCGTATTGGTGTTGGAAACGCGTAATCAAAACGGACAAACTGTGCGATACAGTTCCTCAGCAGTTGCTAGCCATTTTTTATCAAGTGTCTGTTAAGTGGAGGGGCTGAGAACGTTTCTTATTGGATGAGGGAGGGGGTAATTATATTGATTATATCTATTCATGTTTAATTATGGTTATAAGCTCTGTAAATATACATACATATTAAAAATAGTGTCTATTTTTCCCTCCATTCCACCTAGTACGTTCAATATCCTAATGTAGCCCTCCTCTAAATAGATTTGGGGGCCCCTGGTATTAGGCGCTACTCTGGCAGTAGACTGGACTATCGATAATGGGGATATCAGGGTATGAATCCCAGTTTTATGTAGGCGAGGGGTGTTTTTACTAGATTATTATCCAAGCTACCTCCATGCTAATTTGAGTACACTTCCTCTAAATTCAGCCTTCTTCATCCCTAGCACATTATTATACTTTGTACATATGAGTATAACCCAATCAGTTAGTAAAACGTGGTGCTAAAATAAACACAGTCTATACCGCGGACAACTTGTAAGACGCGGAGTAGAGAAAAATAATTATAATATATAAACGGGTTTTGAACTCATATTTCTTAGCAAATTAAACATGCCATACGACAGCTAAACAGCCCTTTTTCCATACTATAAATATTAATTGCGATAAGTTTTCATTACACCCTTGTTTACAGCCCACCTCCTAAAATATGTTGTAGCATATTCTCTATTAAATTTCTCTCATTTCGTTTAGCTTATTTTTACGTAGCACTAGACTATATAAGTAGTCAATAACTGACCATTTGCAGAAATTATACTCTCTAACTACCCTAACTTAGTTCACAAGACGACCTCAAATTTTCTACTAGTCCTATTATAATGTTGTTATTGTTTGAGTGTGTCCCCATTTCCCCTCTTTTTAGGACAAATTGAGGGAGTGTAAGTATTATTATTATTATTATTTTATTATTATTATTATTATTATTATTATTAAATCACCGCGTCTTACTACCCATTCGGCTTGTACACACTTACGCTAATGTGTAACGTAGGGTGATTATGAGATGAAATGGAGGAACTACAGTTTAACGTGGAATCCGAACCACGGTGGAGGCCTGTCATTCTCACATTCACAAGTTATGATTAATACACGTCTTGTCAGAGGTGAAGGAAGGGTTTGGCAATCAGATAAATTTGTGCCGGGACCGAGGATTGAGCTCTGGACCCCCAGCACAGAATTCCGACACTTAAGCCCTAGACCGCAAGGTCACTCAATGTAAGTATTATTGAGATACACCAACACTAGCTTCTAGAGACTGGATTTAATTCAATATATATTTATAAAAACGTGAACTGTTGGTTATTTTAAAAGCTATATAGAATTTAGAGCAAGCAGAGTTTAGTGTGTGGTGATATTGTGATTAGGACTGGAAATCATTGGGTTAAATCAGCAGCCTTGTGCAAAATTCTCTGCTTCATTTTGTCAAAACTAATATTTCTCCTTCTATTTCCTTTATATATATGCGTATAAAGTCGCTTATAACTAATACTAATACTTGTTCTTAAGCAGGATAGAAATAAACCAAAGATACGGCCGGTACGTTAACAGTTTATATAGCAAAAATAATTTTTGACCCAAAAAATACAATTTTGCTCCAGTATGTGCATTTAGTTTAATATTATACACGTAATAACATCAAAAATTCTTGAATACATGTAATGATCATAATGGAATTTATTGATAAACATTTTAAGTTAAGTAAAAATGTATCATTAAATTCATGGATAATCATGACACATATTTAAAAGCTGTTGATATCATTATGTATTGAACACTAAACTAAAAGCATCTACTGTTGCAATATTCTATTTATTTAAAGCAAATGTTGGATCATAAAACCGCGAAAATACAGTCCTCAGCTCGTGTTCCCTTCCGTCCCAACTTAATAGACCACGAATCTGCCTGGAGATACTCTCTAGGGTAAAGTAGAGGTGAGAATGTTGTCAACATTATTTGGAAACACATGGAAAATCCATTATATAATATGAAGTTTTTTTTAGCTTGAATACTAATTTAGAACAAAAATATAAATCTTCCTATATTTTAGAGTTTTGATTACAGTTTTTGATCCAAAATTTAAGCTCTAAAAAAATCTATATTTTAAAATTCAATCGCTGAAATCATCCGTACAAATTAACACAGATTGGTGGACAAATTAACACGGATTGGTGGACAAATAAAATAAACATATAAGACCATTTTTAGTGACTGATTATAATAAATATTTAATATTTTTTCCCCTGCCCATCGTGTTTCACAATTCGTTCGGGTTTGACAAATACATATTAATTACTCTAAAGTGGTAAGGATCATAAAGGTGGAATTTGGAGTAAATCAAATCGAATTGGCGTGGAAAGAGGGTGGGAAATTATTTTGGGAAAAAACTCTTCAGTATACCCAGCCGGGATTTAAAACCCCAACGTCCCCGTCACAATTAAAATAGACTTCAAAATAATAACTACAATTCTACTTAATGCCCACAGGTGCGGGTATAAAATAAATAATTTGATAAAATCTATGTATAAAATTTTGTCACAGGTTCGATTGTGGCCGACACTTACAAAAACAACAATTGTTTAATAGGATAGAAGGACGTATATAGTATATAGTTAGTAATTACTAACTATATACGAAATACGTCCTTCTATCCTTTCATTATATACCTTGCTTCTTGAGATTGACAAATATATTTTTTGACTCCCAAAATTAATTTCTATAATTTTACTATTTATTAGTCTTAACTTTAGATAATGGTAAAATATATCAAAAAGGGATAGCTGCAGATTACATGCTCTGACGTATGAATATGTGAAAGTAAATATATTAGTTTTTATAGCTGCTAGAAAGGGTTCTTCCTACTCCCACTTTCCTAGATTAAGTTAATTAGAATAAAGTTAAAATAAACCTTAGAAGTAACATTGAGAAAATTACACCTATATTTAAATTAATATGTAAGACACTGCAGACAATGCAGCCAATATGGATTGGATTCAAGGTAAACTCTAGTTACCTTAAAAGCTAGATGTATTACCTTAACCGATAACAATATTGCCCTATTATTTATGTTGGGCCATAGGTGAAGCATGCAAGGTAAGCTTGCAGTATAAATTAGTGGTAGGCCTAAATGGAAGTAGATTAAATCATGTTCTAAAATGTTATAAACTATTTCTACAATGGAGATTTAAAATAAGTTTTGTTGTTAAAACACAAACAGTAAGATGTGTAGTATTGAAACCTAAAAAGCAAACATAAAAACTTGGGGTCCATTAGAACGGTAATCGGTTCCTCTTATCACTCTGCCCCAAGAGAATAGACTTAGTGGTTTTAGTCTAAGAGCTCACCGAAGATAAAAAGATGTACAGATTAGAATCAAGTCATCCTACTTTGAACAAAACCCACCTCTATGCTTAGTTTCCTCTTAGTAATGTCTGTTAGTTGATTTCCTCTTCCTCTGGACTGTGTCCTGCACTTTGTCAATTTCTTACAGCTATTGTCAATCCTCATTGTCTCTTCCTTACTTTCTCTCAAGATGAAACAACGGAGCAAGTTTTAGGATGGTTAGGGGGATCACCTACCCACGTAGTTGTTTGTTTTTTAAAATAATTGTTCACGCCAAAATAGAGGAAAGGTTTTAACACGACTCTGTGGGATTAAAGTCCCTGGCATTTTAAGTTTCATAATTTAAGAACTAAACACGAATAGATTAAATTAGCTTAATTTCAAGGATGTCTCACTTTAAATTCAAAAGTTCTCAGATAAAAAAAGTTAGAAACATAGATATCTCCTTCCTAAAAAAAATAAAGTATTTTTTTTAAAGTGTCACGCCAGAAATGGTTAAGATGATTGAATATTGTTTTAGTGGTATTGAAGCTTCAACACCACCATTTCTTCAAGAAATACCACAAAGTGAAACTATTTCCTTTTTAAAAAGCAATACCTCTAATTACCCAGATATTTTTCTTAGTGCGTCATAGATCACTGACCACTCGATATATCCACCAACTACATTTATTTAAAGTGGAATCAAAGGGAACATCAGACAAAAATATCTTTTAAACAAAATACTCAAAATATTTCTTCGGTAAATACATATTTTAGTTTAATTATATACGAATTGTAATCTCAGTTTTTTAGTATCTATCATGAGTATTTTGGCATTTTACCAGAAACATTCTAAATGAGGGCTAAAAATCCTGTTTTAGCTCATCCATGACTACGAAAACTATTTAAAAATGGTTGAAATAACGATATGTAAAAAATTAAACAAAATAGATATAATGAAGAAGTAATTTTATCCAACAAACCTTAACTAGTATTCCTTTCGATCCAAAGACGCACGATATCAATGTTAATTTTAAGGAAATTGATGAGAATTTCACTCCATAAGTTGTGAGTTGAAGAGACCACAGCAGTGCGTCCAGCCCAGATAGAAACCTTTTATCCCATGACAGGCAAAACAAACTAGCCGAGATTTATGCCTTGTTTCCCTTACCCATTAATGTGGATATATTCTCGTATTTAATTGTTGTTACGATTGCATCCTTCAAGATTATCTGAATTATACACACATGAACTTATTACACTAACGTGTTAGGGATAAGGAAGGTTGAATTGAGAGGAAGTGTACCCGCATTTGTGGGAGAGAGAGAAAGAGTGAGTGGAAAACTAATAAGGAAAAACCACCATCAGTGCACCCGATCAAAATTAAAGCCCTGGCCGATATGCTTGCAACCAGCCGTATAGTCTTTTGCGAGAATGAATCTATAGACCAGTGGCAATCAAACTTTTATGTTCACGTACGTCCAAATATTTATCTTCGACTTTTCTCTCCTAGTGTTGTTGGTGCATAATACAAGTTATAAATATTCTAAAATCACCATATAAAATATATTATATCTGGAATAATGTATTAAATAATAATTTTTAGATAAGAAATATTGAACGCGTACCCCAAGGTTGAATACCCCTGCAGTATAGACCATCCAATGATAAAACCGGCTCAATTTGTTTACTTAAGTAAGTTTAAGTTTCTAACCTAGACAGTGATCCTCATAAGTGCTCTTGTGCTTCTATGTTATAACCTTATATACATACTACATTAGATTGCGTGTGATGGAGGCAAAGGCCACAGATAATCGTTTTCAAAATGTAAGTTATAATATAAGTTTTTCCAACCTCTCTCCACGTTAGTGCCGGTATAATTATTTTAAACCATCCTACCAACCATTTAGATTGAACCAGTATATTATTTTATTGCTCGCAGACGTACACATTAAAAATAAACGTGGTGTTTAAGATGCGTCCAGCTATGAAATTAAACATGGGTTTTTCTTTCGTTTTTACCAACTAATATAAAGAAGTTATTTAACCAACATAGCTATGTATATTTAGTCAGTCAAAGAACATAGTTAATGACGGATATAGTTATTTATTAATTGTATACATTCATCTAAATATTATATTGTGGTCTTAGTTCTAAAAAAAACCGTATTTGATTTTAGAATTATGAGTAAATATGATTAGGTAAGTAAATGTATTTAGAATTGTCTTCAGACCCAGACGAAAAATTGCCTATGTAAACATTATTTCTTATTCAAATCAGAGAGTATGTGGTATAGTTCAGCCACAATTAAGTGATTTGTGATTTTTATGCAAATCCACTACTCAAATCCTATTTTTAGAAATCCAGGCTACTTTTTTGTGACATCTGGATCCCGCGCTACATACATATTTAGCACTGTGTCTTACTACCCATTCGGGGTAAACGCCTATGTACCAATTACGCTAACGGTTTTAGGGATTAGGATGGTTATGTTTAGAGGAAGTGTACCTGCATTTGCTTGGAAGAAGAGCGGAAAACCATTTTTGGAATCCACCCACAGTAGACTACACCCTACCAAGATTAGAACTTTGATCTGCTCGTCATCGGTGGTCTATTCTCTTGCGAGAGTAGCGCGTTAGACCACGGGGCTACCGATACAGGTCCCCTCAACATTGTGTTAATACATTTACCAATTAACGTATATTATCTAAACATGATGTTACTCGATATTCATTAAAAGTAAAATATCCTAATGCGTGGTATGACATTTACTACAGGGAAATTTTTTTCACATTGTGTCCTACTAGCCATCCAATCTACGCACATTTAAGGTCACTTGTGAGGTTTGAATTTGGAAGGTAAAGTTAAGAGAAAATATGCCTGAATTTGCATGAAAGGAGAAGAGGGGAACAATTTAGGAGGGTTCATATTCAGTACATCTGGAGGGGATTCTACCCCGGATCTTCCAATAACCGGCAAACCAGACTTAACTATCTTGGCAATTGGTCTACGATGCGGGATTACTTAGAAAAATTGGTTCATCTTTTAAACAAATATTATTTAAAATATCTTAGTTAACGCTTCTTTTATATGTATAAATAAAATTTTACTTTGAACCAAAAAGCGAATAACGACTTAGTTTATTAATCTAGAGCGTAAGGATTAAAATGACTACAATGCTAATAGCATTCTCGCATTAGCATTGTGATATGCATCAAATATAATCTGAAAAACCATCTCTAGTTTATCTGGCTGGGATTCAAACACTGACCACCCGGTAAATGGAAACCAAGTGCAGTGAGAGTTTAACGATTGAAACCAGTTGTAAACAACTTAATTACGTGAATGTTTCCCTTTACATGGACGCAAACATTTAGGAATATTAAATATACAGTCAACTCTGGTTATAATGAACCTCTATGGACTCAGATATTTTGTTCAATATGTCCGAAGTTTACTAAAACCGATATTTTTAAGATCTGAAGGTAGTGGGTTAGTGACAAACAGAATAAGAGATCAAATACAAATACAAATTGAAATCTATTAATTAATCTAAAAAATCGGTTAAATGCTGTTGTTTACATTATACTGTTTTAGTTAATATTTTTTTCCAGATGCTTCTCTATAATCTGTGCTTTTTCCACCCTTGATTCCACCCTATAAATGCATTCAAAAAACTAAACTGAGTAGAAAAGTCTAATTTTTTGATTTTCATATACCCTCTCGAAGAAAGGTATTAGTGAAAACAATTACTAAATGGCCACAAACTGTCATTCACCGTCATTTAACTCCTGTCGTATTAATACAACTCAGAAGACTGTCTTTCTTTACTTGACGCAGACAACGGTATTAAAACTTGAGCCAGGTCAATGAGTGCAATGACTGTTTAAGTTCAACCCCTTCCCCCATCACATCCTGTACTTTCAGTCAAGCTTTGTGCTACCTAAACAAGAACTCAGGTAGAGAATGGGTGTCTTCAAGTTTAAACAACCAAAAAGTTTGGTTTTTAAATAATTATGACATTAGAATGACATTTATTATTGAAAGTTTCCATTTTTCTGTTCACTAAAACCAAAGTTGAGGGTTCATTATAAACAAATTTTTTAACTTACATTGAAATGTATGTGTGTTGGGACCAATAACTTAGGTTCACTGTAGCCGAATGTTCACTACAACCGAGTTTAATAAAACCAGAGTTGACTATTAATATAATAACGAGTCCAGCACTCTTAGTTAACACTATTTTTTATCACCTCATCTTACTACCTTTCAGGCTATACTCATATAAGATAATTACGCTAATGGGGTAGCGATGAGGAAGGAATAATTTTAGTAGTAGCTTACCCAAATTTGAGTGGAAGGAAAGTGAGAAATCATTAAAAAAAAACACCTTTATCAATCTCAACCTGTATTCGAGCCCCGAACTCCCCAGCATCAGCAGGCCAGTTTAACACGAGTGACGTCTTAAGATGGACTCCCAATTCAGCGCGGCACTTTGCGCCACCACACGCTTTATTATTTACATGTACTTAAATGGCACAACTCAAACCAGAGAATGGTGTGCCTCCACATAAAACGGCGGCAGGGATTCAGAGTAGATTTTAACACAATAACATTCAACATAGCGTTAACTACTCTTGAGTAAGAGAAATAGGGTTGCATGCATCAATAAAGTGAGGAGTGGTACAAGGTTCAGTAGTGTGGATCATGTGTGGACCTTTAGACCAGTGATATTTAATCTGGGTTAGGAGGAGACATCATATGGGATATGTAGAGCACAGGATGCTATACGTATCTATACATAAATATAGATGTACATATACAAACATATTTTAAATTTGTTTGTGGTATTTAACATGCACTTTCTGAACCGACTGATTATAACAGCACATGAAAATCTCTATGAGCAAGAGCGAAAGTTCCAACCAATTTTGACGGAAAAGGTATTTTCGCATACCTTTCAGGATTCTTTTACATGCCACAATTGACATGGGACCAACGGTTTTACTTCCTCTCCGAAGGAAGTTGTGCTACGGATCTTTATAGCTCAGTAAAAACCGTCAACCCCATCTGGTTTTGAACTTATTAATGCATATAATTACACACATATATACATATATACACATACATATATATTATCATTTAAAAATTATTATTTAAAAATAATATTGTAACTTATTTGATTTATTATATGTGTAGATTATATAATATTGATATATAACTTGCATTATGCACAACAACTTTAGGGATACGTGAACAAAAAAAGGTTGAATACCACTCGCTTAAAACGTTTTGTTATTAAAGCGGGTCTTGGCCAATGCTAATGATTACATTTTATTTGAAGAGAGAACACTTCGTTTGCAAATTTCCTTAGTGCACTTTAAACTATCTTGTATACTTTGTAGGCTTTGCTTAAGAATAGTACCATCAATATTATTAATAATAATGCATTTGTAGGTGTAATTATTTCCAGAGATGTTTTAGCTATAGCTTAAAGGATTTTTTAAAAATTGTGATGAGGAGGGAAATTTAAGAAACTTAACATAATATAAAAGTGAATAAACTAACTAAGGCGCACATATGCACTTGAATGGGGTTGAACCCTTATTAGCTAGGTAGGAGTAAGGAGTTTGAACCACGTCGATCCTGAAAGTAGCAGTGGCGATGGAAATAATTATTTTGTATTAATAATAATAATAATAATAATAATATTTATTTCTATTTATATTACCAGGTTAATAAAATTTCCTCGATAATAATTAACTTTAAAAAAAGTAGGTACATTTTTAAATAGGATAACAATTAGGGATTTTGGCCAGTCGTAATTATTTACTAAATGTCTTTCTAATTATCTTAGAGCCAACCTTGGTGGACTTGGGTTAAAGTTCTTGCCTCAGAACCCGATGTTTGTGGGTTCAAACCCAGCCGTGGTCAACGGACAATTTATTGAGCGATAGAAATACGTAGCACAACTATCTTCGGAGGGGAAGTAAAGCCGTCGGGCCCATGTCGTTTGTGGCATGTATAAGAACCCTGCAAAGTATGGAAAAATTCCTTTCCCGGCCAATTGGTAGGCCCTTTTTTTCTCACTCATAGAAATTCTCTTGTGCTAATATAACCTAATCAATCGTTTCAGAAAGTGCACGTTAAATACCGCAAATAAATATATAAATAAAACCATTTCTCTCTTTATCTAGTTGAGGTATTTAACGTATACTTTCTGAACCAACTGATTGTATCAGTACATGACTTAGCCTTAGTTAAATCTATGAACTACACAACAACCAGCCCCCATCTGTTAATTCATTACCATGAAAGAGGAAACCTACATCTCACCCATGATAAGTTTTTAGGCCATGCCAGGAATTGAGCCTGGGACCCTTAGCTCAGTAAAATAATAAGTATGGAATTTAATTTAATTTTATTTAATCTAGACTATCATGTTGAAATGAGGCGTTTCTATAAACAATTATAAAACGTAAAACATTATATACAACATACTAGGGGAATTTAGGTAAAAACTAATTTGTATTTGAACGTGATGGATTTTCAAATATGATGCAGGACATTGATGTATTTAATATATAACATTTGGTTATTTAAGATGGAATAGTTTTAACTTAAAACAATACTTTGTTACCCAAATAATTTACCCGGATTTGTCCTTTAGAAGAATTATTTGCTGGCCCAATTCAGCTTTAACAAGTTCTTATTTTGGAACATTTAGTGTGGGCCTACTTTAATTTGGTCCTCATGAAAGTGCATGGTCCTATGGCCTTTGTGTGAAACTTAACCCAAATGATGGGGATCGAATTCAAGGTGGCACTGTCTCACTTGATTGCTAATCTTATTTCAATTTGCTCCCCATTTTAATTTAAACGTGTTTTTTCATAATAATGTTGTATAATACCATTATGCTCGAAAATGCACCATTTGTTTGAATTTATAGCGATAGTACTCTACCATTATTTCCCTATTTTCTCCTATCTCTCTCTCTCTCTCTCTCTCTCTATATATATATTATAATATATATATATATATATAATAGTATTTTATATATGTTTATGCATGTATAATATTTATATATATTTAGAACGAGAGCTATGTCAATAACTAGTTATTAAATACATAAGTTGGTAGTCTTCATCCCACAGCCACTTTAAATAATATCAAAATTTTGTAATAGCTTTAAAACATTCAAATCTAGTTGGATACTGTGAAAATGTCAAAAGAATGGTGGAGCAACTTTTTTTTCAACCCTCCAAGAAGAATCATCCCCCCTCTTGATGGTGAGTTCATTCGGAGTGGCGGCAAGGGGAAAGAAAGGTTTATTGGGAGGCGGGGGAAGAGGGAGCTAGCGGGTGAGGAAACAGGGGGAGGGAATCGCAGACACAATGAGGGCAACAGAAGAGAGCTTCGTAGAGGGTTTTAAACTTGGGGTGCGAGGGAGGGGTCCATTTTTTTATGGGGGTGATTCCCGCGGGTGGAGAAGCGAACATTTCATCCGTGGTGCAGAGAACACATTGCCGCTGGTTTGGGCGGGAATCTCGTCAGACACATGTGGGGATTTGGTATCACCTATTTCTACTATCGAAAAATAAGTATCGCTACTGTATTTATTTATTTTCTGGAAAGAAAAATATCGATACTTGACTAATTTCTAAAATATGAAGAAAAATATCACTACTTTAACCATTTCTAGTAAAGAAAGATAACTATATTTATTTTACTCATCACTAGTATAGAACTATAAGTATCTATACTTTACTCATTTCTTGTACATAATAATAACTATCCATACTTTACTCATCAATAGTATGGAAAGAAAAGTATCTATACTTGACTAATTTTTAGTATAGAAAGAAAATTATCTATACTCTACTCATTTTTAGTATAGAAAGAAAGTATCTATAATCTACTCGTTTCTAGTATAGTACAGGAAGAACAATATATATTCTCTAATAATTTATAGTATAGAAAGAAAAGTATCTATTCTTTACTTATTTTTAGTATAAGAAGAACCGTATCTATTCTTTACTCATATCTAGTAAAGACACAAAAGTTCTGATACTGTACTCATATTATAATAAATTTATCGATAGGTACGTATAGTTCATATAGGCCTAGGTGTCAAAAGAAAAAGCAGGGAGTTTAGTTGCTATATATACACTATTTTATTTTATTTTATTTTATTTTACTTTATTCTATTTACGAAAATGTTGGCTATGTGTTTTCTCTACATCCTTAAAATATTGTACTTACCTCTATCTCTATTTTATTATAATATTAATGTTTATATTCCGATATATATATCACTAACAATAATAATGGTGTAGTTACATTAATGAAATATTGGGTCTAGTATTTGTCTCCAGCTATATTCCACTAGGTCAATGGCCACGTGGTCTAAGGTGTCAAACTCATGTCAGACAGGCCTGATGAAGACGAGGAGATAGGGTTTCGAATCTCAGGCGGGTCTACTGAGGGTGGTTTCTCCTAAGTATTTTCCCACTCTACTTCCACGAAAATGCAGGTAAAATACTTTTTAAAAATGCTTTCTTCCTCATCCTTACCCCCTTAGAGCTATTATCATACATATATCATATATAGATTAAAAAAACTGGTGTCCAAACGAAGAATTGGGAACTTTTAATCAGCTTTTCTAAAGTGTGGGTTTACAAATATTAAATTCCAATACAAAAATTATGTAAACAAGGTGTTTTCTTCAGATACCGGTCCAAAACTGGGATTTGTATCTAATATTGTAAATATAAGTATCAAAACAAAAATATTGATATCAATATGTGCCCTTCCAGACTATACGAATTTAGTTGCACAAAATCAATAAAAATTAGGAAATAAAATGTTGAGAAAATATATCCAAATTTCATGGAGGAAAAAAAAGGAAAAATATTTATGAAAAACCAAAATTTCATTAAAGGATGGTCCATGATTTGAGCGCTGACTTCCCCACTACCAGTAAGTCAGACTAACAGAGCCATTTAGTTTGCGTGTTCACCTCTGCTGGTTTTGATGTTTGTTGGGTTATACCGAGGTAGGATAATTTACTTGAATTGGACATGTAAGGAGAATCCAAATGCTTGTCGCTGGTAATGTTAAGTTCCTATTAGAACTTATCTCACGGTCGATTAACCAGGGAATTATATACAAGATTACTCTCAAACAAGAAATCACATTAAAATGTAGTACAGTATTTATAATTTTAAATTAGAAACCAACAAAATCGGGATCAGTGTTTTCATTTTAATTTTTTTTAGCACCGCGTCTTACTACCCGTTGTATTTATACGCTTATGTACTACTTATGCTAATGGTTTTCGGGATTAGGAAGGTTACATTTAAGGTAGTGTACTCGCATTTACTTGGAGGGAGAGTGGAAAACCATTTTGGATAAGCCCCCCTCAGTACACCCATCCAAGATTCGAACCTCAATATCCCCGTCACCGGCAGTCTAGTCTACTACAAGAGTAGCGCGTTAGACCATATGCCACCTAATTGGTTCATTTAAAAATTATATTATTATTGCATTTTCTAAAACTATGTTAAAATGATTTCACTGAGATAATTTCCACTTTTTCAATGTAGAATATCAAAATTAGATTATTAGACATAAGTTAGGTGCTATCCGTGGAGTGATTTGGGCTTTTAAGTGTTGAGAAACGTTATCACTGGCACTTAATACGCATTAATTAGCAGTCTCTGAATCTACTTACAGTACCGAATATCAACCACATCACACAATACCCATGCAAATGTTGAATGCGTTTAAAGTAGCTTAACTTTGACTCCAGCCATATTGGTGGATACACTGGCTGAGGCGTGGACTAGGTTTGGTTTTGTTTGCTGGAGAAAAGGTGGAGGGGGAGATAATCTAAATCTTGGCTAAGTTTATTTATTTTATGATGCTATGTTATATTTGATGTGATGATAATTAAATGAGTGCCATGGTGTTTTTATATGAAATGTATTATTATTATTATTATTATTATTATTATTATTATTATTATTATTAGCACCGCGTCTTACTACCCGTTCGGGTTATACGCACTTACGCTAATTTGTAATGTTAGAGTGATTGTGAGATTAAATGGAGGACCTACAGTTTAACGTGTAATCCGAACCACGGTGGAGGCCTGGCATTCCTCACATTCACAAGTTGTGATTAATACACGCCTTGTCAGAGGTGAAGGAAGGGTTTGACATTTAGATAAATCTGTGCCGGACAGAGGGTTGAACCCCAGATCCCCAGCACAGAAGTCTAACACCTGACACATTACCCCTAGGCCACCAGGTCTCCTTATATGAATGTAAAATTCTGCAATACCAGATAGGTAATAGCATTGTTACCATTAAATCTTAATCTATATTGAATCAAAGTGTGTGCTTGCAAGAGTCAAGTTTATTAATTCCCTTATCATTGATTAGAATACAGTTTATATTTATTATCACCGCATTTACTACCTGTTCATCTTATACGCATATATGATATGGTGGGTATGAGGAGCAAGACTTGAGTTAAAAGTTGTGCTACCCTTGAAAAGGTGCAAGTAAGTGACACCAATTTATTTTTTAAATTGAGTCTGTTCTTTTTAGTAATATATATTTAGGCCCATATATTTTCTCCCTTCAGCGAATCCCAGCCCAGTCATTATATTATTTTTGTGTAGATCTATTGTTATAAATCTGTTTTTAGAGATGTACACAAATTTTTATAACGCCAAGAACCCATCCATGCATTCACTGATTAACGAACGTAAATGGTATATACGTATTGCTGAAAACAATATAGGCCTACACTGTTATTCGGAAGTGTTTTTTTGGCGATAAAATGCCTCCACTTTAAAATTATTAGAACATTATAATATATCATTTAAATAATTTTAAATATTCCGAACTAACATTTCAATGAATTTGTATCTCATAATGATTACTTTTAGGACCCTTTTTTCTGATAATACATCGTGTACGTCCATAAATTACTCACCCTTGGCTAATGGGGTCCACCTGGAAGATTACTGAATTCTGGTTTAGTGAAGTACTGACTGAACTGTGGTAGTCTATTTAAGTAAAACCGATAATATATATATATATATATATATTGAGCTGTGTTATTAATTACAGAAAATTGTTAAAACAACAACTAAAATCACAAATTCCTAAAAGTTTTTATTGTGGTGAATAATTTATGTTCACCTGTAAAAAAATGTTCTGAGAGATCGTATATATAAACAAATAATAACTTCGTCATATCATTAGCAGATATAGGAAAGGGCAAATCTGACCTTGACAGCAGCTTCCTGTAGTGCATAATGAATAAAACCAGAGCGTATTTACTAGGTGTAGTAGGGTGTATGTTTTAATTGAGTAGCATACGCTCTGATGACCATATTCCCGAGCTACTCTGGCAATAGCTGTGAACCAAATAGTATAAAATATAGCTTGATAGCTAGTATCAATATTGTATTTAAATACTACATGACTCTCAAATATAATTTCGGTGGGTGTTTATATATTTGAAAAATATTAAATCTTTGTGTCCTGGTGTATCGGTGCATAATCTTACATCCTATTGGTGGTTAGTTACACGGGCAGTGGTATACTGACGGGCAAGGCAGTCTCTATAGTATTGATACAGGTTTGGAGGAACAGTGCAAACGCGCTTAGGGTAAGACCGAGAAACGGTTGTACTTGTGGTATACTGGTTAAAATGTACAGCATCCTTACCGCAATCAGCAAATAATGTCGTGGTGTGGGTAAGGTCAAGGCTAGTAACCTGGTTTACTCTATTTAAAGTTACCACAAGAGAGTGTGAAATAATAGCTTCGGATGACCAAAGATTAACTAGGAAGCTGAGATTAAAACTGAAGGGCCCATCTGTTGACAAGTTGGGGAGAATATGGACTATTGGAACGTGAAATATGAGAGGAGTGTGTGGCAACGAGAATGAACTGTTAGAAGAAATGTGTTTGTGTGAAAAATATATTTAAAAATTAATCTCAAAAAAATTTCAGGAAAAGTTGTTTGTGTTATGGTGTAGAATAAAATAGAATATAGTACCAAATAGAATAAAATCCTCTTAGTGCTTGTATGATTGCACGTCCTAAATACCCTACTTTACTCATGCACTTTTGGTTAAACATTGAAACATTATATATATTTAACTAAATTACGAAAATGTAGTAATGAAATACTACCTTCAATAGTTTGTTTACATATTGAAAGAAAGCCTTTTTCCAGAACCCTTTTGTATATTTCTAGATCTAAAATGGGTCAATAATTGGTTTTAATTGTAATGTATAGTAGTATTTTGTTAAGAAAAAAACCTTGAAAAGTACTAATATATTCTCTTGAGGCCAACATTGATACAATTTTACTGAATTTTTTTAAATATGTTTTGAAAATATATATTAGAAGTGATAGATACTGTTAATATTAATTGCCGTATAAATAGATAAAAGTGCAACTTGTTACTTTTATGGATGCCAGATATGGTTCTTCATATGAAAATTAGACTATAACTAGTCCAGAGTCTAAAGCATGAACCAGATTTCAGGTTTCTTAGTGTCATAGTGTCCTGGGAAATTTTTTTTAGATTCTACAATTTAGCTCATCCTAAACAATTTGTATAGCTCTTTATAGGCCTACATTTTAAATTCTAATGATATTAGTAATTGCCAATTGTTTGTTCAAGCTACCTTAAACAATATAAAATATTAGTAAAACCTAAGTATAATTGTTGCGGGGATTTGAATAGAAGGAGTTATAGGTTTATTCAAGCAAGTCAGGCCTAAAAAAACCTTTAGTTGCCATATTGAGCTTAAAAAAGATGTGTTGACCTAATCAATGTAAATATATGCGTTTCCTTATACTCCTTTCATCAGTAACATTTGAACTGATATGTGAATCTAAAGAATTAAAAAAAGGAACACCTTTGGGCTTAGCTTAATACTTTTATTTGACCCTCCATTTCAAAACGTCGAGCTTAAAAAACATATTTAGGGAATAATTAGGATCATTTTTTTAAAATAAAGTGTATATTAAAACGATAAAAGCTAGATTGGCTATGATTTAGTTATTTTATTTTAAAAATAGATAGTTAAAATCACTAAAAATGGTAGAGGTTTTAAAATTTTTCTCCTCTATTTGGATAAAAATAAATGGTACGGAACTCCGCACGGACTTTCTTGCTCTATTGTTTAAAAATGGAGATATTTACTCAAAACTCGTAATATATGTGAAACTAAATAATATACACTAGCACACCCAGGCATAAATTGCACTATTTTTATGTAAAGCATTTTTTAAGTACCGGTTTTAAATTTTATAATTTTATTTTTAAAGAATTAATGTCCTCATATGTATGTTTGGACACATAAAAAAGATCAATATTGGGCCCACAAGGGTCAGAACTTTGTATTAAAATTTCGACTTTCGGTTAAAATTTTCGACATTTTATTAAGTGTTGCACATCTTCATGTCATCGCATTGCTATTAAATTCCTCATTTATAAATTTTGACCAATAAAAAATGTAAATATTGATTATTGAGTCTAAAATGGAGATAGATCATTGTTGTACAAACATTTCATGAGACGTCGACATCCATCAACATTTCAGGATAGATTTTTTCTACGGTCAAATTACTTTACCTTTTGAGTTTGAAAAGTTAAAAATATTAATATCTGCATATAGGTTGAAAGTTATTGGTTTTTGAAAAATATGCTTTGAATAAAATATTGGTTATATAAATAGATATACATATTTGTAATGATAAGTAATTTCATATCTCAAGTAGTTTCGGAGATATGATAAAAAATGGTAATTTACTCATCAGACCGGAGCCCTTTAAGTCATTTTACCAAAATATTGAGAGTGCCATTTTGTTTGGAATATTAATAAATGTTTAGAAATGAAATTTAATCAAAATAGTTTGAGCTGTTTTAGAGAAAATCGACCTTTTCTCTCTTTGCCCTTCAGTAAACTACCCTTAAGCTTAGGGTTAGATATCTATTTCCAAAAACCCTTCGGGGAAACCCTATGAAAACCCTATACACCCAGTTTTAGCCCAATCGGTAAAATAGTTTAAGCTCTAGTTGGAGGTACAGACAGACAGACAGATGAAAATTAAAAAACCTCTTTTTCAGATTCAGAGGGTCATGAAACTTCGAGATTCATCAAAATCTCGAGTTCGATTTTTTTGACGATCACAATACTTTCTCTACCTGTAAGATAGTGAGAAAGTAAAAATCTCTTTAAACCTCAATTGGCGTATACAGATTAGGATACCAATATTATTTAATGCTGCATATATTTAAATTACACCAACAACTTTGATCTGGGAATTAAAAATAAAAATAAAATATAAGTTAGCGATGTAATGCTGCTGTTAACAAACACCAAACAACTTTGAAATATAGTTCTTTTGCTCAAATAATCCATTCCTATTGATATAGAATTACATAGAGGACACAAAATGTTGGAAGGGGAAAGGAGCTTGGGTGAAAAGGGGGGGGGGGGCAGCAAAGAGACACAGAGACAAAGCAACAGAAACAACGCTTTGCACGATAGTTGACGTGACAACTGTAAAATATTTATATAATACTAGCAATAACATTATTAATAACTATACATCCCATGTATTCCCCCCCTCCCCCTTGTTTTTTCTCGAGGTCACTCCAAGGTCACACACTCTACAACAAGTACTTTCCTCCTAATTACTAACTCACTGCTATAATGACGACTCGAGGTTGGAAAAGAAACACTAAACGCGAGTAAGAAATCATTATATATATTAAATAAAAAAACAAAAAATAAAAGTTATTTCTCAGAATACCTGTCCAGTAGAAACGACAAATTAGGGACGACTCGGAAAGTAACAAAGTAACTAGTAAAATGTGCGTGTGTGTGTGTGTGTGGGTTTGGGGGGGGGGGGTTAAAACGGATCCAATGAACGAGACTTTGCCCTAGGAGAGACCGATTCATAGGAAAGGAGATGGATAAATACAGGCATGAAGAAGCGATAGCAAGTTAACCCAGAGGTATCGGACAATACAGAATAAAGAATGATGGAGTAAAACCAATTCTTATAAGTTTTGAAATTATTTCAAAAACTTCAATTTTACACAAAACTTGCATTAAAGATGTGTTTGTAATTTGTGTAGGAAAACAATATTTCTATGTAAAATGATGCTGTGTCTGCTCTTTATCTTTAAAGATCTGTATGTGTTTCTTCACAGTACATAAACTTTTTTTGAGGATATCTAATTCCTACACATACATTTGAGTGTGTTTGTTCCCCACGCTTAAATATTTTGTGTTTTTGTTCAATTCTCTCATAGATCTGTGTGTGTTATTTTCTTACCCTAATAGATTTGTGTTTATGTTACCTTTCTTTATAAGTCTGTGTGTTTTTTTCCTTACCCTTATAGTTTGGATGTTGGTTCCTTACCCTTATAGGTTTGTGTTTCTGTGAGTAGACATAATATAGGTACATAAAAATCTAATGTCGATAAAAATCATTAATCATCAAAATTGATTTTAAAAATAATGTCACAACCCCCTAGTATAATATCTTGGTAGTAATAACAGTATCTGGTAATTACTAAGTTTTACTAAAACAATATCAATAATTTCATATATCAAGATATGTTATCTGCAGCTTTTTATTTTAATATACATTATCATTTATTAATATCTATAAGATAACACAAATAATAATTTGAAATGTTTTCGTTACTGGCTGGAAGTAAATATATTTGTATTTTCTAAACTGTTCTTCCAACTAAGATCTTTGTAAAGGGAAGGTCAAAGAAAGTAAGATGTAATTTTCTAATCTCTATCCTCCTTCACTCACTTATTTACGCAATCTACATACATTTGTCTTATTTGGGTACTTTTTTTATGTTGAGGCCTATTTACTACCCAATTAGCACATAAGACACAACTTTCTGGAACATCCCAAAAAAAAAAAAAGATTTTTTTGTTTGTCATTTAATTTTTATATTGACAATTAAATTTAAAAATCAGTTTATTGTACTAAATTCGGAATTTCTTCTACGGAATTTACCTACAAAAGAAAGAATATGCTGAAAAACTAAACTACGCTTACGTCCTATACCATGAAATTAAATCGCTAATGAAGAATTTCTCCACACGATTTATGTCATAACAGACTAGGTTTCCCAAACTACCTCCATAAAAATGTGGGTGCATTTTCTATCAAATTTACCTTCCTTAACAATATACCATAAGTGCAAATATATGTATAGCTTTAACGGGCAGTAATATTTTGTGCGCATGAAAAAAAAAAAGAGATTTACCATTTTATTTTGCCTACGGTTATACTTAGATGGATTCAAATATTTAACCGTTAACATTCGTGTGTGTCTGTGTTCATTACGAGGTTATAAATATCCAGGATATCCTTATATTCACACACATATAGCAGGGATGAGGAACATAGAACGTAGAGGTAATGTACGAGCATTCTCGTGGATGAAGAGAAAAAATACTTAAGGAAAAAATAACCTCAGTGCACTTTGTTGGGATGATAACTAGGATAATACCCGCTTCTGTGGCCACGTGATGTAACGCGCTACTCTCGTGTTAGATTAGACTGCTGAAGACGGTGAGATCGGGATTCGATCTCGGTCATGTGCACTGAGGGTGGTTGTTCCTAAATGGTTTTTAACTCTACCTCCACGCAAATTCGGGTACATCTCCACTAGAATAAATCTTTCTAATCCCTAAGACATTAGTGTAATTAGTATATAGGCGTATAACCCGAAAGGATAGTAAGACGCGGTGCTTAAAAAAAGTTATTAGTGACTTATTCCAATGAGAAGTGTATGGGATGGGAGGGTGACTTAAAGGAAATGCGTCCGCATTAGCGTGAGCAGGTTTTGGAGAAACCAATAGTGACAAGTGATATGTGAAAAAACACCCCAGTGCCTATAGCTTTCAGTCACCAAAAATATATACAACTGCCATCTTGCTATATCCAACTTCGAGTATTCATACGCCAAAACAGGTGATATGTAGCAGTCATGTTTTATTAAATACTATCAATGACTTAAAAATAACACTAATAATATAATAAAATGTTATCTGTTGACTGCAAAAAAGTTTGTATTTTCTCAAATGTTCTTTCTATGAAAACTTGACTATAGGCTTACTTATACCTTATAAAAACAACCAGTGTGGGCATATTTATATATGATGAATTAAATAGTCAAGCTATATAATATGTGAATTTTTACAACTGTAATTTACTATTGTCAGTATATAGACCTTCCGAGTCGAATATGGCTGAATTATCTGATAGCGCGTGATCTTAAATGATCGCTCATATTTAGCTGATAATTTCTGCATGTCCGTAACAGACTCTGCCTTCAAAATTAAAATATCAGTAAAGAATGACCCTAAGTGTGGGGTGGCTCCTGGATAGCTCGGTGTTAAGAGCATTGGCGTAAAGAGCCAAAGGTCCCAGGTTTGATTCCAGTGTCCATGTGTCATTTTTCAATTTGAAGAATGCGTTATGAATATATATTTTAACTACCTATTGTGAAGTTATGTTAGTTCATCAGTCATATCTGTGCAAAGACACAAATAATTAATAAAATGAGTGTATTATGCTACCGGAACAAGACTTGATTTTTTTTTACCATCGTATGTGTGTATACGGGTATATATATATATTTATAATGCCTAGTACAACCGCAACAAATATATTTTATATAAAAAAATAAGAAATGTTCAAGACGATACAGGAAACCCGCTGCATAAAAAGTGAGAAGAATGAATGGACAAACCACTAGCCCTACAAACAATAAAATGAGATTTTCCTTCCTTTTTTATATTGAATATATTCTCAGGTCAACATTTACCGCAGTGACCCTGAAAAAAAAAACCTTCTGAAAATGATTCTTAATGGTATCACATTTTAACGGAAATGCATATTTCAAACAGATTTTCAAAACCCAAAATGATACTTTGCCAACTGAAAGTACTTTGAATAATCAATATCCTATTCAGTGTTGACTAAAAAGGAATCCAAAACTTTTTTTATCCGCATAAAAAGTCTTTAGTATGATGATCAAAGATTTCTCACTTCTTACGAAAGTTTGAAATTCGTTTTTATACGTCAATTCATGTTAACCCTCCTAGAATTCGGTTGCATTCATTCCAAAATGGTAGTTGACAAAGCTGCTACTTTTTTCCTATTTTTAAGTAAAAATATATATCGTTACCCTCCTTCAAGAAATTGGTATCCAAACAAAATCGAAATCTGCAAGTTTGGTGTCAGGCTTTATGCTAGGGTAACGGTGAGTGAGGATGGAAAGGGGATGACCAGTTTTGACAGGGGTTCTTTTACTTTAAAAAGAGGGAGACATAAAACGAGGGGTACTCAATTGTCAACCTCTACACCAGGGTTCACAAACATGACCCGTGGGCCACATTCGACTTGCCCGCTTGTCTGCAATACTTTTATATTACTAGCTGGCCTGTAGTCATATGAAAAAAAAAGTGTGTACACAATTTTGAATAGCAAAAATCACATCAAACAATTTAAATTGTGATATTTTTTGTAATTTTAAATAGTTGAATGAGGAAATTTACTTGCATAATTTAATAAATACTGATTCAAGTATTTCGCTAATCCACATACTTATCTGGGAAAATATGTGTTCTTAAATATTTTAAATAGACATTATTGATCTTAAATACATAGTATAAAATATTTAGGATATATACCTAAATCGGTGGGCACGTAGATTAAATGTCAGATTCTCATGGACTAGTTTGCCACTGTAGAAGGTGTAAGGGTTCGTATTCCAGCTGGATGTACAGAAGATAGTTTTTCCTAGAAGGTTTACAACATTCCCTTAACTCAAATTCGGTTACATTTCCTTTATATTATATCTTTCTCATCCCTTATATAATAGTGTGATTATAATGTGCCTAGTCCGGGTGGGTAATAGGACGCACTGTTAAAACAAAAGTAGGTATAGGAAATATTATATACTTCTGTTTTTATAAATTATATACATGCTGTAGCCTAAAACACGCCCCGAGCTTGTGAACTTGGCCCTTTATCTAGTTTTAGCACTGCTCTACACTGTAAGCGCTTAGGGACATTTCTATATACAGATTTCTTTTTTTAACAATAGACATCTGAAAGGCCTTCTTCCCTACCAAAGTCCTAATATATTGTAGGATTCTGATACGAAAAAAGGGCCTTTCAGATGTCTTAGTGCTATAAAAATCAATACTATATAGATTAGAGAACAGTAAAGTACCAACTGTTAAGTACTAACTCGGCCAGAGGATCCAGCGTAATATCGCCAAAGGAACAATGACAGTTGGTATCAATTTCAATAACTGAAATATGTTGTTATTATTAACTGAAGCCCATCTTTATTTTATAACATGAGTGCTGGCAAAATGTTCTCCATCAAAGATAATACACTTACGTTTAGCAAAACTTTTCTAACGAACTGGTGGTATCTTTTGTCTCGAAAGTTAGAATAGCATTGTTATTAATTTTCCCACTTACAATTTACAATTCCCACTTACCTTTTAAAATACATCACCATAACTTGATATATGAATTGAGTGATTCTGAGTTCAATATAAGTGCGTTAAAACCCCAATACATTTTTAAGCTTTGTAAAAGTTTGCAAATGCTTTCCTCCGTTAATTCCACGTTTTATATTTGTTTGTTTGTTCGATTAATGGTATTTGCTTAACTTATCATAAGGTCCTTCTGAAACTTATTCTAATTTAAAAAGTGTAATTATAAGAAAAAATTCTAGCATTCATAATGAAAAAGATTGCGGGAAATTACAAGAAGACTCATACTGTGGAAATTCCTCCCTTTCATTTAAATTCAACTGAGATCTAAACATAACTCATACAGCCCCTATCCTACCCTGCTAAAACTATACCATAGTGACTAACGTAAATAAAAACTAGGTCTGTCAGTTATTGGTATTGATTTCTATGAGCTTACTAAGGATTGTAATACATGAAAAGATAGCGTTCAACTAGATTATTGACTGGTTTAAATTTGACCCAGATGGTTAGTACCTGGATGCAGTGGAATAGGCTTTTCTGCACATTAATTTTGTAATATTAATTTTTAATTTTATTTACATAAGAATTTTAACTCATTTTCATTAAATACGCGTTTTTGTTCTTTTGCTTACAAATATAGGTGTGTTGTTAATATCCTGAATAAGTATCATATTCTGGAAATTGAAAAATTACACCTGGACACGGGAATCTAACCCGGGACCCGTGTCCAGGTGTCATTTTTCAATTTTCAGAATATGATATTTAGATGGAATAATTCCCACTAATAAGCATAAATAATAGCTCTGGCTATTAATTATCATGAATAAGTAATAAGATACAAAGTATTAACAAATTTAGCTTCTTTTAAAAATTTTCTTCTTTCAGAAGGTCGCCTCAAGGTCAGGACTAGGTAACTCGAAAGTAAAATTCATAGGATAAAAGAAAGGGGTATTTTCCCATTAGCCCCCTAGCTCTTGTCTATCTTCCATCCCCTTCTAACACATGATGGTATGGAGGGGGGGGGGAATAGGAACAGGGGATGGGGATTTGTTTAGTCACCTTTCTTGTGAGTCACGCTGGTGATCTCAAAATAAAGCAATGTATATTCAACTCCGAACATTTCCGAAAACTTTTTTAATTTTTTTTTTGTTCGCATTAGGGGGCATGAAGACTAAGCGTAAAGATCATTTAGTTTGAATTTCTTGTGATGGAGAGGTCAAAGTTCAAATCCTGGCTTGTTATACCAAGGGTGTGTTTTCCAAAATTATCTCCCCCTACCTTTCATGAAAATGATGTTACATATATTCTAAATTCGACCTTCCTACTTCCTACTCCACTAGCCTAATTACAATTTCTACAGCCCGGATAAACAATACTACAAGGTTCAATTTAAAATATGTCGGATATGTTAATGCAAAATAGGATTTAAGAAAAACTATATTCTTAGGATCACCAAAATAAAACCAAATTATGAGGAAAATATAACTACATTACAAAAAACTGGCATTAATCCTGGCCCCTAAAGAAAGAGTGTTTCAGCGTGCTAATGAATCACCTTGTACTTAAACGGACCTATAGTATATTGTACAGTGATCGGTGCACATGGATATGAACCTAGGGGTCTAGGTTTCGATTCC